>JAGFMF010011799.1:4016321-4118397 GCA_019455555.1 Galemys pyrenaicus | reverse complement strand
GGCTGTGACACTGACTGCAAGGAGCACCAAAGGCCCTGAGCCTGGTGTCTCAAAGAGCTGTCTGTTGGTGACATAAACCAACAACTCACAAGAGCTGTAACACTCGGTGTCCACTCGAACACTGCGTCAGGAGGCCTGTAGTGGTCATTGTTCCTGGACAATGCTGCCTAGAACTGGTGACCGGTGACTGCCAATGCTGATGCTGTCTGGATGAAGCAGCCAGCCTCTTGTGGATACGTAAGTGCCTTCGTTTCCCCCAGTTTGTAAATAAACCCCATGACTGTTGTTCCTGTAGCCTGAAGTCCCTTGCAATTGTGCGCGCGGGTGAGAACCCACAGACAGTGACCTGTATCGGGCACTGTCCTCTGATAGGCTATAGCCTCTGTTGCTATAACCCTTGACTCTGGTTTGTGGCCTTTTGGCCTTTGGGGACCTTTTTGGGGCCTCTGACCCCTGTCTCGGTCAGAGCGTCCTCCTCCCCTGTCTGTGCCCCCTGTTTCATAACCTTATAGCTTTATAATAAACTTATACTAACTCTAAAGACTAATGTTTTTTAAATATGACGCAATACTTAAATTATATAAGTATAAATCACATAGGGCTCTCTGCCAGCATTTTTTAAGACTTTTTACATATATATATACTTAACATATTTATGTAAAATGATTTTTATAGCCTCAAAAGTACACCTATTTGATTAAACATAATCAAAGTTTTGAATTATTAGCTTTCTGTCTTTGCTGTTCATTAGACTGTTGTAGACATGTGTATAGCCACAAAACTATTTGATTTGAATAATTCAATACTGTACAACTTAATAAGAGTTTTTTCCATTTGTAACAGTTACTTTGTGTGCACACATGTCAAAATCCCACTATTTTTCTCGTAGGTATCATGAAACTATGTATAAATACTTTGTATATTAACTGTCTTTAGGGCCTATGAACATAAAAAATAAACTTAAGAAGGAACTACAATAAGGATATTTTAAATACCCAGAAAAACACCATACGGCATCAAATCTATTGTATTTCACACTGGAGATCCAAAATACCACCAAAAAATATTGATATATCATGTAGAGTGAGGGAGTTGACAGGATGGAGAAGTTGGCTAAATGGACTGCAACTGCAAAGCTGATCTATGTCAGGCTTGCCTCAAACTAACCCAAATGTTCTTGGAACCTGACTTGTTTACCTCCTATACCTCTATTTCTGAAACATAACTGTCCAATAATATTAAAAAGTTCTCATATTTATAAGTGTATGCACACAATTCTACCAAATTCTAGGTTTTGAAATATGTGAAAATTCCAAGTAAATTTTACATTTTGATTACTTTTTTTAACATAACTTCCCTTACTGATTTCATATATTATCAGAATGAATTAACACAATCAAATAATTCTTAGTCTGGGCATCTCTGTAATTTGGGAGACTATTTTTCACAGATTTATTTCTTACAGCCAACAATATCTGTGACTCACTGTACTAGTCATAAATTCAAATAAAGCAATGTTCTCATAATACATCTTCTAGTAATTATTGTAGGCCTCCTGTTCTCTGTGGTGATCTAAAGAACAGAAAGGACAGTTAATTGTGACACATAGATATAAGTTATGGTTCATCAGGGCCCATTCATTAAAGTAAAATAAAATTCCCAACATCATCTTTAATTTTGGTAAGGAGAGTCTCCTACTGTTTAAAAGCATTGATAACTTTTAAAGAAATGCACCCTAGAGATAAGCTATATGTTTTAGGATGTTTTCCATTACCTCCTGTCATCATAAGAAATAAGTAAAATTATGAATTATCTTCCAAATTAAAACTCAAAGTAATTCCTTTACACATTATTGAGAATATATATGAGGATATATTAGGACATTTTTTAAAAATCTGCTACTAAACCAAGGAAATGTTACAATCATATTTAATTCAATTTGTTTATACTGAGCATCAATTTCTTATGTTAAAGAGAAAGAAATGACTGCACAATTTTTTAATGGTCCTAATTACTAAAAGGGTGAAAATACCCTTTCATATATTAATATTATTTTTCATCAAATACATACATACATACAGAAAAATTAAAATAGCACAAACAATTTTAATATTAAGCAACAGATGCCTATTTCATTCCCATCTACTTTTTGGCTTGCTTCTGTCTTTACTTCTAAGTAAGAAGTATTACTTACTTCTGTTATTTCCCTAATACTTTTTTTTTTCTTTTTTAAAAAAGTGTTGCTATGGGGCCTCCCTGGTGGCACAATCAGTTAAGTAAATCAATGTGAGGCCAGCATAGCCACTGCAGCATGAGTTCAATCCCTGCCACCAGCCAGGGAGGGAACACATGTGGCGTGGCAAACCTGCCTTGCCCGCTGTTCCCTTCAGCAGTGTGTTTCGGTTAGTCTGACTGTTCTGTTCCCCACCCTGTCTCTGGTGGATCCTCTCACCTCCTGTACCTCTGGCCTGTGCCCCAGTGCTTGTATGCATGGGCGAATACATCTTTAAAAAAAAAAAAAAGTGTTGCTATGTAGTCTATGTGTCAGTCAGTTTTTATCCTGAATATACAGACATCTCATCTGACCATTATGTATCTGTGCCATAATAGTTATGAAATATTTTGTTGTCAAGCTCTCTAAATTATATAACTTCTATCCCTAACTTCTATCGATAACACTATCAAAGAAAATTTAGCTCATTCATAATATTTGTAACATCTCTCTCCTACCTTACCAAATTTGTGATAATTACATGACTGTCTAAATCTCACCTCATCTTTTTTATTATGTTAAATAATAATTTGCATAAATACTTAATCGTGTCCTTGCATTTCTCTTATCCTATTAACTTTCAACTGCATTCTGACTCCTCATTGCTAAGGATAGCTTTAGAGTTTCTGCCATTTCCTCTACATCTTTTCTGCCCTCCATCTCCTATAATGACATCTTCTAAAATAACATTTACATATTCTGTAGTCATATTAAAATGTGTACTGTTTTTCAGTTAATTATGCATAATTATTTTATATTAATGATAATTAAATATAATTGATAACTGGTATATATATTATATGGTATATATAACAAATTATATACTATATATAACTGATAGTTTTCTGAAGTAACAAGAAAAGAAATATGATGGATGAGTTATTTATAATCATATTATATATTAGAATCATATATAATTAACTGAAATAATACATATATAGTAAGAGTAAGTCAACAGTAGTGATGTCGTTGTAACTATGCAAATATTCCCTTCTCTACAAATCCAATGTCATAATAGAGAAAGTTTCTGGCTTTAAATAAAATGTAAGCTCTCTTCTTCCATCAACTACTCAACCACTCTTCACTTAATTTGCTTCTTATTTGGATTAAATTTTCTTGTACAGTATTTGTTTTCTTTTAAACTTGGAGTTATCTTTCTTGTTGAAGCGGGCGACATCTTAGTCATCTTAATCGTATCACTAGTTTATTCCCCATGCTATCTAATGCTTAGAATCTCTCTTTTTTGGAGAAGTCAGTCTTCCTAGTGTCCAGAGATTTCATGTGTGTATTTTGGGCTGAAATTCTTCTTAGATTTGTGGTTACAGTTACTTCGATGCAAGACACAGGTTTAAAAAATGTTGGATGCAAGTGTTTGACTTCCTCCAGAATTTAATGAATACCTATAGTTCCAAAGATTCACTTCTTAACTGATCAGTGTAATGTGCCAATAAATGTAGAAATTTAGGGGCTTTTACCTCTATTCCTTAATTCAGCATCCCATAGTACTTGCTAGTCCCTCGCACTTTGGCCAGCTTTCCTTTGTCATCAGTCTTGTACATATGTAGGAATCCACAGGTTCCTTTCACATGGTTTGTGAGAGTAAAAACTATTTCATAATGACACTAGGACACTACTCTGCTTTTTCTCTGCATTTGCATTTGTACTGCTGGTGCAAAAGAGACTATGGGTTAAAACTGTTGGCACCTTAGATGGAATCCAGACAGTACAAAACTGAACACACTTTTTAAAAAAGTTAATTTCATATAGTATACTCTTGATGAAAATGAAACATGACTTTATTAAATGTTAACACTTGAAACTTTTTATTATTGCATGACAAGACAGGAAGTTTGCAAAAAGCAATTTTGTAGCATACTGAAACACAGTTGCTGTCTTGAGCAGAAGCACTTATGTGGTTATTTGAGGATGAGCTGAATTAGACATTTTTTTTTTGGAACATCATTTTTATTTGAAAGAACTGACAGACAAACTATGATTATGTAGACTTGGATATTTGGCCATATTTTCTTGATAATAAATGGAGCGAAACTATCACTTCAAGGAATTAACTAACAGTATTTGTTGCCAAAGATAAAATTTAAGCAATCAGACAAAAATGAAGTTTGTGAAAACTGAAAACCAAGAGTTTGATAGCTTCTCGATAAAGTATTTCTTACTGAGATTTGCAGTGATATTAGTGAATGTGATTTTTAAAATGTAATTTTATGAAGACCCACATAACTCAAACTATTTTTGAGAAACACATGACGTATGTGTCAGAAAACCATTCACTTTCATACTAACCAATGGATTTCAGTGTATCTGAGTATAGCAAGTTAGTGATATGGTCTCAGATTCCTCATAGCAAGCAAATCTTCAAAACTATTGTCAGATATTACTGCAGTATCAACAAAAACCACCCGAATTAATCTGAAAAGGTTATTATTAAAAATGTCTTCTCTTTTCTACACTTCTGTGTGAGACCAGATTTTCTTGATATTTTTAATCAAAATTAATATATCACAACAGATGGAATACAGAAGCAAAGAGTATTCAGTAATCTTTATTAAGTCAGATACTAAGAGATTTACAAAAATGTAACATGTCATTCATCACAAATTTTTCTTTTGGGAAAATATTGGGAGTTTTAGTAAAAAAATGTTATTTATGTTAACACACAATTAGTTTATTATTGTTAGTAATGTTGTATTATGTAATGTATGTTATGAAGTAATGCATATTAAACTTTTTCAGGTTTAATTTCTAAAATAGCAAATATTAAAATATGCCATCCATATAAACAAAAGGTCTGGGGGGTCTTTAGTAATTTTTAAAAGTTCAAAAGGTTTGGAGATCAAAATATTTGATAACCACTGCTCTTGATTTCTTCTCTGTGAAGAGCTGAATTAATTTTCTGCTTAGCTGAGTCTTTGTTTCTGGGTTTGTGTGAGTATATATGTCCTTCAATCACTTGTTCCAGGAGGTCTATAATACGAAATGGAAACTGGTCAGTTATCTTATCCCTTTGACCTACGTAGATGAATACATTTTGGGTCCCCCGAAAACTTTGGGAAGATAATTTTTAAACAAATTTACTTATAGATTATTAAATTTACAAGGTTATTACACTGTCTCAATTCCCTATCTCTTTGAAGTGATGCAGTTTTAATGTTATATCAGCTTAACCATTTCCCCCTAAATTAGTAAAGGCTATTCTCCTGGGAAAGTTATAGATTTAATTTTCTCCCCAGAAAGCTAACCATGACCTTTTTGATTTAAAGAGGTGGAATCACTTTAAATTTCAATACCATAAATTTTTCTTTAAGAAATTCAAATTGAATCTTCTATCTACATTTCTGATAACTTTCTGAAGTAATAAAAACAGGGCAAAGATGGTTACATCTTTTAAAAAGGGGAGCCTTTATCATAGTAGATTGCTTCATCTCTTTCTATGTGACTTGAAAGTCTGTTTTCAGTAATTTATGTTAATGCTTTATTTTCGAAGTTTTCTTTCTTCCATAAGCTCTTCATACTTTGACCAAGAACTGACCTTTCCCCTCTTTGAAATTTATCCTCAACCTACCCCCCAACTCCCCAGGCTAGCTTTTCATTAGGGAACATGGGAGATATACCCTCATGTGGCTTTGCATTGCGCTCGGGTGGCAGGCCTCCCTGACAAAATCAAAGAGCTGCCAGTGCCAGAAGGACGAACTCTGTGATCTCAGCCCTGCAAAGAGAGGCATCCCCAGAGAGAGGTTCAATACATGTCAGAGTGAAATCTTAATTCATCTGAGAGCTGAGAAGCACTCAGGCTTTTGAATATTTTTATTGAGAAACACTTTCCAAATCACAGATCAAATTAATATTTCAGCTACTTCTTTGACTGAATCTGGTCCAAGACAACAAGCAAAACCAATGGCTAACGTGCAATGTGATTTCTAGAAAGAACTCTTTAGAGTGTTTAAATAATTTCTGCTACATTTTTTTCAGGTCAAGTAGTTATTTGACCTAAAATCCTTTCCCTCCCTCCTTCTTTCTCTTCCTCACTTTCCCTCTCCCCTTTCTCCTTCCCTTCTTCCTTCTCTCCATCTGCCTTTACCTTTTTTTAGAGATTTAGTGATTTGAACAACAACTCATTGCTTAGCACAATCTAATTCTAATGCTATCATACGTGGGCTTTTCAAATGCCAACAATGAGAAGAACAGTGTGTTCTAAGAGGAATTAGAGTCTTCTTTTGACTTTTATTATGTCAAAGTACTATGCTTGCCTAAGTAAGATTGTGTTGTCAGTGAACCACTATAATTCTGGGTTAGAAAAGACTGAGTTTAATTATGCTCTATGTTGAAAGACAGATAGCAAGCCTTCATGGTAAATGTCTAGGGGCTTATATAAAATGATAATATTTACTGAGCATTTAAATGTGCTCAGCACTGTCCTTAGTGACTTGCATGTATTAGATTATTTAACCATTAGAACCACTTCCTAGGGGTATTACTTCTATTTGTACCCACTTTATAGAAGAGGAAGTCAATGCACTGAGCATGTTAAAATGTCCAAAAGTATTCGTGCATATCAGGAATGTGATGCGAATGTATGTAATCTGGCTGCAGAGAACACAATTTAGCTACCACACACTATGCTTCCTCTCCAGGTTGTCACAACATAGCACAGATAGTGTCAATAGTGAGTTCTGTTAGCAGCTCGTGGAATTTTCATTATTTCTTATATTTAAGTCTACTGACTTATATCCTGTTCACTGTAAGACATCTGATATATTCACACTGTGGTACTTGTTCTAATCTGGAATGCCTTTCTTCTTCCTTACTATTCAAATTGAACCTATTCTTTAATGGTCGTTTCAAATTTCATTTTCTCCATAACACTGTATCTGTTAAAAATTCCAGGTTCCTAAAATCAGAGGCTCTTAAATTGGAACATAGATGATTTCAAGTCTCATTTTTACCCAAACCAAGAAATTACTGAGCTAACAACCCTTAGGCCTTGGCTTCTGATTGAAATAATGTTATTAGTGGGTGCCCAATATCTTCCTTTATAAATCTCTATTTAGCTATTAACTCCTATCATCCTAAATTAGATTAATACCTTTTGACTAAAAATTAGCAATATTCATTAATCTTATTCATATATTTGTGCTTAATAGATATAGATATATTGGAGTTTGTTTTTTAATGTACCACTTTTTTAGATGCTAGGAGATAATATAGTACACAGTCCTGTTTTTAAAAATCAGAGGCTTTTAAGGAGTTTAACAAAGACTGGGAGACCAGGGGACGATAGTAAGTCCCAGGTAGAGATTTGAAGAAAGTAGGATTTAGCTGTTTGGAAAAGAAGAAGAAACACTGAAAATTGAGGACCTGAGGCATAGAAAAGTTAAGTATTTCTTTTTTCAAGATCATAAGGCTATAGTAATTGAAGAAGTAAAAGTTGAACTGGCATTTTGACTTCACAATTGATGCTCATCAGGTAGTGAAAGAATATCATTATATCAGGGTGTTGTAAGTAATTATTCAAGGCTGAAGAGTGGGATGTGTAAATGAGGGGGTTGAGATGGTGGTAAAATGAGTGAGAAGAGTTAGGTAGGGCCAGATTGTGATGAATTATGGAAGTTATGTCTATATGTTTGAATTCAGTATTCTTGCTATCCATTACTTCTAATACTGTGTTCATTTCTTCTTATACTAAGAACCATTTAAATTTGTTCTGATGTTGCTGATTTGATTTCCTCTAATGTCAATTTTGTTTTGTTCCTGGTGCAATTATTAATTTTTATTCTGTTGTTATTTTTTATGTTTTATCCATCTTCATTTTCTTGTCCAATTTTACCACAGAAATGTCCTCTGAAGATATTCTGCTTCTGCTTTACATAGCTCATCTTTTCAAATTTTTTTGTACACCAAGTAAATGTTTTACTCATATTCTTATGTTTTGTGTAGGAAGAAATCTCAGTAATATGCTTTTATTCCAAGTTTTTAGAAAGTTGTATGTTCCCCTTATGTTTAAGCATTTTATAGATTTATATAATATATAAATATTTATATATCTTTATGTAACATGTGTGCGTGTAGTTCTGTTTCTCTATTCTTGAACCCAGAGACATCCAGGTAGGTGGTATGTCTACATGATTGTATCTTTAGTTAACTGTATATTTTAGCTCTGTGAAAATTTGTACCTAGAACTGTTCATGATTTGGAAGCCACTATCTATGGCTTCTAGTTTCACAACAGATCATCATTTAAAGTGGATTTTCTATGTTTAATTTCAGGGTCTTAGACTATTCTGAAGGGTCGAGTTAGCCTCCCATTGCCTTTGTCTCCCAGACAATTTCTTAAGTGTTAGGAATGGTCAAATAATTTTGAGAAATGCAACATTCTACTTCTCCCCCCTGGAAATATACCATGGAATACCTAGAGAAGTCCTGTAGCAAAGGAGTTTGTTAATTATTCTTTTAAAATAGTATTTGTTAGACTTACTTTTAAGAAATATGTTATTTTTGCCTAACACTCTGAACTCTAGTTTGGTAAATGCTGTGAGCTGAATAAAGTCTACTGTTTTGTTAGTCCACTAGTGTTCCTCTGTCCCAATACATAGTTGCATGTTTTTCCTTAGATGGCTGTATTTATATATATAAAACAAAATGCTTTTACTTCCCATCACTTCTTATCACAATGCATAGTTTAAAACATTTTTTATAGAATATTATCTATACAGAATATAATTTAGCCTTTTTAAAAGAAGTGCTTATACAAATTCAACAATACAGACAATCATTTAACTACCACTGCAATCAAGATTTAGAACCATGCTGAATATCAATAACTTGGAGTATAAACAGAGACAATGATAAAGGGTTACTGGTGACATCTGTTGAACTCAGAAGTGATGTCTCTGATAGTTGAAGCGTGGTCACCAGTTTCCTAGTAAATACAGAGTCTGCATCTTCATGTTAGATTCAGGCAGTAGGAGGTAAATCAAGGTTGTCTATGTTTTTTTGAGGCAATTTATGCCATTCTGTTTCAGAAAATGGATTTGGGGATATTCAGCAGTGTATTTTTACCCCATCCATCTCGATGGACAGGGAAAGCCATAAGTTTTTTCTTTCCAACTCTTCCCATTTCATAAACTTAACATATAGTCTATGTTCTCTACTTTTCTTTGGTTTATTCTGGTGTGTGTGTGTGTGTGTGTGTGTGTGTGTGCGTGCATATGTGTATGTGTGTAGGTAGGTGTTATCAATGGGGAAATCAGAGAAACATTTTTTTTTTTTTAATACACTGCTGAGGGGAGCAGCGGGCACAGCAGGAGAGGTCTGCCGTGCCATGTGGGTCCCCTCCCTGGCCGGAGGCAGGGATCGAACTCGTGCTGCAGTGGCTGCGTTTTCTTCATAGTGTGTTGCTTAACCCGCTGCGCCACCAGGGAGGCCCCAGAGAAACATTTTATATACTGTGAGGCTTCACCCATGCTAAGAACCACCAATATATTTTGTAAATAACAAAGTACCACTGTAATGTAAAATACATTCATCTTCACAATAGTGCTCAGCATTTATTATTTGACTAGCTGATGTGTGAGTTATTGTAACACTAGCCAGTGATACTGGAGTGAGGTTTTCTTTAGTATTAGAGGTATTATTTTCTGGTGAAGTTTTGGATGATGAGTCTAAAGAGTTGTCCCATTTTGAGAATTAAGCCTTATGTGTTTTTGTCTGTGATCCAGTCCTATCATCTACACAATATTTATCCCATATAATTCTTTTCTTTCAGCTCAGTCTGACATACTCATTTTTAGTACAAGATAGGTCATGTTTATCTGTTGTACTGCCTATGGTCCAGTGATCTCTTTTGTAGTCTAAGGGGAACTCTATGAAAACTGAACTGTGTCAAGGAGACTAAGAATGTTAAAGTTCACCAAGAAATCAAGATGAGCTTTTACAGAAACAAGAGGGAGTTAAAATTAGTATGAATTGATTTCCTACCCCCTTTTCAGAATTGTTCTCACATGTTGAGAGCCCCTTGGCCATTTATGTTATGCTCTGTGTTATGACTGTGACATGACTATGCCAGAGGATGGCCAAGGTCAACAATATGACCTATTTTTATTTTTTCTTAATAGGAAAAGTTGCCATTCTTTTCCCACACTGGCAGAGTCTTTCTGTGTGTGTGGCTTTGCAGACTCCTTTTTGTGAACATTTCACATCTTTTCCTTTGATTAAGCTTGTTAGATTTCAGACCTCCTTGAACTTTAAACTTCTCATTTTCAGCTTTTTCAGTTAGATGTTCTAAATCTAGTGATCTATTATACAGTATTATTAACTTAGCCATCCTTTAGTAGACTTATAATTCATTTCAGAAATATCCTTTTCCTAGAACTGTAAAACAAACAAAAGATAAACATTGTTTTAAACTAATTTCTATTTAAAATTAGAACATTTTATTTACACATCTGAATTCTCCATAGCAAATAAGAATGTAATCCTTTATGTAAATGTTTTATACATCTCAACTCACCTTTCAGGGTGTCTTAAATTCTGAGGCTGAGTTAAAAAGAAGTCTTAGTTGTTTATTGATTAAATCAGCAACACTACTGTTTTAATGATGAACCTACTTGAATGGATTACAAATGCAATAAAAATAGTATACAGTCAATATTAAAACAGTAACAACAAAATTGTATTAAAATATGAGTTATTTAGAAGAAAATTGAGGTCATATACCAGACAACTAAAATATAAAATATCTAATATTGTGATGAACATTTTCAAACAATTAATTCAAAGTTTTTCTTGAGTGTGAACAAGACTCGGGGATTTTAGAATTGTATGTTAAGAAATACTGCTGTGAGAGTTGCAGCTAAGATGGCAGCTAATGTGCCTTCACTAATGTGCAATACCTCTAACCACTTCCTAGATGTACGCACAGGATATTTCTAGAAAAAAAAATATAAACACATATCTGAATGTGAATTCATTGTGGACAGTGAGAAAGTGGAACGTGGAAGGTTGAGATGCCAGAAAAAGAGACTGACATCAAGCAGGTCATGAACTGGTACTGAAGCTGGATATCTCTTCTTTGGAGTTTTAGGACCTTGATGTCTGGGTGTGTCTCTGTGGACAGGCAGTGAGGAATTCACATTGGAGTACTGAAACTGAGCTAGAAAGGGTTGTTGTGTACAGGAACTTGGAATGGGAAAAAACTAACTGCAAGTTTAGGAGCAATAAAAAACTGGCATTTTCTGGTGTCTTGGGCAAGAAAAGTCAAGAGTTAGAATAGATAATCCTAATCTGTGCTTTATGAATAACTAAGGGGTTCATATTCACACTGACTATATTAGGTGTAAGAACCATAGGAAAGTTGTTAAGAAAAACATTAAATTACTGATGAAGATAAAACATCTCAAGAAGCAGAAGCCATAAATCAACATGAAGTGATTTCACTATAAGCAAGTTGAAGATGTAACAGAGGACAGAAAGAGAAAATGGAAACTTGCAAAAAGTAAAAGAAGAATGAGCTTTTCTTTTCTTCTTTCTAAAGTAAAATTTACATATAATAATTGTTATCCTCTTTGGAGGACAGTTCTGCTATGTTTACTGCATGGTTTCTCCAGTCTTTCTGTATTTTAATTATGGTTTATGCTAATTCTCAAATATTTTACAAATATCAATTTGTTCATATTTTATCTGTGACTATTTTCTTCACCTTCAAACTTAGAAAATCTTTTCTCTTCTGATGAGTATTTTACTTTATATATTTTCAACACATTTATGGTAGTCTCATTCCCTAGACTTACAATTCATTAAGTATATGTGTAATTTATCTTAGTGATAAATGAAGCAAATTTTTTAAATTGACTTAAAAAAAGGCAATTGTTCCAATACTATTTACTACTTAATTTCCCTTTTTCCACAGTATATTTTATGATGAAATGTATTGTTTTTCCCTGATTACATATATAAGATGATATTATTCATATTTTCATATTATTAGATGTTATTTCATAATATTATTTGATATCTTTTATAATATTTTATTGGATGGATGTCAATAAAACTTTAAGTTATTTCCCCTATCAGATAGTTTTAGTCAACCTTTGTTATTAGCTATCCATTATACGCCAACAAAAGGTGTATGATGCTCTTCAAACACCAAGAAAATGAGACTAAAATAACAAACATGTAAGATAACTTAATGATGATTTTTTAGTGACTTTTAGAAATGACTTTTATGATGACTTTGTTTTCAATTTTAATGAAATGCATGTATCTTAGGTATTTCTTGTTTTTAATATGTTTGTTCCTAAACTTATCTTCTTGCTGCTTTTTAAAGAGACTCTTTTAGTAATACAACTAATTTGTTTTAGCTGATAGGTAGAAAAGCTATTGAACTTTAAATGTTTATTTTATATCGTTTTTAATAATTTTAAATCTTTTTAGTTGCTTTTTTTTGTGTTTTGGGAAAATAGTACTACTAACTAAAAAAAAATATATTTCCTTCTTTTCAAAATGTGTATCTCATTGTCCTCATCTAATTGAATTGAAGAACTTCAAGGACAATGTTAAACAATGTCCTGAGCCATCTGTTTTTTCCTTGACATTAAAGAGATTTAATTCATTGTGTCACTTATGAGGACTATTGGGTTGAGATAGTCTTTATTATGTTAAACAAGGATCCTTTCTTTTCAAATTTAGTAATAAGTTTTATTTTCTCAAACTTTAAAAAACTGCTTGGCACAGTTAACTATTAATATAATGCATTTTAACACTTAACAAGATAATTACATGGTTTTTATTCTCCTACACAGATAAATTATATTGACATTTTCCTCACTCTTGCATTCTAGAAATGACTTACTTGGTCACTAAGTTTTTTTTTTCTTTTTAAAGATTTATTTGTGCATACAAGAACTGGGGTGTAGAGCAGAGGTGTGTGTTTGGGAGGAGGGAGAGGATTCATTAGAGACAGTGGGAGCAGGACAGGCAGATATACTGAAACACACTCCTGAGGGCAGCAGTGGGCGAGACAGGAGAGGTCTGCTGTGCCATCTGGGTCACCTCCCTGGCCTGGAATCAAAGGAATCAAACCCATGCTGCAGTGACTGGTGATAGCTTTTGTTAGAGTCAGAGTTTGTCTGAACTTAGCTGACTGAAACTTGGAAAACGACCTACAGGCCTTATCTAGTAGGTCAGCTGGTCCCATACCTTAGGCTCTCTTGGGCAGTTAAGGGCACGGCGTAGAATGTGCACCCAGGTATGGGGCAGAAGCCTGAGCCTGCCCAAAATGGATCTCCTGTAAGTTTAAATTTTTGAAACATGTCTCTCTTTAAAGCTATTGGCTGTGCTCATTGCGCGGGCTTTGATCTCTCAGCTTATTGGCTGCAACCTATGTAATGGTGGGAAATTAGCTATAAAAGTTCACCCCTACTTCCTCTTGGGGCCAATAGCCTCAGCCAGACCTGCGTGTCACAGTTGAACGGTTGGCCCCAGCATGCTGGCGTAACTAAAGCTCTACATGACCATTGCAGCCCTGTGTCCGCTCTTTGTTCTTTTGGGGTGCCCACGAAAACTGGAAACTCAGTACTTTACACTTTAAAGAACTGAGACTTTAACCCTTGCACCACCAGGGAGGTCCTTGAGTTTTTTTTCTTAATTAATTTAACACTCTGATAATGTTATATTCAGAAATTGCATCCGCCTCACCCCCATTTACGTGGGACTGTTCTGCAGATTTGCTTTTGTTGTTAGGTTGTGATATAAAGTTGTTCTTACTTTTATGAATTTATTTTGTAAGTTCTTTAGCGAGCCCTCCTTACTCTTTTAACTATTCATAGAATTTGCAACTCATTTTGATTCAAACTCTCAGCTGCTATCTTGTGACACTTACATAAAAAGTAGTCATCCTGACTCAATAGCCTATTAGAAACTTTGAAAGAACATCTGGCATTGATTTCTTCTTACCAATGACTATGAAAGAACAGCAACACCCTATCAATGATTAAAAAAGAAACAAGAGGGCCTCCCTGGTGGCACAGCGGGTTGAGCGCTGCACTATGTAGCTTCCACAGACACTGCAGTGCGAGTTTGATCTCCGGGCCAGGGAGGGGACCCACATGGCATAGCAGACCAGCAGACCCTTCCTGCCTTGCCTGCTGCTCCCCTCAGCAGTGTACTTCACTAGATCTGCCTGTTCTATTCCCCATTGTGTCTCTGGTGAATCCTCTCACAACCCCCCCCCCCCGCCACCCGCCTCTGACCTGTACCCCAGCTCTTGTATGCATAAAATAAATAAAATCTTTTAAAAAAAGAAAAAGAGACAAGAACTGCTGATTGTTACATAAGAACCCATACTCCAGCTTTCTGGTTGAAGACTACTGTAAACCAATCCTAAAGTTTCAAACAAATGACTTGTACTTAGCCTGCTCCCCTATTTGATTTTCTGAAACCTTACTTTGCCCTGACCCGGGTGGAACTCACTTTGGGACTGCTCTTTGTTGTGCCTGAATCGTGATTCCTGTTCTTGAATAAATGTTTTCTTAATTATATTACAATCTGATTATTTCTAAGCTAATGAGAACAATTATATCCATTTACACTTCTAATGTTAGATTCTAAAAAAATACACTCAGACAGTACATTTACACCTTGTTGCTTTAGTGCTACAACAGCACAGTTAGTGGTTTTGACAAGGATAGAGTGGACAGTACAGGTAATATTTACTACTTGGCTAGTCCATATCGAAGCGTATCATCCAAGCAGGAGTCTGACAATCCCAGTGACCTTTTCTTTCATTTCCTATTAATTAAACAAGAGGTTTAATTAAAAATTGTTTCTGATGGTGTGGTCAACTATGTTAGCAAGCCTGAACCAAAGTGCCTCAAAGCTATGAAATCAAAATGCTAAGGAAAACCAATCATAAAAAGCTTAATTAAACTTTAAACTTAGTCATTCAAATAATTTTCTTTGTTTCTGCACTTTTTCTATGTCTTTCCCCTACCTCTATAGCTGAGCATTCCTAATCATTTTTGGTTTTGGCCTTTCCCAGTTTGAATTGATTTTTGTTCAAATAAACCCTTTAAATTTTTAATATGCCACATTTTATTTTATAACATCCTTACCTCACCATCTCCCAAGTCAACTCCCTCAATGATGTTATTTTAGAATTGATGACTTTATAGTTGTTGGTTAATTTTGTATTAAATTTTGATCAGAGAAGTAAATGTCTAATGATAACTGTTTTCTGAGGAAGATAAAATTTAACATTCCAGAAAACTAGAAAAATAGAACACTTTTCCCATAAATTCCATATTTTCTTCTTAAATATTGTCATATCAAAAATATCGATAAATGTTATCACTGTGTCCCACAGTGTCACTGTTTTTAATTTTCCAAATTTTCATTATGATTGTTGCTATCATAATTATTATTAAGACTTTTTTGATTGATCAACAGGTTTTGCACAAGGTTGTGTATACCTTCCTTTGCAGGCTCTACGTCCCTCTTATTGACAATAAACTTCCCAATGACAGCAATAAAGGCCCAAAACTGAAGTGTTAAAGGAGAAAAGTACTGTCTTGGTAGAATTCTACATTATTTTTCTACATATTTTTCTTCACTGTTTTCCCCTTCATTGTCTTTACACTTATATGACAGTTTGGCAAAGTGTTAGGTTATCAGAATGTCTTCTCAAAGACATCTATGCCTCAATCCCTGAAACTTATGAGTATATTGCCTTACTTGGAAAAAGGGACATCACAGTGATTAAGGCTGAAGGTCTTGAAGTGGAAAAGTTATCCTGGATTATACAGGTATGTTCATCTAGTCAAAAGGTGACAGGTATTCTGGGCTGTGGTCAGAGGGAGATGTGACTATGAAAAAAAGGTTAAAAAGATACAATATTACAGGCTGTAAAGTTGCAGGAAAAGTCCCATCAGTCAAGACTAAGGTAATACATTTTTGTTGGTTTAAGCCCAAACTTTGTGGCAAATTGTTATGGCAGCAATAGGAAACTAATATATAAATTATATAAAACAACTATCCTGATTTTAAAAAGAAAAGAATCTCAGCACTACAAGGCCTACTGCATTATCTTTCTGCATTTATTGTTGATCCTAAAAAGTTTAGTGTGATTCTGATATTGTTTAGTACTTTTATGCATTTGAAGATGGTTAATTTGGGTATGAGCTGAAGTTGTAGCTCAGCTATTGATTTCATCTAAAAATACAATGTTGTTATTAATTTCTGGGTAGCAGTGTATTATTCTCATTATGATTAGAAAGATTGCTTGAACAGATTCTACTTTTAAAAATTTTAGAGGTTGTTTAGGGCCTAAAATATGATAAAATACTTTTGTATATAATTCATGGAATTTAATATATAAGTAGCATATGCTCTATAATTTATGACTTTTTGTATAACTCAGTTAAATAAATCTTATAAATTATATTACTTACACTGTATCAGTATCTTGGCCTACCTAATCTCTCAAATCTGACTGATGTTTAATTCTTTCGTTATAGGTATATCTTTCTTTAGTTTCTTTGTGGGTATATAATAGTTTTTACTTTATATATTTTGATGCCATTGTTCATTAAGTAAGGGTTGACTGGTGTTATATCTGCAATGTGAAATACAATTCATTGTTTTCTTTATTAATTTCTTTAACTATGTCCCTTTTAATTCCTCTTGTTATCTGTTTCTACTTTTAGAAGTGGCTGCTTCCTTAAAACTTTCAACATTTCTTATTATCCACAGCTATGAATTTTTTCTAACATGCTTTCACCTTTATCCCACAGAATTTGCTACTATACACTTAAATGTCATTTAATCTAAAGAGTATGTATTTTAGTTGATTTTTAAGAAATTATTTCCTATTTACTAGAGATTAGATTTACCCTTTAATGTCTTTTGTTGAACTGTAATAAGAAACATTGCCCATCTGCTTTCCTAAATTCAATGAAATTTTGCTATAAGTCTCTGTATATAGATACTTTGTAAAAAAATTTCCTTAGACCCTGGAAAACATGTTAATTTTATAGTATATGATTAAAGATCTATCGATATACTAGTCAATTAGTTGGTTTTTAATGATTAATTAAATATTGAATATCTTATTCAATAATTCTTGAGAGAAAATTATTATAAAACCAGTTCTTTATAATTAAAACTCTTTCAGTCTCTAATTTCATTGTCTCTATAACTGAATGGTGTTAAATAAATCTAAAACCTTTATATGACTTTCCAGCAAACAGACTAAATTATAAATCTGTTTTTATCTTATACACTACTTTAGTCTGTAGAATACATTGCACTGCATCTTTCCTCAGACCTTGTGCAAATGATACTCCCTGTTTTCTGGAATACTTCCACCTTCTTCCCACACACTTTGTTCTTGGTATCTGCTCATTCACCTCCTTCACATCCAACAATTCCAGCTCCCTAACTTTCTTTCCCATACCCATACACATCACCTCAGAAGTAAAATGATTACTTCTTTGAACAATTTTCAAACTGAAACTTTCTTTTTCTCCATTAGGGCTTAGTTTCTCTGCATATAGAGGTTTGTCTGTGACTTTAGGGGATTTATATCTACTAAGAATGAAAACCTCTCAGGAATTGTTCTTTGTTTCTTTATTTTTAAATTTTAGTTCATGGGGCCTGTATGCTTCTTTGCAATTTTAAACATTGCTGCATTATCTCTTCCAGAAAATCCGAAAACCTCCTTTTTGTTGGATGGCCACTTCATAGTTTTATATTGCTGCTGGGCAATTGTTATTTTGTATTTTCTTTCATTTCATTTTGTGAAAAGTAGGAGGAAAGAGAGAAAAATATGTTACACAGAAGTTTAAAAATTTGTTACACAGAAGTTTAAATTTTGAAAGCTAAAAATAATTTAAGTAATGGGTACTGAATGACCTATAGGCAAATGCTTTTCAGCCAATTTTGAGTAAATACATTTAAATTTGATATACTTGTATTATAAATAATATTAATTTGTTTCTTATTAATGAAAACTAATTTATTTGAATAAATTTTTACATGTTAATAGGAGATCATGTTTTTTATAGATTTTGTACCTATAACTGCTTGGCCCTTAAGTGTATAAAAAGATATTCAAATTTATTCATAATAAGAGGGAAATGCCAATTAAAATTATAGTGAGTTATTATTTCATTGGGTTGGCAAAAATCCAAACGTTTGATAACTGCTGGCATAGACACTCTAATGTTGCTCGCCGTAATGTAAAATGATATAACCCCCCTAGGAAGAAAATTTGGCACTATCTAACAAAACTATATAAGCATTTAACCTTTCACCTAGAAAATTCATTTCTAGGAATCTATCCCAAAGATACTCTGGAAGAATATGAAAAAACATATGTGCAAGGCTATTTACTAGAGCATTATTTATAAAAGAAAAAACTGGAAAGAAACCAAATACTCATCAATGAGTGATCAGATATGAACTATTGTACATTTACACAATGGAAATATGTGGCTGCACAAAAATGAAGAATATTTTTATATACACATATGGAATAAATCCCAGGATATGTGTTTAAATGAAACATAAAAACAAGTTGGAGGAAACTGCATATGATTACTTATTGGCCAGAAAGATATGATAATAAAAAACACAGATATTAAAGATGAAAAAATTATATATCTTGTTTTATAGATTTGACTTTGTAATTGTGGACAGACTTTACATAAAATAAAATAAAGAGAAACTGAAAACAGCTAAAAACTAAAATGAAACAAATTAATCTTTTTATTGAATTGGTGGCATAGTCACCCAGAAAGGAATTAATATAAGAGACTTTAAAATATAGTAAACTGACTAAACTTAGTTATTGAGTTATGTCCTGAAGACCAAAATAATAGAAAAAAATTAAGCTATTTTTGGTAATCTGCTCTTCATGGTTCAATTCTGTGAATGTTGTATGTATATAGTAGGATAAAAGAGTTAAGGATATCCTTGTCAGTGGGGATAAAAATTTTTGTGTAAGATTTAAGAGATGTAGATATAAAAATGAGAAAGTTAAAAATTGAACTTTACTATTCGTGTTATAAATATCAGTGAAATATCCTGTGCATTTGATCTTAAAACCAACTAAACATTTTTCCTAGATTTATCTACTGAAAATATTAGAAGCAATGACTAACCCAGTTAAAATGAACACTCACAATGTCTAATGTATGATTTTTAAATACCAATTCCCAGTAAATAAACCAAGGTTCCTTGAAAAAATGGCTGGATATAGGAAAAATATAAGATAATCCTGGAAAATGTGTCCAATTAAAAAGCAAGGGCGTTATAAACACCTGTATGACTCATGAACCAACTTGACAATGAGTTGAAACATATGACCCATATTTAAATACATAAATATATAAAAATTAAAGAAAAAATCTCACTAGCCACTTTCAAAATTGCTAAGAAATTAATTCACGCATTCATTTTGCCTTTTCTAAGTGAAATAAATTCTCTGCTTTTCTTACGTTAGGAGACCTCTATTAATGTGCATTCCAACTAGTAAGTAAAAGTAAATGATAGAATGTCATTTTTCAATCCCAAATTAAATAATGGATTTAGTCCTTGATTTTTGAACGGATGCCAACATCACAGCAATGGACTAAAGCAGGAATTATCAGTTTCTTGAAGGAAGATTCTACTCAGGCAATATTCTTGCAAAAAGAAAATAGTATGTCATATTCAGCTTGTGCAGAGAAGAGTTAACACAACAGGCCCAAGTCTCTCTACATTTAGAAAATTCTTCTTACAAGTGTCTGAAAATCCTTGACTCATGTCTGAAAAGTTGGTTTCATTCCCTGACAAGAGTGACTCACTGTAACTAAGCTGTGTGAACAAGGTATATTGTTTGTGCTCAACACACTTTCTTTCTAAAAATCTTTACCTGTGTTATGTGTCAGGTAGAGGTTACCTATATGATCATTCCTCAATAAAAACCCTCCTCTCTCTGCCCCACTAGTAGTTTCAATGTTATGGTCATATTTCTAGTGTTTGTTACTAGTTTGATTTTTATCTGACCCTCTGTTTTGTTTCTCCATAGTCCACAGATAAGTGAAACCACACAATATTTGTCTTTCTCCTTCTGATTTATTTCACTTTGCACATTCCCATTCAGTTCCATCCATTTTGTAATGAATAGAATGAGCCCAACTTTTTTTTTTAAGCCATGTAGTATTCCTTTGTGTATAGATACACACCTTTCTACTTTCCTTGGACACTTAGGTTGTTTCCATAACATGATTATTGTATATAGTGCTGCAGTGAACATAGGAGAGCATATTGTGCCTGCTGGTCATCTGTAAGTCTTCTTTGGAGAAGTGTCTATTTAGCTCTCTTGCCCATTTTTTGATTGGGCACTTTTTTCCTTTTTATTGAGTTGTAGGAGTTCCTCATAGATTTTGGATATCAGCTCTTGTCAGATGTATGATATATTAATATTTTCTCCCATTTAGGAGGGTATATTTTTGTTTTAGTGACAGTTTCTTTCATTATGCTTTTTAGCTTGATCAAATCCTTTTTATTTTTGCTTTTGTTTTCCTTGCTGTTGAATTTGAGTCCCCAAGACACCACTTAAGCCAGTGTCATGGAGTGTTTTGCCTATTTTTTTTTATGAATATGGTTTTGGATCTTACAATCATGTTTTTAATCTATTTTGAGATAATTCCTGATTATGATGTGACTGTCCATTTTTTCCAACACCATTTGTTGAAAGACATCAATTTCTCCATTGTATACTTTTGGTTTCTCTGTGGTAGAATGACTGTCCATATAAATATGGATTCCTGGGTTCTTAATTATATTCCATTAGTTTGTATTGATTTTTATTGCAATATCATACTGTTTTCTTTAATATAGCTGGTAGTATAAAGTCTGGGCATGTGATACCTCCTTTTTTTTGCTATTTGGAGTCTTTTGTGTTTCCATATAAACTTCATATAAACTTTGTTATATTTCTTTGCCGAACTCCACTGACATTTTATAGAGATTGCATTGAATCTGTATATTGCTTCGGGTAAGATAGTCATTTTGGCAATAGATTGTCAAGAGCGGGTACTATTATCCATTTCTTTATGTCTTCTACTTATTTTAACAATATTTTAATAGTTTTCATTGCAATGGTCCTTTATATCCTTTGTTAATTTTAATCCTAGGTATTTACTTTTCTTTGATGCTATTGTAAATGGGTTGTTTTAGTTTATTGCTGCATATAAAAATGCAACATACTATTGCATATTGATTTTGTAGACTGACACTTTTCTAATTTATTATTCCTTAGAACAGTTTAGTGTAGCATTAAGGGTTTTCTATGTATATTTTCATGTCATCTTTGTATAGTGATAGTTTCCCTTTTTCTTTTCCAATTTTGATTCCTCTTATATCTTTTTCTTGCTTGATTGCTCTAGCTAAGACTTCCAATACTATGTTGAGTAGTGGTGGAAGTGAACATTCTTATTTTATATCTGAACTTAGAGGAAAGCCTTTTAGTTCCTCCCAATTGAGCATGATGCTAGCTGTAGATTTGTGCAGATATAGCTTATGTTGAGGTATGGTTCTTGATCCCCATTTTTTTTAATCATAGTGGATGATGAATCTTGTAAAATATCTTCTCTGCATCTATTTGATATGATTATATGATGTTTATCTTTCCTTTTGTTAATATGGTGAATTACATTTGACTGATAGGCATATATTGAACCATCCTTGCATCCATGGAATAAATTCCATTGATCATGATGTATATTTCTTTTAGTGCATTATTGAATTTGGTTTGCTAAGACTTTGTTGAAGACTTTTACATCTGTGTTCACTAGGAATATTGGTATATAAGTTTCTATATTTGTGATATCCTTATCTGCTTTTGGTATCAGAGTGATGTTGATCTCATAAAATGTTGTTTTGGATCATTCCCTCTTTCTCAGTTTTCAGGAAGAACTTGAGATAGGTATTAGTTTCTCTTTGAAGGTTTGGTGATTTCTTTTTTTAAGATTTATTTATTTAATAAAAAACTGTGGTACAGGCTACAGGCCAGAGGTATGGGGGTTGAGAGAATCCACCAGAGACAGAGTGGGGTACAGAACAGGCAGATTGAAATACATGCTGAGGGGAGAAGCAGGTGAAGCAGGAGAGGTCTGGTGTGCCACTTCCCTGGTGGGTATCGAACTCATGCTGAGGATGCTTCATAGTGCGGTGCTTAACCAGAGAGGCCCAGGTTTGGTGGTTTTCTGAGATTTGACTTCTGAGGTTTTACTTATCAATAATTTCTTTCCATAATATTTTTTTCTTCTCACCTCAATCTTAATTGAAATGATTATTTTATCTCTTCTCATTTGAAATTTACCCAATGTTGGCAGGTTCTAGTTGAGTAAAGGTAATGTTCTGTAACATCATAAAACATCTTTTTTCTTCTTTTGTTTTCATTTAAAGTCCTGTATTGTTGTTTTATGGCTCACTCTTGAATAAATATCTTGCTCCATGACATGGAGCATTATGAATGGGTAAATTTTTCTCATTTACCTTTTAATCAATCACTGGTCAAATCATTATTTTCATCCACACTTTTAAGCAAGTTTATCAAAGACTGGTTGCTAAATAATTGAAACAATGCTGAAAGGGCACTAAAGTAGTAGCTGGGGGTTATAAAACAAACCAAACTTAAGGTACTGAAGACATCAGTACAATGAACAATTGTGCAAAGACAATTTTTTATGCAGTTCATTTTTATTGTTTATCAAGAAGAGGGAAGGGAGCTGGGCATCTCATTCCTTATATTATTTTTACCACAAATTTTATTTTGCTTTTCAGTTTTCCTGAGAAAGGATTTCTTTATTGTCCTCACAGCTCAATTTACTACCTTTGTTGAAAAGGAAGCAATTTCTTGAGAAAATGAGGCAATGTATTGTCTTTTAAGATGAGTAAAAGACCACACCACTGAATGTGCTTCATTCCTAAAACTTTTTCATAAATAGGGGAGATTGTCTTTTCATAAGTAATGGATATCTTTCCTGAAACCTGTGTCCACTTATATGTCATTTCTAAGACCACTTCTTTCCACATAACATTGTGGAATAAATAAATTAATTACATTGATTTATTTGTTGATTGGAAGGCAGATTTCCCTACCTTATTCTTTATAAAAATGGCGGTTGAACACCATGGAGCTGTGTGGAAGAGCTGTAGGAAGAGATAGGCACCCAATTTACCCATTTAATGGAAGAGATGGTTACCCAGTTTAGGTTACCAATCTAGTAAAAACTGAGATATCTCAGACTCTTGGTCACACTCAAAATAGATAAGTAATATAATTAATTATGAGAAAGATAAATTAGCATCCCATAAAATTATGTGCACTGGAGTAGTTACCTCAGTATCCAAATGACCTAAATTTCTTTATAAAATTATATCTATATATTAAAATAAGTTCAGGAGATGGGTTTCTTGATGCTTTAATTCACTCAGTAATTTCTCTGAATTCAAAATTAGTATTTTTCTTTCAACAAGGGAATATTGGTGAATAATTGAGATTTTGCATTTTATATAAATCAATAAAGACTCAGTTATGCCACATTGAATATATTCTATTTTTCACATTTGCTATCTGGTATTTCTGTTATATTTAGAAGCTTTTAAATGTTCAATTATGATTTAAGTGAGTTTTAAATTTTTTATATTTTATAAATAATGGGTCAAAGTAAATTTATTCTGAATATTCTAACTCATGATCCTTCAATCCTATTCTTGAAGTATTTTATTTATTTATTATGCAGTTTGTACTAGAATTTTAACTGAATTTCACAGTACAAATCAGCTAGTCCAGGTTTTCTTTTTTTCTAGATACATCCCTGAGGCCCAGGAAGGATATTTACTTAAGTTCACTGACCCTAGTGGTACATGTAACACCAGAATGTAGCTCACTTTCCTTCCCACTACAGTAAAGCTCATTGTCTGTGAGACTTTTGGAATCTATGGAGTGGAAATAGGATTACCCCTTCCTGTCTTTTATGAGGCTTGGAATTGTGACTCTGTAACAGAGATTTTAAGTTGCTGGACATATGTCCTTTGTCTTAAAATCAAATAAAATAACATGGAATAGTAAAAGAAAAAAAAGTAGTAAAAATTGGAGACTTAGTAGTGATATATGTAGTATATAGCATAACCACAGTGCATATGTTGAAATGTACTTTTCGTAAGTTAATAAATCCATTCATATATACTATGTAGGGGTGTGGTCATGGTACCGACAGAGCTTTACATTGGATTGACAGTATTAGAGTCCGGACTTCAGCCTTAGTACCTCATGAAATGGATGCTGTCATAAGCTGACAGAGGTAGTCTCTTGTGGGTGAACTTACACTAATAAAGGCCACGTCCAAAACGAAAACAGTTTATTCATTTATTATGAAGGAAAACCTTTTTGGAAAGGATAGTCTAGTAGTTACTAAGCATAAAGGTCTCTACTTCTCATAAAAAAAAATCTGGGAAGTCAACTGAAAAGCAAAAGATTGTTCTGTAAGGTGAGAATCAGTGCTAAGGATATGGCAGAGTGAGGCTTGAAGAAAAACCCTCACTTAATCCTCTGATCACAATAGCCTGATTCGTATGTACAGGAGACTGCTATATGCCAACTTTGAAATTTCTGGTTCCTTATTTATGCTGCCTTCTATACATTTTTCCTTAATACAGCGTTTTTTGGGGGTATTACTCTAACAAATTTATCTATCTCTTTAGTAAAGTATTTTGAGAATGCAGCTGGGCAAATATCTCTAGGTTTTACTCTTAGCTGTAGAGGTCTTCAGTCTCTTTGCAAACACCTGATCTCATGCTTGCATGTTTATTATTTGGTATATTCAATTTTAGAGATACATTTTCATGTGAAAGAAATATACTATACAACTATGACTGGGTATATGCATAAGGTAGCAACTTAGTGTTACTTTTTTCATAAACATAAAAGAAATGAAAAAGTTCATTTATTTATTCAATAAATACATACTTTGTAACTAACTAGTATGTTCATTTATAGATTCTAGACATCCACATTCATGGAACTTACATTCTTGTGACAGTTAACAAGTTTTGATACATAATTCAGAGCATAATTTTAGTTGGTAATAAGCTTATAAAGAAAAATGAAGCCAGGTAAAAAAGATAGGTATGGTTATTTTAGATGGTTTCATGGTAGTTTCAGTAGTTCTTAGTGCGCAAAATCTGTACTGGGAATGACATTAAGCAAACAGATGTATTTGTTAATTCTGTTATTTCTAGTTTGATCATAAAAACATTGAAATAACTGCAATGTGAACATGCAACATCTGTCAATAAATCTGACATTCCCTCATCTTTGGAATTCAGACATAATACAATTGATTGGTTGTAAAAATAAGATGATAAAAAATCTTTTTCAAGCACAGTCAACATATAATACTTTAAGGACAATGGTAAAGTCTCAATGTGTTGAGAAATCCTCAAACTTCAGTTAGTATATTAATCTTCTGTTCTTTCATTTTCATAAAAGGCATGCAACATATGGTAATGTGTCAAGAAGTTTTGAAAATTCTACTTATGTGTTTAAGTTCACATAATGTGCATATTCCTCTGTGTATTATGTAATAATGCTAAAAAGTGAGGTCATTTAAGGATTTGCCAGACATGAAAAAGAAATATATTTGCAGTTTTTATATTAGGATTCAATTATGCTTTGGAAAGGCACTATTGCCTAAATACATTTGAAAATATGCTTTGGAGAGGGAATGAATAGCACACAAATTCTGGCTTCTTTTAAGTAATCTTGAAAAACGGACTACACGTGAATTGAGCTTTAATAAAGTGCTAATTAGGATGGTATGCCACGATTTGAATGGAAGCTCTTTGAAATGTATGTTAATCTCAGCAGTAGAGATATGGTATGTGGCCTTTGGGGACACGTTGTGACAGGTAGGTGCCGGTCCTTTGATGGCATGAATCTAAAACTACTAATACAGACAGGGACTTTGAGATTATCTATTTAAACTCTGGACTTGCACATGAGGAAACCAGAACTTAGTATGGGTAAGTGATGTTTTTCAAAATCATGTGGCAAACAGGTCACCTGATTGGTGAATCTGGGCTATGTCTCCGGCTCCGCACTGCCTCACCTTTCCTCTTATACATTTTTCAGTCATTTGTTAAACTTCACAACATAAAGGTTTAGTAATAAAGTGAAATTCACATGTGTAAATCATCCTTTTAATTTTTAGTTCCCTAAGTGAAATATTTTGCAGAACAAAAGAATGACAGTAAAATGAAAAATGAGATTCAGGGATTTCATTTTTCTCCTCCCATAGAAATTTTATAAATTTATTTGTGTTTAAAACAGTGTTAGAAATTGAGGTTGAGGGGCCTCCCTGGTGGCACAAGGGGTTGAGCACAGCACTATGAAGTTATCCACAGCCACTGCAGCACACATTCGATTCCCGGTCAGGGAGGCACAGCACCTCACCTACTGCTCCCCTCAGCAGTGTATTTCAGTCTGTCTGTCTATTCTGCTACCCACTCTGTCTCTGTTGAACTCTCTCACCCCACACCTCTGGCCTGTACCCCAGTTCTTATGTGCATACATAAATAAATCTTTCAATAGAAAATGAGGTTGAAGGAGAGGATTGGAACTGGTCAGAAAGGAAAAAGAAGATAAAAGGAGACCACGGTGGACTCTGAAGTAGATCACAGTTCTTAGTTCAGTAATCATCTCCCTCCTAGTTTACTTTTCTAAATTTGAATAGGAAAATAGTAACCATTCTTCCTTTTCTTCAATCTATAGTATATTGGTATATTCAGTTTTATATTCATTTTATTGTCTATTGAATGAAGAGCAATGACTTGTTAATATATTAGTTTCTTTTCAGGATCATTAGTCAAGATCTGTATATGTGTTCAGCCTTGTGTCAGTCTTACTGGAAAACATGTATGTAATTATTGATTAAGCCTCTATCATTGCTCGCTACATGAAACCAGAAACCACGGAAATCTATTTTCAGATCATCTTTGCTGGTCAGTTAGTAAATGTGTTAATTTGGTCATAAGATATGGTCATATCTTTCTTAATGAGAATAAAGGGGAGTGGTGTGAGAAGGGTGAGAACACAGATGACTACAAATGTGTGAAACAAAATGTCAATTTGAGGGTATCAAATCAACATGGTGGTTAAGAAAATGTAGCTTATTCTTGCATTCAAACCCCAACTCAATACTTATTAGCTATCTGACATTGGAAAGATCCATAAATTCTTCTCTGATGGGGCCTGCCTCATCCTCCACTCAATTTGCTTCAATCATAAAGCCCTCCTTGCTCATTTGAGTTCAAGACAAGCATGCTCCCACCTCATCCTGCTGGACATGAGTCTGGACAGTTCTTCCTCCACATATCTACATGAAACACATTCTCTTTTTAACCTTAAAAAAAACAAAAAACAAAAAACCTTCTGTGCTTAAGCTGAGAAGAATCATAGAAACTCTACTCTCTATATTCCTACCCAGATCACTGTTTTTCTAGAGTTGCTTCCTGAGACTGTGTGTGTATGTGTGTTTCACTGAGTTTTGTCTACTCACATTGGTAAATAAATTCTTTGTAGTAGTCTCTGTTTCCTTCTTTTTGTTTAATTGCCAGTATCACCTGGCTCAAGAAAGGCACCAGGCAAATAATAACTCCTTTGGATACAATGGTTGAATAAATGCATGCTGATACACAACAGAAGAGTCAGTAACAGAAACAATTATATATAACACCCCTGGAGAAAAGGATAGGTGATGAGTGAGTGGGTGGGACCTTGACCTCTCATTGGATAAAATTATTTTTACAAGGTGTGTGTTATGTTTCTTACAAATGAAAGAGTTTGTGTCTGGATCCTAGTTTAAAATATAACATCATATGCACATTTAATCTGTGTTTAATTTTATTTCTTCCACTTCAGTCTACTTTGCTTCTGATTATAAATGGAAATGAGCCAGTAGAAAGGAGACGACATCTATTCACTCTAAATCTGTGACAGTTCACTGTTCCGGAACCTGAATGCCATAGATATGAACCTAGGAAAATACTTTTATATGAATTAATTGAATTGATACAAATTAAAAGTGTGGGTAATGTGAATGTGAAAGCAAACACAAGTATACACAATCTACTTAAGTGAATGCACCAGACCATTCATGTGTCCACAATTCCTCAAGTTCCACTAACTTTAAATATTTTCTGTGTCTGGCTAGCTTCAGTTACGTCTCTGCAGCAGCTTGCCTCGGAATGGAGAACTGAAGCAGGAGAAAACGCCCATGTGTGACCGGCTGTGCTAGAGGTGAGGGTTTGAGTGTAACATATAACTAATTAACTTCTTTCTGGTTATTACCTCTAGCAGGTGTTTTCTCTTTCAAATGAAGTATTTGGGGAATGTAAAAAAAAAAAAAAAGCAACTCAGTTATGTTCTTTTCTTGTTTTTATATTATGGAAATGAAAAAGAAACAACTAAGGGGATATTTTTAAACAAGGACACAAAACCATTTACATCAGTGAAAAAATACCTTTGCTTCCTCTCCTCCACACCAACACACACACACACACACACACACACACACACCCCACAAGCACACATACCCTAGTCTTCTCCCCAGGACTCAGATGATCAATGCCCAGGCTCGGCCTTGCTCCCACTGAAGCCACATGTGAGTTCTAACAAACCCCCCTCTAAAGCTACCTCCTATCACATGCTCTTCCAGACAGGATGAACACATCCACCAAAAATCATGTTTTCTTTGCATTCTAACTGAAACAGCATTAAAGGGGGAAATGGGAATTCAGTGCTGCCAGCTACAGTATCTCTCCTATCAGTTCACCAATAAGGCCTGGTAGGGACCTGCCGAGCCTCTGGATAAATTGTATTTTCCAAGGGTTAATTAAGCTGTCTTGAGCTTCTGCATGAAGAGGAACAAACTGGCACTTGCAGCGCTTTCTGAAACCTGCTGTCGACATTACAGTCCCTGCTGCTTTTAGCTGTATCGATCCGATGCCTGACCTGTGAAATCCTTGATGGCTGCTAACACTAGAAGCTTACTGGAGCTTTCTAAGGGAGCTTCGGGACAGCTTGTGTAGTCAGGTACAATTACCTATCCCTCCAGGAGAGCCAATTAGTTCACAAAGAGCTGGAGCAGAACAAATGTTTTGTATGTGATTTAGAATCCTAAAAAAGAAAGGAGAAAAAAAAGGCTTTGTTCTGTCTGATTCTTTTGTTCCTAATTTTATGATTATTGTTCGATTCACAGTGGTCCTCACATTTCCTCACATGTTTCTGAAAGAATTATAAGAACATGATAAACCAGATTTACAGTGTTCTCTCTTTAAACTATGAAAATTGTCTGTGCCATTTAAGATACAGTTTCTGGACTAATTGTATGAACTCAAAGGTAGGAAACCCAAGTTTGTTCTACTTTCTGCATTTCAGAAACTTTTTCTCTAAATGGTACAATACATTTTAATCATAATGAATTGTTCCATTAAAAAATGGATAGTTGGCAACTACTTCTGAAACTTGACTTTGCAGATAGAATGTAAGTATTAGAGATTTCTAGGTAGAAGTATATGCTACTCATGTCCAGACACCATCAACATTGCAAGATAGATTCTGAAACTAAATTTTACTGATTGTCAACTAATAAAGAGTGGTGTCCTTTGAATAATATGTACAAATGATCCATCATCCCTATGTTCGAGCCTGGTTTCTCTGTATTGCTGAGATATATATACTCATTTGCCAATTTTCCTTTGTGACCAGCGATTTTCATTTATGAGCTAGCTGCAGGATGTGGTCTGTTCATTATGTACATTTTTTTTTGCCTCTGAATACTACCTTAACCATGCAAGAATCAATAAATAGCCCTCCAAGTATAGTGCAGTAGAATTAATTGCATATGGAGTTTAAAGCACTCTGATACCAAGTTTGCATCAAAATTAGAGAAAATGGCAATCTGTTATTTTTTTAGCAATGGAGACAACATTTAAAATATCGATTTTCAAATTTTCTTTCAATAAAATAAAATCACGTATGTATATATGATTGTGTGGTAGGCATGATATGAGCTGGGATCAGAAAAGAAACGTCAAAGAAAGCTCTCATGTATTCATCACAGAAGCATTTGGTCCCAGAATAGAATATAAACTTTTGATTTTTTGTGAAAGGAAGTAAAATAAAACTGACAAAACTATTTCCTCACATTTTAGAAGTAATCTAAGTAAAATCAGTCACCTAAACTAGAGCTAAAAGCAAAAGACAGTAACAACAAGATAAAAATATCTGATAACTGGGCTTTACTTTAGTCGTTATTGGTAAAGTTTGGTTTTATTGATTTATTACAAAGTGATAACCACACAAAGAGAAGGGCCTAATACAGGTCTGGTGTAGGTAGAACCACAAGTTTGCTTACATGGAAGCTGAAGGCAGAGGCCTGCACCAATATCTCCCTGCCTCAATATCTCCCTGCCAGATAATTTTCTGGGTTTTGGTGAGGTCATGTAAATGAAAGGAGATTCAAATTGCCTCAACTGTTTCATCTGGGGCATAACTACATGACTTGGGAAATGAACCTTTTGTTGGTCTGTTTGTAAAATGGATCAGAAACTTGGCATCAATAGCCTTCAGTTCCTTCAGATGCTTTCCTCTCTATCTTGATAGTATTAGGTAGTATTGAGACCACTGCACCTGGGTGTTGAAAGGAGTTCATAACAGTCTTCAGTCCTGGAGAGTCTTGCCATACAGTTTTGTAACGGGGGGAAAAAATTCAGGCTAAATTTGCTTTTTCTGTTGGTAAGAAGCAGGTAGTTGCTCCATTCCACTGTCTCAATGTTTTGGTTTGAGACTAAATGTTGTGAAAATGAGCTCAAAACCATGAGGCTAATTCTCTGAAGTCCTCCACTTTGTTGCATGATTACTAATCACAGCCTTATCCTGCCCAAGTGATTTGTACATATTACAAGTAGTGCCCTGAGAAAGCACTCAATGGGTCATGCAAATTATTCATTTTCACAGAAAAAAGAATCCAAAATTGGTGTCACTTGTGTAATCCCAAAATATGAGGATTATTTATTTGCTAATGTGTGGTAACTGCACATTACTTATTTATTCTTCAAATATAGTTTTTACAAGACGAAACGAATTTCCAAAGTAGCAATAAAATTTTTAAAGACAAATTTTCTTCACAATCATCCTTTGAAAGTGATAGTAAACTCTAAGTCTTCTTAATGGAATGAAAACAATATGATTTTCATTTTACTGTACTTACAAGGGGTTATCTTGAAAAGTTATCTGGAATCTACGGATGTGAACTAAAGACAGTTTTCCTATCCATTTAACACTTTCTTCTACTAAGTCTTTCAAGAGGGAGAATAACTTCCTAAGGATTCAACTTGAAAGCTTTCAATTTAACAGATAGAGAACAGGATGATCTGAATTTTCAAAATGACAAAAGTCCTTGGAACAAACTGGGGACACTTGGTGGGGAGGGAAGAGGGGAAGGATGGAGGGCAGACGGGAGCACGGGGACTGAGGTGATGGTGCACTGGTGTTATGGTGATGGGGAATACATGGGGATTACAATTGATGTCAAAATATGTAAATTAAAAAAATTATATATAAAAACAAAAAAACCCACAAATAAAACAAACTAACACAAACAAAAAAGTCCTTGGAGGTACACGCCAAAGACACGAAGTCCAAACAAGATGGCAGACCAAAATCTGAATGTTTGAAATACCAGTGCTCATAATATATATAACACAATAACAAAGATTTAAAACTGTATTTTTATAAAGAAGAAGCAAGTTGATGAAAACTAAGAATCAGTTTCTTAAAACTTCATTTCTAAAGCATTAAGAATATCCTCTCGTTGAAAAACACTGCTGCTGATAACCAGACAGCCTGTTTTCCTCTCTTGACCAGAACATAAAGGGTCCCTGTTTCCATCATCTGAGATGTGCTGGTAAGTGGAACTACATGTAGTCCTTCATATAAAGGCCTTAAGGAAGAGTTAGAATGGATTCCCCTAACTTGATAGATGGTGGTGTTCAAATGAGAAAGTGAATAGATGTCATACTCAAACACAAAAAAGGGAGAAGGAAACGAAGACACAGACACAAGGCTGAGTGCTTATTCAAGTTTAAATGTGTACTGCTTCATGGTCCATTAGGGCATCCTGGAAGGAGGCTTAGCAGAAAATAAATGAACACGATACTTAACAAATAATGCCATTAATGCTGCAAGATGTTCATTTCTTTTTAAAGTCTATTACTCTATGTTGAGCGATGTATTTATTGTTAATGATGAAAACATGACACTTTAAATTTATTTGTACAATAATCCAAATTTACTTCCCTAGAAGAGTATGTCCTGTTTATAACCCTTATTTATAATATTTAAAAAAAGAAATTCCCAAAGATATGACATTCACCAAAAGGATACCTATTGTTGTATCTATACCTTCTAAATATTTTCTTTTGTCTTTATTTCATTATAAAATAAAGAGCCAAAATCATGTGTAATCTATAAAATATAGTAGAACCATAGTATTCCCATCACAGATTCACTGCTCTTTTATCTAATTATTCAGTATAGTCCCTCTATTTCGTGGGCACCATGTTAGGCACTGGATTGAAAATGTCGAAGAAAAGAGATGTGTTCCTTATCTCCCTGTGCTCTTAGGTTATTGGGAGATATTAAATTCAAATTGTATTAAGTGCTTAGCAAGGAAAAAGTGCACTTATCTGTGAAATATATATGGGGTACTAGTATAAGAGTACTAGGGTAGACTTTTCTAAGAAGTGATACTTATGTCATGATCTGGAGGACACATGAATATTATCTGGGGAGCATTACAAAGGTAGGGTGGCAATTAGAAGTTCCCAGTTACATAAAAAGAGACAATATCTGGAAAACTGAATGAAGGCAGTGAGGTTGAGTTCGCTGAACAAGAAGGAGAGAAGCAAGAGGTGAAAGTAGGGCAACAGGCAGAGTACAGACCATGAAGATCATGGGTTTCATGAGGGTGCTGGTCTTTGTTTCTGCAATAGGAGTAAATCATTACAAGGTTACAAATGGGAGTTACCTGATTAAGTTTTCAAAATATCACTGTCAGTGTAGAGAATGAATAGGAATAAATTAAGAGTGAGGCAGTTTAACCAGTTAAAAGAGTATTACAGTGGCCCTTCTATCCTGCATTCTCTGTAGAAATTGTAATCTCACGCTTGTTACTGCTGGGAGATAAATGTCCATCTATAAGCACAGATTTCAAACATCAGCCTGTAGGCTAAGCTGGACCGTGAATTATTTTTTTACTTGCATAGCACTGAAAAAAGTATTGATCTATTGACATTTATTTTACATAAAAATTTGGGGTTCCAGCTTCTCTTGGTACACTAGAAAATGCAACCTCATGTGCTTCTCTATATGGTAAAAATTGGCAAGAAATGATTGCCTTTCCTCTCTGATGCATCTATAATTCAGTTTCCTAGAATCTTTCCTATTGTACTCTATTTATAGCTGACCTGCATCACTTATCTGTCTTATTCTGTAGGTATTTATATTTTGAGTCTTGTCATCCATTTATTTTCAATACTATTTGAGCAGCAAACTTAGATTCTTTTTAAAAAAATTATAATATAGAAAGTATTGTGATGATGGTGATAATTTGGGATTCTGTGTCTTCTAAATATAATAAAGCTGAATTGTAAAATAATGAAAATATATCTACCTACAAAAGGTAACATCTTAATTGGTTCCCCTAAATAAGAATAATACATTAATAAGTAATGGTTTTAAAACCCTTATACAGACTAAGTTAGAATTCTATTTAAACATCCAAAGAAAATAAATTACAATGAAGATATGCAAATATACAGGGCTGATATGTCCATCTCATGTCAATCTGTGATCGACATAACTGAAGTTAAAACAAGTACAGCAATACCTATAACATTCCTACCTTTCAATTCTTTTGACATTAGGGGTTACAGACATTTCTTTAATAGTGTATATTTTCCACCTTTGTATTTATTATTTTACCCTTCCTAAATTTAAGGAAGTTAGTTAAGCCAATACATTTTCTTGAGAATTATTATGATAGATTACACACATCCACAGACACAAACACATCGGGCATGTTAACTATGTTCCCTGTCCTCTACGTTAGTATTATTGGTGTGTCCTTGAGCTGTTACTTTCTGTGTGATTTTAGTTGTTTCAAATTTTACTTGTTTTGCTTCATATGTTTTGATGATTTGTTATATGGTGCATTAAAAATCATAACTTTTTTAAGAGTCTTGGTGAGTTTTCACCTCTTGTCAATGCGAATCAATCATTTCTAGTCTCTTTACTTTATTCTGCCATGCATTCAATTTTGTCTGATGCCACTCTGGCTTTCTTCTTTTTCCCTTTCCCCCTTCTTCTTCCACACCCTCTTTCTCTTTTTATTACTGCATAATTGTATTATATTTCTCATTATTTACTTTCAACCTTTGAGGTTATTTTATCTGGACCTCTCATGAAGAAAATACCACTCATTTTTATTTACTTATTTAGCAACCAATCTGGGTTTTTTTTTTTTTTTTTGTCTTTTATTGGGGCACTTTCTGTCATTCAAATTATTATTACTATTATTATTGTTGTTATTATTATTTTTGCATAGAAGTACTGAGGTACAGACCTGGGCAAGGGGTAAGAGGATTCACCAGAGACAGAGTGGGGAACAGAACAGGCAGATCTATTGAAATACACTGCTGAGGGGAGTGGTGGGTGAGACAGGGGTGCCATGTGGGTCACCTCCTTGATTCAGGATTGAAGTCAGATATCGCAGTGATAGTGCTGAGACTTAACCCCTAGGCCAACAAACCTTACATTTTTGTCGTTTTTCTTTTTAAATTTTTTACTATTAATGAATTTTTCCCTCTCACTCATTTCTGACAGTTGTGGGAATTCCATGTTTCATGTCTAGTTTATTATTGTGGTAGATGCTAGCATTGGCCCTAAATATTTCCTTCCTATAAATAGGGAGGATCACACATCCTTGCCATTTCCAGGTGGTCATGACTATGTGGCTTGCAAGTATTTGGGAGCCAATTTGTTTTTTCTTAAATTCTCCCTGTCTTTCCCTGCCATTTTCTCTTCCTCTGCAGAGTGAAACCCAACATCTTATTCTGGGGTGATGGCTTCAGGGAGAATCAAACCTTTGTCAGTCTCTTGGTGGCCGTTATCACAGTCAAGCTGAGATCTGGGCTTGCTTGTTACCACATGCGAGATCTGGCCTCTCTCGACTGTCAACTAATTACCATCAAGATTTTAACGAATATTGAAGTATGTTTTCCGCAAAGGTTCAGGAAACAATCAGCATCAGCAGCTTGTCCTTTTAGCCAGATAGGACCTTTATTGTAATTTAATGTTTGTCTCTCATTTTCCTTCATTAAACAATGTTACTGAAATAAAAATGAATTTTCTTCTAAACATTGTACTTCATCTGTTCTATGAACCTTTAATAAATGATACCCATCACCATATACTCAACAGTTGGTTTACTCCAAGTTTTGCAGTATCTTTGTTCATCACAAGTTTTTACATTATACATCTATATATATATCTATATATTTAATTTTCACTTAGCTGGAAATGCAGATGGTACATATGTAGTAAAATGTCTGAGGACTATTATTCCTTAAAATACTTTTTTTGTCCCTATATTTAAATGGTAATTTTATTTTTGAATACAGAAATTTGGGTTTGATATTTTCCTCCTCAGGATTTTTGGAACATGTGCTATTATTTTCCATACTGTTACCAAAAAAACAAAAACAAAAACAAAAACAAAACAAAACACACACAGAAGTCTGTTTTCTTTTCATCCCTTGCAGATTTTTCACTGAAATATGTGATAGTTTCTCTTAACCACTTTTATTATTGTATTAGTCTTTTATTTTTTAAGAGATTTATTTATTTATGCATACAAGAACTGGGGTTCAGGCCAGAGACATGGGAGATGAGAGGATTCACCAGAGACAGAGTGGGGAACAGAATAGGCAGAATGACTGAAATACACTGCCAAGGGGAGCAGCAGGCAAGGCAGGAGAGGTCTGCTGTGCCATGTGAGTCACTTCCCTGGCCAGGGATCAAACTTGTGCTTCAGTGGCTGCAGACAGCTTCATAGTGTTGTACTCAGCCCCTTGCACCACCAGGGAGGGCCCTATTATTGATATTATTCTTATAAGGCATTCAATAGGCTCTTTTCTTACGGAGAAATTTTATTTTTAAGAAAAGGGAAATAAAAGTGCTTCTATCATTTCCTTAACTGTTGCTTTGCTTTTTCATGTTTTTACTTTTGAAAATAATTTTGGTAAGTTTTCTCTTTTTTTCTCATAAGTTTGTTTTGGTCCCTTTAACCTGCGTTTTGGGGCTATCCAGGTTGATATTCCAGATAACTAACTCTTTAGTTAGCACAACTAGTAACAAATGCAGTCCTTCTTAAAATTTTATTTATTTATTTTACAATGCTTATTTTTTTCTCTGGTGTAGTTCCTGTAGAATTTCCACCACCGATTCACCTGAGCACCATCACCAAAATTCCTTGTGTTCTTCCTGCCCTTACTTTGGTCTCTTTCTGTCCCGCTCCCCTGCTGATTCATAGTTGTCTATTTATTTATTTTTTTAAAGAAAAGTTTATTTAGAAAAAAAGGTAAAGAGTAAAAGACTCCCAGGTATGTGGTACCTGGGTGGGGCAAAGAGAGTCATCATGTTATTTTTGTTGTACTGTATTTTACTGTTGTTATTTTTCTCTCTTTTTAAAAAAAGATTTATTTATGCATGCATGCAAGAGCTGGGGTTCAGGCCAGAGGTGCAGAGGGGAGAGGATTCACCAATGAAAGAGTGGGAAGCAGAACAGGCAGGTCCACTGAAATAGACTGCTGAGAGGAACAGTGGGTGAGACAGGCAAGGACTGCTGTGCCACTTGGGTCACCTCTGGCTGGCTGGGAATTGAACTTGTGTTGCAGTGGCCGCAGATAGCTTCACAGAGCTGCAACTCAATCCCTTGTGCCACCAGGGAGGTCCCTATTGTTATTGTTTTTTTTCCCTTGGTTCTTCATTTGGTTCTCTTCTACTCCTCCAATAACTGAAACTATCTGATATTTTTCTTTTTCCTTTTGACTCATTTCACTGAGCATGATCCCTTCTAGCTCCAGTCATGTTGCTTCAAATGACATTATATTATCTATTTTGATTGCTGAGTAGTAATCCATTGTGTGTATATAGCACATCTTCTTAATCCAGTCATCAATTTTTGGGCATTTAGGTTGTTTCCATGACTTGCTATTATAAATAATTCTGCAATAAACATAGGGGTGCAAGTATCCTTTTGAATTAATGTTTGTGTGTCCTTTGTGTAGATTCCTAGGAGTGGAATTGCTGGGTCATATGCTAGCTCCATTTTTAGTAGTTTGAGGAACCTCCACACAGCTTTCCTTAGTGGTTTGACCAGTTTGCATTCCCACCAGTAGTGTAGGAGAGTTCCTTTTTCACCACATCTTTGCCAACATTTGTAGTTGCTAGTTTTTTTTTTTTTTTTTTAATATGGGCCATTCTTACTGGTGTAAGGTTTTATTTCATTGTGGGTTTGACTTGCACTTTCCTAATTGTGAGAAATGTTGAATACTTTTTCATATGCCTGTTGGCCATTCATCTCCTCTCTGGAGAAGTGTCTTAAGTTCTTTCTGCCCAATTTTTAACTGGATAGTTTAATTTCTTTTGGTTGAGTTGTGTGAGTTCTTTGTGTATCTTTGTGATCAGTCCCTTATTAGTTGGATGGAGTGCAAATATTTTTCCCAATAGGTAGGATGTCTCTTTGTATTGGCTAATGTTTCTCTTGCGGTACAGAAGCTCTTTTGTTTGCTATAATCCCAGCTGTTTATTTTTTCTTTACTTTGTTTTGGAGGATTAATCTGTAAAGGTGTTGCTGAGATGTATGTCATGTAGTATTTTACCTATATTTTCTTCCATATATTTTATGTATTCAGGTCTTACATTTAGGTCTTTTATCCATTTTGAGTTGATTTCTGTGTATAGTGTGAGGTAGTAGTCTAGTTTCATTCTTTTGCTTCTAGTGGTCCCAAATTTTCCAGCACCATTATTGAACAAGCTATCATTGCTCCATTGCATATTCTTTGCTCTTTTGTAAAAGATTAGTTGTCCATATATATGAGGCTTTATTCCTAAACTTTCTATTGGTTCCATTGGTCTGTGTGTCTGTTTTTGTTCCAGTACCATACTGTTTCAGTTATTATGACTTTGTAGTAGAGTTTGAAGTCTGGGAGTATGATATCTTCCTTCTCCTTTGTTTTCATCAGGAGAGTTTAGCTATTTGAGGTTTTCTGTGGCTCCATAAGAATTTTATCAATATTTGTTGTATTTCTTTGAAGAATGTCATTGGGATTTTTATTGGAATAGCAATGCATCTGTAAATTGCCTTTGGTAGGATGGCCATTTTGATGATATTGATTCTTCCCATCCATGAGCAGGGGATGTCTTTCCATTTATTTGTGTCTTCATCTATTTCTTTTAATGATGTTTTATAATTTTCTTTATATAGGTCCTTCACCTCTTTTGTTAGGTTTATTCCCAAATATTTGTTTTTTGTTTGTTTGTTTCAATTATAAGTTGAGATGGTTTTCTTGATTTCTTCTTCTTCAGATTGGTTGTCTGTATTTAGGAAGGCAACTGATTTTTGTATATTGATTATATATTCTGCTACTTTACTAAACTGGTTGATTGTTTTGATTAGTTTTTCTGTAGAGTTTTTAGGGTTTTCTATGTATATTGTCACATTGTCTGCAAATAGTGATAGCTTTAATTCTTTTTTCCCTGTTTGGATTCCTTGTTTGTCTTTCTCGTGTCTTATTGCTCTAGCTAGGACTTCCAGTATTATTGAAGAGCAGTGGTGAGAATCAGTATACTTGTCTTGTTCCAGATCTTAAGGAAAAGGCTTTCAGCTTTTCACTATTGAGAATACTGAGTTTGTAATATATGGCTTTTATCATATTAAGGTATGTCCCTTCTATCCTGAGAATCTTAAACGTCTTCATCATAAATGGATGCTGAACTTTGTTGAATGCTTAGTGCTTTCTCAGCATCTATTGATAAGATCATATGGCTTTTTTGTCTTTTTGTTGGTATGTTGGATTACATTAATTTTTGGATACTGAGCCATCTTTGTACTCCTGGAAAAAATCCTACCTAATCATGATGCAACATCCTTTTTAGGCATTGTTGGATTCTGTTGTCAAGGATTTTATTGAGGATTTTTGCACAAGTGTTCATTAGGGAGATTGGCCTGTAGCTTTCTTTTTTAGTGTTGTCTTTGTTTGATTTTGGTATTAGTGTAATGTTGGCTTCATAGAATGTATTTGCTAGTATTCCTTCTTTCTCAGTTTTTTAAAAGATTTTGTGTAGGATAGGCACTAGTTCATTTCTGAATGTTAGGTAGAATTCACTTGTGAAGCCATCTAGTCCTGGGCTTTTATTTTTGGGAAGTGTTTTGATTAGTGTTTCAAATTCACTGCTTATAATTGGTCTGTTTAGACGTTCTATTTCTTATTTATCTAACTTTGGATGATTGTATCTTTCTAGGAATTTGTCCATCTCTTCTAGGTTATTGAACTTGTTTGCATATAAATGGTCATAGCAATATCTGATTATTCTTTTGATTTCACTGAGTCTGTTGTAATTCTCTTTCATTTATGATCCTATTTATTTGTGTATTCTCCTATGATTTCTTTGTAAGCCTGGCTAGAGGTTTGTCTATTCTGCTTATTTTTTTTGAAGAACCAACTTTTGGTTTGATTAATCTTTTGGATTGTTTTATTTTTGATGTCTTTTTCACTTATTTCTGCCTTGATTCTTATTATTTCCTCTCTTCTACTAGTTTTTTGGTTTTTTTTTTGTTGTTCTTTCTCTAGTTAATTGAGATGGGAAATTAAGCTGTTTTTTTGAGTTCGTTCTTTCTTGCTTGTGTTGCTATAAACTTTATTCTTATTACTGCTTTTGCTGTGTCCTATACTTTTTGGATAGTTATGTCTTCATTGTTCTTCAGCTCTAAGTAAAAAAAAATGTAGCCTTTTTATTTTTATGGATAACTATACTTTAATGTATAAGAATTTTGATTTCATAATAACCTTTTCTTTTTTAAAAATAGAGGAGATATTATTTTATAGTTTGGAAAACTGACTTATTATTTTATGTATCTCTGGTTTTCTCGCATCATTGGGTTTTGCTGTTAGCTAGATTCTATGTGTAGCCTATCTTCCAGAAACTCATCAAATGTGATGATGATAAACTTCCCCTAACTTTTCTAGTATGATTACTGGTCTATTCTTACTTTTTTAATTTTGTTATCATGTAAACAAATTTTAGGGGTTGGCAGAGGTAAATTTGGGTATTTGCAGGTATTTTGATATAATTCAGAAGCTTCACATTTATAATATTTCATATTTTGAGATTAAATATTTTTAAATTAAATTAATTTATATACAGATCTCTTACAATATTTGCTAATATTATACATGGTGTCAAAGATTGTATTATGAGGTACTTAAGACTACAAAATGGCTATGAAATATAATTATTCAAGTAACTTCAAGTTTACTTTAATAGGGGATAATGTGGGGTAAAGCTTTCCATTTCTATTTTTTATATTTTTTATCTCACTCCAGGTCATGAGATGTTTCTTCATGAATCTTAGTAGAACTTATCCATTGTCTCATGAAAAAAATTTGGATATCTCCTGAAATTGCCTTTTGTTTTCCCTATATTTTATAATTATTTGGGGAAAAGGATCACATTAACACTTCCAATATCTATGTGAATTTCAAACATATCTATGTTTAAAACAAAACATTTATTTTCTCTGTGAGAGTCAGTCTTTACATGTGCTTTATTTGTGCAGAAAAGTAATGGCACTTTTGGTAGCAGTATCTTGCCTTTTCTTCCCCACTAGTTATACTATACTCACATGTCTATACTGGGAATCATATCAAAGTTCCATCAAGTTCCTCATTTTTAGAGATATACTGGTGGACCTGGGGATATATAGGTGAAGATGAGGATACAGAACGTATAATGCAGGGATCATAACAACCATATTCTAACACTCTGAGTTCAGTAGCACTAGTGACGATATTAAAAATTAACTCATAAGTTTAGTGTATTTATTTTTATGAACATTTTATTTCCCCAGAAGTGTAACTCATGAAAAAATGACATATTGAAGACTCAGCTTAATAGAGTGGAAGAAAAGACACTAGCATAGTAGAAGTCAATAATTTCTTAAATTGATCTTGCACTAATTGAATGATTTTGATGAGAAAGAAGGTAATCCTGCCATTAGCACTGTGCAACAATATAGATGAAATTTGAGGGCACTATAGAACTGTGGAATTGTGAGGGCACTATGGAATTTCACAAAGTTGAGATGAGACAAAGAAAGACAATGATATTACTTACATATGGACCCTGATACAGCTAAACTTGAAGAGATGGAAAGTAGAACAGGCATGGGGGTTGCAGGAGTTGGTACACATTTCAGTTTGAAGATGAGTAAGTTCTGGAATGTAAGACATTGTAATCATAGCCAACAATACTGTATTATATATATTTGAGGTTAGATTTTAAATGTTCTCATCACACAAAAAATAAATGTGAGATATAATGGAGATGTTAGCTAATAATACATTGTTTACTGAATTGCAATCTATAATTAGATCAAATTAATATGTTGTTTACCTGAAACATACACAATGTTGATAAAAGTGATATGGAAATTCCAGTTTGAAAGAGTAACTTTGAATCTATTACTTAAATTCCATTTCCTCATCTTTAAATTGAAGCAGTTGGATCTACTGATATTTACCACTCCTCCCAGGTTGAACACCGTACACAAGTCATTGTTATGTATGGTGAAAGAAATGGAATCACAAAAGAGATCTTCTTGGTTTCTTCAGTTATTCAAGGTTTCTAAATATGTGTTTCCAAATTATTTCCTCTAAAGTGTTGAAAATTCTACTAAAAATCCTAGCCAACACAATTTTGGACAGATGGAAGTCCATGAACTGAAACCCTTAGATCAGAAAGGAGCAAACAATATATGGTAGAAATATAAATACAAAGAATAGGTGAATTTTGGAGAAGAGCCTTTGCATTCTGAACTTGGAGTGATAGAATGGCATTCAGGGGAGAAGGAAAAAAATCTTAGGATAATATAAAAAAAAGTCTCACCATTGGAAAATCTGAATTCAATTTCTTATCTTACATAGTATTATTTATTACTGTCTTCCTATGATAGCAAATTTCTATCCAGCATCTTTAAAGAGTGATTTTTTTAAACTTATAAACAAATTCAGATTATGGTAATGATACCATATAGTAGTGGTAGTTCATTGTATTTATTTGTTGTTTATAATGCACAAAGAATTGAATTTGTAGCCAGGAGACATTTTTTCCCTCTAGTATTTTTTTCCTCTATGTATTTTTTTCCTCTATGTACTCTGGGTCTCTTGATGGAAATGTCTTCCCTGGTAGTATAGTTATCAACATGTCACTCCTTAATATCTCACTTTTTATGTAAAAACAAAGATCACACTCAACCTTCCTACATCACAGAAACAGTGAAAATAAATAGATGACTGTTTGTGAAATATAAAATGCAGGAACTATAATAAATCCTTAAGATACAAAAAAGTATTTTTTAATATGTAACTGCAGTTCTATATTTCCTCCATAATCTAATAGCTATTACCACGTTTAATGGGTTAGATTCAACATAATTTCCCTTTTTTTCATTGGTGGAACTTATGGTTTATTCCTGGATTAAAGAATCTAAAGGAAAATGCCCTATCAATAGAGTCCTAATACAGATATGGGAAAATGAGTAAAAGTGGAGGCAAATCCATCATAAACAAATGTGATAAATTCAAATGGACTATCATAAATAAACATGACAAATTCAAATGGACTAAGTGGAGAAAAAGAGATATTTACAACCAAGATAAAAGTAACCAACATCAATTCCAGCAAATCAGATAAGAGATAAAGTGAATTCCCTATTCTCTTTTATAAGCAAGTCAAAACTGGCAATACCAATTGTGAAATAAATATGCAGTGCTCTTAGTTTCTGGATTGCCCTCTTCATAAGTTTTTTTTTTTTTTTTAAAGAGAGATTCTTTTCATTTCTACCCTCCATAGCTTGTCATATCTAACATTTTAAAATTTTTAGTTGGTTGGGTATTTGCATAAGACTGTCATGGCCACATAGTATCATGACCTTGGGGAACATAATAGACATGTATCATGAAACTACCTCTGATAAGTTCAGAAAAAGAATGGTAAAGGACATTGACTCCTTTGAGATCCAAGGTTCAAGCTGTCAGAAGACCTTCTAAGGAATGTACATATTCACAGTCAAATCTATTGCATACTTTCAAGCTACAGTGAAGATGGTCCAAGTTTGCACTCAGAAGTTTTGAGTTTGGAGCTTCATTAGTTATGCAGTTTTTTTGACAGTCATTCCATTTCTTTGATTTTCAGTTTCCTCATCTGCAGAATGAATTAATACCTATTCTATCTCCTGGGGTTTTTTGAAATACAGACTAAGTCATATGTATGAGGAAACTCATAAATATCATCTTATTTGGCTTTAATTGCATGTTTTGCTTGCTAAACAGTGTTTCTTCCAGGTATGTATAGAACATGGAGTTTTGGAGGAGGTCATCAAGAGGAACTGCTCTTAACCTAGATGACCAGTGATTTAAGCCCAGGTAACTGAAGGCTTGGCCATCCGGCTATTCTTGGAAAGGCCATCCCTCTATTCCAGCAACTTTTTTCACACTAGGAACTGTTTGAACAATGTAACCTTAAGAAAATAAAGTGCTGTCAAGACCATCTGGACTGTGTATATGACAGAACCCTATTGAGGCCTCTCTGTAAACTGTTAAGATTCTGGCAGGTGGATGCAGAGATCTGCTTGTTAAAACAGTCACCTAACAATCTGGAATTGTCTTCCTCTACCATTGGTGTCTCCTTGCCCTAAGGGGACCATTTTTTAACTTTACCTGGTGAACTTTTGTGGTTGTGAACCAACATGTACCTTAGCAAAGCACCTGGTATTGATGTTTGTGAAATGTTTATTGAACCTGAGTGAAAATGAAACAACTTTGAAAAAAAAAAAAAAACTGGGGAGGAGTAGCAATAAAATATATCAAAATGTCCTTTTCCCCCTCCATCTTATTTCTATTGTGGTCTCTAAAAATGTTGAAAACTTTCACTGCTATCCTCCTCTTTTCCTTCCTTTTTGAGGGATGATACCCTTACTAGTATCATTATTTTCTCACTCCCTTTTTCCCTTCTAACTTGCCAAGTTTAAGCAAAACTTTTCTATTTCTGTAGAAATTGTTTTCCATAATCTTTCCAGTTATCAATAACTCCAGTTTCCCATGCAACCTCTGTGTGGGACTATGAGAAGGCAACTTGAGCAGACAGAGGTGAACTGGAGAGTACCCCAGGGCCAGGATTCTTGTGCACCTGTTACCTGTAACCCAAGAGGTGATTGCTCAGGCAAGGGAACTACCAGAGCACTGAGAGAGTACAGGCCTGATGTCATTACCACAAAACAAGAAGCAGCTGATCAGGGTCCCTATAACCTTGGAGAGCAGCTGCAAGAAAGAAGGTTATGCAGACAGAGATGAGTGGCAGGGCACGTGTGCCAGTCCAAACTTGCACCCAGCGAGTGACTTGGAACTGAGCGGAGAACTCTGGACTTGGCAGCCACAGGTAGCACGGGGAAAGCACTCACTGAATGCCAGCATCACAGAGAAGGGAATTTTGGGTTGGAGGCTCCACGTAACTGCTCTGTGGAACTACTGTTGAACACCATCTGACTATCAGTTCCTGATACACCAAAAAGAATACCCCAAAGAGAGTTCCATCAATACCAGCAACACAGTTCCAATAAATACAACAAATTTGAAAACAGACATCAGGGAGAAGAAAAAATATAAATAACCAAGTAAGCCCATAGGGAAAAGTCACACCACAAAAAGAAAACCAAATACAAGAACCCAACAACAATGGCATGGAAGAAATGCTCAAACTACCAGAAGAGAATTTAAAGTCATCATGATGAAAAAACCAAAAGATCACAAAAAGAAAAAGGATGATATGATAAAAATAATTAATGAATTGAAGAATGAAAATGAATTAAAGAAGGAAGAAACTGCAGGAATATAAGAAAAGCAGTGGAAACAGAATGAACAAAATGAAAGAATGAATTAGTTCTCTCGAAGACACAGAAATAAGAACTAAAACAGAAGAGTACAGAGAAGTGCAAAGAAAAAAAATGAAGAAACACTTTGAGAACTCTCTGACATATCAAGAAAGAAAACATAAGAATTATAGGAGTCCAAGAGGGGACTGAGAAAGATAAAGGAAACAAAAATCTATTTAAGGAGATAATCAAAGAAATTTTCCAAGCTTAAAAAAGGAGATGAAAATAGAAATACAGGAATCAAGATGCACTCCAAATTTCTACCATAGAAAGAGAACTACAGCAAGACACATACTAGTAAAGCTCCCAAGAATCCAAGAGAAGGAGAAAATAATGAAGTTGTCAAGGAGGAAGAAACAGAAAACATATAAAGGAAAACCTATCGGGCTAACATAAGACTTCTCTGAAGACACACTATGGGCAAGGAAAGAATGGAGGGACATATTCAAAAAACTTCAAGCCAACAAATGCCAACCATGAATTCCTTATCCTGCAAAGCTTTCCTTCATATACGAAGAAAAAATACGGACTTTCTCAGACAAACAGAAACTCTAGAAATTCAGCACAACCAAACTCTCACTCCAAAAAATCCTACAAGTTCTAAAACAAAATAAAAAAATAATGAATAAGGGAAACTTTATAAGGCAAGGGAAAACAAATCACAAAAATATAAAATGGCAAATACAGATGCCAGTATAACAATTTTTACTCTAAATGTACATGGACTAAACTCAGCAAGAAAAAGACACAGAGTAGCAGGATGGATTAAAAATCACAATCCAACCTTCTGCTGTCTCCAGGAAACACATTTAAACACAGAAGACAAACATAGACTGAAAATAAAAGGTTGGAAAACAATCCTATCTGCTAATGGACCAAAAAAGAAAGCAGGAAGAGCTATACTTATATCAGAGAAAATAGACTTCAAGCTAAAAAAGGTAAAAAGAGACAAGAATGGACATTTCATAATGGTTAAGAGACAGTACATCAAGAAGACATAACACTCATCAACATATATCCACCAAATGAAGGAGCACCAAAATATAAGACAATTATTATCAGCTCTGAAAGAAAACACATATATAGAGGAGACTTCAACACCCCACTCTCACAAATGGACAGATCAACAAGACAAAAAATAAACAAAGATACCAGAGCCCTAAATAAAGACTTAGAACTCATGAGCTTAACAGATATCTATAGGACACTACATCCCCAAAAATCAGTTTTTTCTCAAGTGCACATGGATCTTTCACCAGAATTGATCACATACTGGGGAACAAAACCAATATCAACAGATACAATATATCAAAATCATTCCAACTGTAAGAACAACAACAACAACAATAATAATAATAACAATAAAGACACAAAAACCAAAAATGAAAAGACAAGGACAAATTGGGGACATGTGGTGGGGAGGGGGGAGGGGGAGGGTTGAGAGCAAATGGGAGCATGGGGGACTGAGGTGATGGTGCACTGGTGATATGGTGATGGGGAATACATGGGGATTACAACTGATGGCAAGTATATGTAAATAAAGGAGAAAAAATTAAAAAAAATAAAGGTAGTCATTAAAAAAAGAAGAAGAAGAAAAAAAAAACAAGAGAAAGCTCAAGGAAATGGGCAATTATAACCAAAAACAAACAAACAAAAACTCAACAAGATCAAAAGGTCAAAGATAAACTCAAGGGATCATGGGGGTGGGCAGAGGGAGGGGAGGGCAAAGACAGGGAGGAGGGCATGGAGAGCACAAGGGACTGAGGTGATGGTGCATGGGTGAAATGGTGGTGAGAACCCCCTGGGGACTACAAATGATGTCAAATACAATTAATTAAATCTAGTAAAATAAATAAATAGATAGATAGATAGATAGATAGATAGATAAGATTTAAGAAAAAACAAAATCATTCCAACTATATTCTCTGATCATAAAGGCATCAAACTAGAAATAAATCATAAAATGTAAACAAGAAACTCACCCACATCATGGAGATTGAAACCCACACTACTAGAAGATCAATGGATTGTAAAGGAGGTCATAGAGGAAAATAAAAAATATTTTGAACAGATGACAATGAGGACACCACATGAGGACATGGCAAAAAAAGTAGTAAGAGGGAAGTTTACAGCAATCCAGGCCTACATCAACAAACAAGGAAAAACTCAAAGAAACAACCTAATTGCCCTGAATGAACTAGAAAAAGAACAACAAAAGAATACAAAAACTAGTAGAAGAAAGGAAATAATAAAAATTAAAGCAGAAATAAATGAAATGGAAATCAGAAACAATCCGAAAGATCAATGAAACCAAATCTTGGTTCTTAGAAAAAATGAACAAAAATAGATAAACCTCTAGCCAGACTAACAAAGAAAAAATGGGAGAAAACACAAATAAATAGAATCACAAATGAAAGAGGACAAATCACAACAGACTCAGAGGATATTAAAAGAATAATCAGACAATACTATGAGCAGTTATATGCTAACAAGTTCAAAAATCTAGAAGAGATTGACAAGTCCTTAGAACAATATAAGCATCCAAAGCTAAACAAAGAAATAGAACACTTAGACAGATCAATTACAAGCAGTAAAATTGAAGCAGTAATAAAACACTGCCCCCCAAAAAAAGCCCATGACCAGATGGCTTCACAAATAAATCTACCAAACATTCAGAAAGGAACTAGTACCTATCCTACACAAACTCTTTTAAAAAAATGAGAAGGAATACTACCAATATGTTCTACAAAGCCGACATTACTCTAATACCAAAAGCAAAGACAACACAAAAACAGAGAACTACAGGTCAATCTCTCTAATTAACACTGTTGTGAAAATCCTCAATAAAATTCTAGCCAACAGAATCCAACAATGCATCAAAAGAATAATACACCACGATGAAGTGGGATTTATTCCAAGGGAACAAGGATGGTTCTATATCTGAAAATCAATCAACGTAATCCAACACATTAACAAAAAAGAAGGATAAAAACCATACAATCATGTCAATAGATGCAGAGAAGGCATTTGACAAAGTTCAACATCCATTCATGATGAAGACCCTTGAATCCCTTGGAATAGAAGGACCATATCTCAACATGATAAAAGCTATATACAACCATCCCACAGCCACTATTATCCTCAATGGTAAAAAATTGAAAGCATTCCCTTTACCACCAGGGACAAGACAAGGATGCCCACTCTCTCCTCTGCTATTCAATTTAATACTGGAAGTCCTAGCTGGAGCAATAAGACAAGAAAAAGACATACAAGGAATCCAAATAGGGAAAGAAGTAGAACTTACCACTATTTGCAGACGATATAATAATATACTTGGAAAACCCTAAGAGTTCTACAAAAAAATGTAATTAAAACAATCAACCAGTTTAGTAAAGTAGCTGGTTACAAGATCAATGCACAAAAGTCAATAGCCTTCCTGTATACAAACAACCAATCTGAAGAAGGAGAAGTCAAGAAAAATATACCTTTTACAATTGAAGCCAAAAAATCAAATACTTGGGAGTAAACCTCACAAAAGAAGCAAAAGACCTATTTAGAGAAAATTATAAAACATTTTAAAGGAAATAGAGGAAGACACAAATAAATGGAAAGATATCCCCTGTTCATGGATAGGAAGAATCAACATTATCAAAATGGCCATCCTACCAAAAGCAATTTACAGATTCAAACGTGAATCCAATAAAAATCTCAATGACATTCTTCAAGGAAGTAGAATAAATATTGATGAAATTCATATGGAGACACAAAAATCCTTGATTAGCCAGCTCTCCTGACTAAAAAGGGGAATGGTGGTATCACACTCTCATATTTCAAATTTACCACAAAGCAATAGTAATTAAAACAGGTTGGTACTGGAACAAAGACAGACACATGGACCAATGGAACTGTACAGAAAACCCAGAAGTAAAACCACACATTTATGGACACCTGCTCTTTGACAAAGGAGCAAAGAATATGCAATGGAACAAGGACAGCTTATTCAATAAATGGTGCTGGCAAAACTGGTCTGCCACATGCAAAATAATGAAACGACCACTACCTCACACCATGTACAAAAATTAGCTCAAAATGGATAAAAGAACTGAATGTAAGACACAAAACTATAAAATATATAGCAGAAAACATAGGTAAAACATTACAAGACATATATCTCAGTAATGCTTTTAAAGATGCATCCTCAGGCCTCCCTGGTGTCACAGCAGGTTGAGTGCTGCTCTGTGACACATCCACAGCAGAGCAGTGCGAGTTCCATACCTGGCCAGAGAGGGGACCCACATGGTGCAGCAGACCTCTCCTGCCTTGCCTGCTGCTCCCCTCAGCAGTGTATTTCAGTTGATCTGCCTGTTCTGCTCCCTACTCTGTCTCTGGAGAATCCTCTCACCTCCCGCGACTCTGGCCTGTACTCCAGCTCTCCTATAAACAAACAAACAAATAAATAAATAAATAAAATTAAAAAAAATAGAGATGCATTCCCCAAAGCAATAAAAATGAAAGAGAAGATAAACAGCTGGGATTACATCAAATTAAAAAGCCTCTGTACAGCAAAACAAACATTAACCAAAACAAAGAGACACCCCATTGATTGGGAAAAAAAATCTTTGCACTCCACACAATTGGCAAGGGACTGATCACAAAGATATATCGAGAACTCACAAGACTCAAGAAAAACAAAGTAAACAGTCTAGTCAAAAAATGGGCAGAACTTAAAATATACTTCTCCAAAGAGGACAGGCAAATGGCTAAAAAGGATATAAGAAAATGCTTCACATCCCTCATAATCAGGGAAATGCAAATTAAAACCACAATAAGATACCACCTTATACCAATAAGAGTGACACATATCAAAAAAACCAACAACAACAAATGTTGATGAGGACGTGGAGAAAAAGGAACTCTACTACACTGTTGATGGGAATTCAAGCTAATCCAACAACTATGGAAAGCTGTATGGAGGTTCTTCAGTCAACTTAAAATAGAGCTACCATATGACCCATCAATTCCACTCCTAGGGATCTACCCAAAGGACACAAAAACACCAATCCAAAAGAATACTTGTACCCCTGTTTATTGCAGCACTATTTGTAATTGGTAAGACCTGGAAACAACACAAATGCCCTCAAATAGATTACTAGATCAAGAAGATGTGGTACATACACACAATGGAATACTATTCAGCAATCAAAAAATATAAACTAGAGTCATTTGTTGAAACGGGTGGAGCTAGAAGGAATTATGCTCAGTGAAATAAATCAAAAGGCAAGAGAAAAATATTGGATGATTTTGCTTTTAGGAGGAATATAAAGGAACAATAACAACAGAAAGAGCTTAAGGAAAAGAACAATAACAACAGAAAAAACACAAGAACAAAAAGCCAAAGATAAATCAAAGGCACCTTGAGGAGGTGGGAGGGAGGGACTGGGATGAAGGTCTTTTAGAAAGAGCACAAGGGACTAAGGTGATGATACACTGGTATAATGGTGGTGGGAATTCCATGGGGATTACAATTGATGCCAAATATATATAAATAAATTAATAATTAAAAAAGTAACTCCCCTTTCCTATCCAATAAAGCTTAATTTACTGATTATGTTGTTTAGAACAACATAGTCCTCTCCACTGACTCTTAGTCACTTAGTCATTTCCATCACTACACTCATTACAACTGCCCTCAATATGACCATCAGTGAATTTTCTGGAAAAAATCACAGCTCCTCTTTCCAGCCTTACTTTATTACTCTTCCCATTGCATTTCACTTTAACAACTTCCATTTCTGCTTGCAGCTCCTTTTTCACTTAACTATGATGATGAGATCACAATTTATTGCTTCTCATACCTTTCAAAATACTTATTTTGTGCCTCTTATTCAGGTCCTATCTTCCCTCTTTTACCATTAACAGCTATTCCTTTGGACTCAACTGTGCTTTCTCCTATTTTTCTCTGACCTTCACCTCACCAAGAAAGCATCTATGGATCACACAGATGTTATCTCAATCTCCCATGCTCTAAGAATGTTTCCTTATGCTGACTGATGTTCACATTTAAAAATCCTACTACCATGGAAAACCCAACAACTTATATACTAATTTATTTATTGAAAACCCAAAATTAGAGACCTCCCAAATGTGAAAAATAAGAAAAGTGTCTATGCATTAACTGTCATATTTTCAAGTACATGTCTTATATAATAATGCTGGGTACTGGTGGCCACCATGAAGTTCTTGGAATGAAAGAGAAGTAGACATCTAAATGCCTTGCTTTTTCTTTCTGTTCCTAGAATGTCTTACAAATGTTTCTGCATAGATGAACATATGATTCTATTTACATGGAATTCAAGAACTGACAAAATATACTATGGTGATACTAGTTAAAATAGTGGGAGTACCTAGGAAGGGAAGGAATAGTAACTGAGAATGACTTCTCAGATGATGTAAAAGTTGTATATCTTGATCTAGATGATATTTGCATCGATGCATTTATACAAGTTGAAAAGTCATCAAATAATATACTAAATATTTGCACTGTATTATTTGTAATGTCTCAACATTAAAATAACATATAAAAGAAACTGTACATAATGTACACTGTTGTGGCTAACTAAATATGGCACAATCACAAAAGACAGAGTAAGTTCAGGAAAAGTATTATATAATGAGATTTTCCTAGTTGGAGATCTCTGCTTACATAATATTTTGGTATAAAAAGTTGATTCAGTGCTAACAGGGATTAAGTTAGAGGATGATAGTATGATGAGTTAAAAAATAGTTTGGACCCTTGGCCTAGCACAGATTAGAGAAGATACATAGTAGTGAAACTTCCAAGAGTTCAAAACAAAGAAAGACTATTGAAGCTGGCTCAGGGAAAGAAGCAGATGACTCATAAAGGAACCCCAATCAGGTAAATATTGGATTTCTCCAAAGAAACACGGACAGCAAGGACAGATTGGAATGATGTTATCAGAATACTTAAAAGATAAAAACTGCCAGGCATGATTACTCTATCCTGCAAGGCTCTGCTTTAAGGTTGAGGGAGGAAATAAAAGACTTTTCAGACAAACAAGAAATGCTGAAAGGATCTCTCTCTCTCTTTTTTTTAGAGATTTATTTTTATGTATTTATGCATGTAAGAACTGGGTGTTCTTGTGACTTATTCTGCTTAGCAAATACCCTTCTATCCATGTCACTGCAAATGACATGAGCTTATCCTTTTGATCACTAAGTAGTATCACATTGAGTATATATATCATAACTTCTGGATTCATTAATCTATTTTGGAGTATTAAAGTTGTTTTCAAACCGTGGCTATTATAAATTGTGCTACAATAAACAGGAGTGCATGCCTCTACTGAATTAGTGTTTCTGTGTTTACTGGGTAGAATCCTAGGCATAGAGGAATTGCGTCTTACGACAGCCATTTCTAGGATTTTATAGGAAACCACACAGCTTTTCCTAGTGGCTGGACTGGTTTACATTCCCAACAGCAGGTTAGGAGGGTTTCTTTTTCTCCACATCCTACCAGCACTTGTTTCTGGTCTTTGATATGGGCCACTCTCACAGGTGTGGGGTGGTATCTCACTGTGGTTTTGATTTGCATTTCCCTGATAAATACGTGATTAATATTTTTTTCATATACCTGTTGGCAATTTACATTTATTCTTTGGAGAAGTGTGCGTTTAGCTCTTCTATGCATTTTTGATTGGGTTGTTTTGTTGAGTTGTGTGAGCTGTTTGAAGATCTTTGATATTAGCCCCTCATCAGATGTATGGTTGTTGATATTTACTTCCATTCAGTGGGATAGCTCTTATTTTTGTTATTGTTTCTTATGCTGTACAGAAGTTTTTTGTTTTGATATGTCCAGCTGTTTACATTCTCCTTTGTTATCCTTAGTTCTGGAGATGAGTTCTCAAAGATGTTTCTGAAATTTATGTCATGGAGTGTTTTGTTATGTTTTATGCTATATATTTTATGGTTTCAATTCTTCAATCCAAGTTTTTTATCCATGCTGAGTTGATTTTTGTGCACGGAGTGAGAGAGTCTAGTTTTGTTCTTTTGCATGTAGCAATCCAATTTTCCCAGTAACATTTCCTGAAGAGACTTTCCTTGTTCCAGTGTATAGTCTTTGTTCTTTGTCATTGATTAGTTGATCATATATATGTGATTTTATTTCTGAACTTTCAATTCTATTCCACTGGCCTGTGTGTCAGTTTTGTTCTAGTAACATGCTGGTTTATGGTATAGTTTAAATTCTGACAGTGTAACGCTTCCATTCTTCCCCATTTTAGTCAGGAAAGCTTTATTTGGTGACTTTTTGTAATTTTATATGAATTTCAGCAATATTTGTTCAATTTATTTGAAGAATGCCATTGAAATTTTTATTGCAATTGCACTGAATTTGTAAATTACTTTGGGTAATTTACATATGTGTAAATTACTTTGGGTAATTTACATATGTGGGTTAGCATATGTGGGTCAGCACAAGTTCAATTGCATACATGGGTCACTTGTGCTGCAGTAGCTGCAGTTTGCTTCATAGTGCATTGCTTAACCCACTGGGCCACCAGGGAGGCCCCTAGGTGTGGTTCAGATCAGACAGTCTGTAGAAACATAATTCCCATGTGACTAAGACACTCAGCAGGGCTAACCACTGCTTACAAGTAAGGTATATCATAAATTCCCTTGTTTGACTAAATATCCTAAAATTATAGTCTGCCACATTTTTGTGATAGAATTTGACCATGTTGTGTGTGCATACTTGTCCTTCAGTTTATACATATTTTCAATATTTGTTTCATTTAATCACATTAAAATAATAGTACTGGGAGTTATCTTGAAGACCATCCAAATTATTTCAGAGACTGTGATTTCTTATCATCTCTGGTACAATAGGGTGACTTTATCACTCAACATTATAGCATTTTTGAAGCATTTTGCTCTAAGGTATAGAAAACAATAAATGTGGTTTTTATTATTAGTGGAAGTTTAAAATATTATTTGAAAGTCAATCATTATTTTGCATCATGTTTCATTTAAAATAGGATAGTATATGATATTTCAGCAACAGTTCTGTGTGTGGTGGTTTATATTTGAATATTGTGTTAGTTTTCTATTGTTATAATAACAAATTATTACAAATATGGCAACTTAAAACAATAGTATCTTACAATTCCATAAGTCAGAAACTGGAATGATCATAATTGTTCCTTTGTTTCCAGTTTCATAAAGCCAAAATCAAGGTGATGGGTCACTAGACTCTTATCACGAGTCTCTTGGAAGATTCAGCTTTCAAGCTCAATTCAGGTCGTTAGTATGATTCACTTCTTTCCAGTTGCAGAATTGAAGTTCTCCTTTACTTGCTCAGTGTCATTCAAGAGCTAGTCTGTTTCTTTATCTGCCTTTCTTCTCAAACTTTTCCATAAATCTTTGACACCTCCTAGCAAAAGTGGGTCGAATCTTGCTCATGGTTGGAATCTTTCTGACTTTTCCTTCTGCTGCTTATTACTTTCTTCTTATGCGCTAATTTGGAGAAAGTTCCAAGAACTTTTAAGGAGTCAAGTGATTTTATTTTTTTCAGTCAAGTTATATTTATTGAGATAAAGTAGGTTTGCACCATTGTATCTCCTCCAGAAGTCACAAGTTCTGGATAGCCACCTTATGTTAAGGTACCTGCACCTAACTATATATGTAAAGTCCCTTCTGTTGTGAAAAATAACACATTCACAGTTTCTAGAATTAGAATAGAAACATTTGGGAGACCATTATTTGGCATAGTCTACCACAGTAATGCTTGTAGACCCTTAGAAGAAGATTTGAGAAACAGTGATATTTTAATCTTATAGATGAGGAAAGTCAGGAGCAGAAAAAGTGGAGAGATAAGTTAAAATTTATACCATGAATTAATGATAGTTTTTCAATTAAAATTTTGTGATCCTGAATTCCAGTATGCCTTTTCTACCAAGCTTGCTGTCATTAAATTTAATAAAATATTTATAGTACGTGTTGCAATAGAAGTATCATTTAGACATTGTCCATATATTGTCAAATGGAGAACTAGAAAAAGCAAGACATCCGCAATTTATAGTCAGATATTTATATTATGTTTTCTAAAGACTAGATATACACATATTTATCTCTATTTTTTTTAGGCCTACAGATTTTTGCCATTACTTTGATCAAAATATGAGCCTGAGGTTTACCAAAGTAAGTGACAGGCTCAAAATAAGAGCACAAATTGGTATTAACCAAAGAGAAAGTCCTATGTAGAACTTCCATGATTTGTTGAAAGTTCAAAGTTGATACCTAGCATAACTATGCTTAGATAAAAATCTCTATAGCAGTTTATTATATTATCTTATAAATGGTATCATATAGCTGTGGCATGCAATCTCATCCCTCACAAGTATAGCACTATACTTGGGTGAATTTATAAAACTTTATACTGGTACATCGAATTAACCTTGCACCAATGTAGTGAAGTGAAGTATGCTTTGAATTTTTTGATAATTCTTCAGTACTTGGAAGGAAACTAGATAACCACAGGAACTCCTTGAGAGACCAAGAGATGCTCAATTCTGAAGAAAACAAATTGTCAGAAGGACTGTAAAAAATAGAGATAAGCTGGTTCTCTGCTTTTTATTTATTTATATATATTTTAATTTATATATATTTGACATCAATTGTAATTCCATGTATTCCCCATCACCGGATCACCAGTGCACCATCACCTCAGTACCCCGTGCTCCCATCTGCCCTCAGCCATCCCCCTCCCCTCTCCTCACCAAGTGTCCCCAATTTGTCCTTGTCTTTTCATTTTTGGTTTTTGTGTCTTTATTGTTATTATTATTATTATTGTTCTTATTCCTTTCCTTGATACTTATTTGGTTCCCTTATATTCTTCCTAGGGGAGGAACCATCTGATATTTTTCTTTTGCCTTCTGACTTACTTCGCTGAGCATAATACCTTCCAGTTCCATCCATGTTCCTATGAATGCATCTAGTTTTTCTTTTTTGATTGTTGAATAGTATTCCATGGTGTATATGTACCATAGCTTCCCGATCCACTCATCTGTTTTTGGGTATTTGTTTGTTTGTTTATTTGCTTTTCTCTCTTCCCTTAGGTTTTCATATTTTTCTCCTTTTTGTACCTTGGTTATACTTGGTTTGCTTCTTGGTTCTTCTGCCAGAAACTTCTGCATTTTCTCCCTAATTCTTACATGGAATCAACAGTAGACTGATTAAAAAATTACATCTATCGTGCATGTTTTTTAAGCCCTCCTGTGACTATGATCACCAAGTATTCCTATTATCTAATTTATCTGTTTTTCTTCCATTTAAATGGGCCATATAATGAGGTCTACCTAATGGATTGTGAGTAGAAGTGAAGTCTATCCCTTCTAGATAAAGGCAGTTATGAGAAAGTGTCTCCTCCATTTCTTTCTTCCTCTCTTAAGGTGACCTTTATTTGCGTGAGTTCTAGACAGTGAAGCTACAAGATGGCAGAGGGTTACTCAGCCAATACTGGATTGTAAGTAGGCAAAAATGAAGACAAATATTGTTAGTATTAAACCTCTGAGTTTTTTTTTATTTGGTCCAGCTTATCATGAGCAGTACAGAAATTGGTAGCAGAAATGAATACTGTCATCCCAAAAATCTAGAGTGTGTTCTTTTGGTTTAATGTAAGAAATAGACAATAAAGAAACAGATATTGGAAGCTGAAAAATATGACAATCCCTTTCTTACAGAGACAAATCAGTTGAAGAAACTGTCATTAGCACTAATTTGAGAGGCAGCTCAGGCATGTTGCACTTAATGGTAGCTCTAGGTCAAGAGCCTAGAAAAGAACTTTGGTAGTGCATCTTACTTATGGAATATGCATGGTGAGGTGTTGTAAGAATGAACTTAGCTCAGCAAAGAATGATCTGACTTGTAGGAATGAAAGAAAGTATAGGATACAAGAATTTGGCCTTTGCAAGGTTGGAAAAAACCTTTTGCTTCTCAAGCCCTATCAGTAAGAAATGGTGCTAATAAAGGTTTTGAGAAACAAATGTTTAATAAGAGCTACCCGCTAGATATGACTAGGAGCAAAAATCAAAATAAATTTAAGTCTTTACATTCAATTTTGAATGCTGTAGAACAGCTGCTATTTTATAAAAAAGAGCATAGGTTATTTATTTTTTTTCCATTGCTCTATAACAGATTACTACAGATTTGTTTGTTTAAAATGATACTGCTAGTTTTATGGTATATAAAATATATCTTGGTAAAGTTTTTAAAAAATATGCATTTAGTTGCCTCATTGTTACCATGGCTCAGGAGTATCATCATGACTTTGCTGGATTCTCTGTTCACAGTCTCACAAATCCGCAATCAAGGTGTTAGACTGTGATCTCATCTGATGTTAGGTTCTTTTCCTAGCTCACACAATGATGGGATAATTCACTTCCTTGTACTGGAGAATTCATGATAATTTGCTTCTTTGGGGTCAGCAAAAGAGAGACAGTCTCTGCTGCTTTAAGGATCTGACTTATAATCCCTCTTTTAAAAGCTGAATTGAACGTCAGACTCATCCAGGATAATCTCTCCTTGAATAACTCAAAGTCAACTGATTAGACTGTAACTTCATCTATGAAAATTCCCTTACCTTTATCATATAACAAAGTTAATCTCACAAGTGATATCTGCTATACTGAGGTCTCATTCACACTCAAGGGGAGGATATTATCCAGGACATACACACCAAATGGTGGTAATTTGGGAACCATTTAAATTCTACCTAACAAAGACATAGGCAAACACATGGTTCTGGAACAAAGATTACAAGTATTTAAGGGACATGTACTGGTGATGGAAGTTTCACTCAGATTTATTTATTTATTTTTTAAAAAGATTTATTTATTTATTCATACAAGAGCTGGGGTACAGAGTCGCGGGAGGTGAGAGGATTCACCAGAGACAGAGTGGGGAACAGAACAGGCAGACTGACTGAAACACACTGCTGAGGGGAACCGCGGGCACAGCAGGAGAGGTCTGCTGCGCCACGTGGGTCCACCCCCTGGCCAGCAGCAGGTATCGAACTCTTGCTGCAGTGGCTGCTGTTTGCTTCATAGTGTGTTGCTTAACCCGCTGTGCCACCAGGGAGGCCCCTTCACTCAGATTTAAAATGTCTCTGGCTATTTAAAATTTAATACAGTCTTTGAGCCCAAATCTTCCAGAAGTTTGAGGTGGGCTAGAAATGAGGGCTTGTCCTCCTATGGCAATTAAAGATGAATCAAGGAAGATGATGTAAACACAACCCCTAGCAGGTTCTACTTTAAGAGAAGAATTAGGATTTAATAAAAGAATCTCCCTGCCTTGAATAGAAGGCCTTTAAGATCAGTGATTACTATGTGTTTCCCATTTGTAATAGGTTGAAGTGTGTCTCCCAACATATTCATATGCTTAAGCATTACTTCCTAATACCTTAGAATATGACTCTATTTGGACATAGGATGATTAATTAATTAATTTTTAAAATGATTTATTTATGCATATAAGAACTGGGGTATAGGCCAGAGGTACGAGGGATGAGATGATTCACCAGAGACAGAGTGGGGAGCAGAACAGGCAGATTGACTGAAATACACTCCTTAGTGGAGCAGCAGGTGAGAGGTCTGCTGAGCCTTGTGGGTCAGCTCCCTGGCTAGGGATCAAACTCCTGCCGCAGTGGTTGCTAATAACTTCATAGTTATCACCCCTGCACCACCAGAGGAATCCCAGGATGATTAATTTAAAATGAGGTTATTAGGGTGGGCCACATTCAATCTGATTGGTGTGCTTATGATGGAAATTTGGACACACACAAAGCAGGCCATCTGTATACAGTGTAAAGTCCATGTGTGGATAAATCAAGAAGAGATATCTGTATGCCAAGGGTAGGGGCCTCAGAAAGACCTGAACTGGCAGCACCTTGATCTTAGACTTCCAGCCTCTATAACTGTGAGAAAATTTACTTCTACTGTCTAACCATCCCATCTGTAGTATTTTGTTACGGCAACCCTAGCAAATTTATATACAGTTCTTCTACGTTTAAATTGTGGATCTTGTTTCTGTTCTTGTATGTGGTATTGAGGTGACAGGAAAAAGCCTTGGAAATAAAGGTTTTTATTATTATTATTATTATCTTCCTCTTAGTGCACAGGTTTCCAAACAAGGAGAACACCTATATCTGGATCAGATGGAGGGAGAATCCAGTTACTCCATGACTTGGAGTGTGATTACATCATGGGACTCAGGACTGTCTCACTTTTTTTTTAAAGATTTATTTATTCATAAATACAAGAGGTGGGGTACAGGTCAGAGTCATGGGAGGTGAGAGGATTCACCAGAGACAGAGTGGGGAGCAGAACAGGCAGATTTACTGAAATATATGGATAAGGGGAGCAGTGAGTGAGGCAGGAGAGGTCTGCTGCGTGATGTGGGTCCCCTCCCTGGCCAGGGATCAAACTTGTGCTGCTGTGCAGCGGATGCTTCACAGAGTGGCGCTCAACCTGCTGTGCCACCAGGGAGGCCCCTAGGACTGTCTCACTCTGGGAAGCACTGGGTATTTGATGAGTAAAAAGGAAGATATGTATATTGAGGAGGGGTGGATTGTGGCATGGCAATAAAGCTAATCCCCCATGTCCTAGCCAAAATGTCTTTGCTCTGATAGGTCTTTTATTTGTTTTCAAATATTTATGCATTCTTTCTATAGGAGAGGATGAGCTATCCCTGCCTTTGCCATCGAGCCTACCATGCTTCTTTCCAGAGGAGCCCTGTCCCTGTTCATCTACTGGTTTTGTACAATGAATTGCAAGTAGAAAATGATGGAGTCAATTTTGAACAGAAGCTTAAGGTGCCACTTGTTCACATTCATTGATTGTAATACATGAAGAGAATAGAATAGAGGAAAGCTATTTCTAGTTCAAAGGAACATCATTAGAAGAATTTTAAATATTGTACTGAGCACACTTTTTGGGCATGGTGAACAGAACAGATTGGCAGGACCAAGTAATTGTACTGAATTAGGATAGTTTATACACAAATACACACACTGTCAACACATAAATATACATACATATATTTTTCCAGAAAAGTGACTCTCTACTAGTAGATATGGTGACAGTTTATAGGCTCAAGTCTAGGGAAAAGGTCATGATTGGGGGTCTGAAAAGGGGCAACCAATTGACAGCTATCAACAGCATGTCTTGCAGCGGAGGAAATTCAGGAAAATACACGTATATTTACATTCTGGGCATGCTTGTACTCCAGATAGAGTGTCAAGAGAAATTACAGTTCATACAATTTTTTTTCAAATTATAAATTATGAATCTTTTATTGCTTTATTTGATTGCTATTTCTTGGTTTTTAAGTTTTATATATGAATTGGTGACTTCATCTTTTACTATTAAGGATTACTATTCTATATAAATGCTGAACAAATATTTTCACACTGTTCCCGCTCAGTCACTTATTAGTATGTGACTTTGAGGTGGTTGTTGAACACTTGCTGAGCCTCAGTTTCTTTGAGTGTAACCTGACTTTAGTAACATAATGTATGGAAAGCAAGCATTTGACAGCGACTCTAAGCAAATCAAAATCTAATCCTATAAACACTGCAAGGTTATAAAATCAAAACACTGACAAGCCAATCACAAGTTATAGGCAAACAAATAATTTCCTATCTTTTCTTCTTTACTATCTATACACAGTAGTTTCCCCTTATGCATGGGGGTATGTTCCAAGAACCCCAGTTAATGTTCGAAACTGCAGATAATACTGAACTCAAATACTACATTTTTTTTTTTACTATACATACACATCTATTGGAAGTTTAATTTATAAATGAGGATCAGTAAGAGATTAACAACTAAATATTAAACCAGAACAATTATGTCAATACACAGTCATAAAAGTTTTGTGGATGTAGTGTCTCTCTCTCAAAGTATCTGAATGTGCTGATCCCACTTTCTGGTGATGATGAATGGTGATACAGTGTCTGTGTGATCAGACAAAGGAGGTAAATGACACAGGCACGTGACAATAGTGCATACTGGGCAAAGAGATGATTCCTGTCCCAGGGAGAACAGAACAGGATGGCATGATATTTCATTATGCCACTTCGAACAGCATGCAATTTCAAAGTTATGAACACTTATTTAAGGAAATTTCTATATAATGTTTTTGTACCACATTGATCCTGGGCAACTAACTCTTGAAAAGCAAAACATGGAGAAGGAGGAACTATTGCAAAGATTTTCCTTGGTTCCTGTTGGCTTAGGGCTAATAACTACTTCTAGTTTTGTTATAGCTAATTTCAATAAAGTTTTGATCATATAAACTCTTAAAATTAAAAAAAATGAACAGCTCTTACTCATGGTAGTTCTTCTAGAAATAAATTAATAGAATAAGTGCATAAAGAACATTTAGCATACTACCTGGTACACGGCAATTATTGCTGTTGCTCCTCTTCCCTTTCTTCCTCCTTTTCCACCTTTGAAAAGAGAACAAAGAAGGTGACTCTTTTGCTGCTTGTTTATCTAATGCATGAATGAATGCTTTTCTCTCCTCAAATACTATTCTACACAAATACTCCTAAAAACTTTCTTGGGTTTGTTATTTTTTGGTCTGTTCATAGCAAGTGTTGTGTCACGTTCCACACCACATATACACAGGATCATCCATTGTTTATCTAGTGTTATCAGTCAGAATGATGATGCATAGGAAAGGAAAAGAAAGGAGTCTGTGACACCACCAAGCACAGTTGTAGCTGTAAGACCTCCACGAGAAGGATGCCATTAGAAATAAGATTTGAACATAGACATCACAAACATTTCGTTTTAATCTGTGCACCCTGGTTTTGTTCAAACTTGTAACAGTTTTTGCTTTTTCATTTACAGCAGGTGTCAGCAAACGATAGCCCACAGTCAAATTTGGCCCACTGCTTGTTTTGTAAGTAAAATCTTATTGAACACAGCTACCCCATTTCATTTCTGTATTGTGCATGACTGCGTGTTGCCACAGAGTTGAGTTGTTGTAACAGCACTACAGAGCCAGCAAAGCCTAAAATACTTATCTCTGACTCTTTACAGAAAGAATTTGCTAACCCCTGGTCTAGAGGTATGGCATTGTACATATATTATTATTTCATTAACCTTGAGGGCACATTATGCCTAACCTTGTCCTCTTAGCCAAAAGATTAAGTCTGGAAAGAGAAGGGAGTTATCTTCTTCCTTTTCTTTTGCTGTCTGGTTGTTTATGATACTCTTGGTCTTTAAGTAGTCAGTGTCCAAATCACATTACATACTTTCCCTCATCACACAATAAATGACAATGTGTCCATGGAAAAGTTTTTCTTATGGGAGGGCCAGAAGTTCTGTGATCATTAAGTAATCACATCATAACTCCAGGGAGTGTTTTCTACTATCAAGAGACACACAAGACTACCCTTATCTTATTTGAAACTGAGCTCCTCACTCATAGATCTAAAATCTTTACTTATAACCATAAACTTTCCCCATGCAGTTGGCTGGTATATAGATTTACATATATAGCATGCTATTTACCATACAAGTAGCAGGGAGTGAAATCCCATTGAATCTTCTTGCTTGAAATTTTGCTTCCTAGAGTGTGCGTGGCGGTGTGGTCTGCTGGATTGACCACACCTCGAACACCCTCTTGGGTGTTTAATGATAAATAATAGGCCGGTAAGAGGTATTCAAGCATTCAGTTTGATAGCTCCAGAATGACTAGCTACTATATGCAATGGGATTATAAAAATGGATTTGAGTCTTGCTTCAAGTTTATTAAAAAGCTGTGAAGTGTCCTTGAAACACTATGCATTTTAATTGCTTATAATGCCTATCTAGAACGATCCTATGAAAAGTGAATTTGAAATGTTCCCCATCTCATGCAAATAACAACATTTAGAGAGACAGACAGACAAACACATAGACAGACAAACAGACAGGGGAATACCTACAGCATTGTCAAGTGCTGCATCCCACTTTATGAACCCTGAAGTAATGGCCCCACAAGAGGTACATGCAGGAGCCTGTTATTGACTGTGAAAATATTCTGTATCAGTTGACTGTGAACTGAAGTGCCTTTTCCCCTCTCATCCTGACACCTGGATAATATTAAATTTGAACTCTTGATTTGATTGATACATCTCAGCAGCAGGACATTTAGACATTTATGTCATAAAACCAAAATGAAATATTTTATATCACTGAACACGGCCCTGCTAGGTACAGTAGTTAAAATCAAATGAAGTTAGCATCAATTTTACAGTTACTTAAAAAGCATACACACAGGCACACATGTGCACATATACATATAAAATGCCCAGAGACATGCCCCCCTCTTTTGTTTCAGAGTGATATTTAGTAAAAACATAAAGTTTACCTAAAGAAGCTGAGGTGGCAGCTTTAAATGCAATAAACAGGGACATACTTACATATGCAAAACAGGCACTCACAGGTGCAAGAAAGATAATTGCTGGTGCAAAATATGCCATTACCTGTTTTACATGCACAACTGCCTGATTTGTAAGGGCAACTAGCTGATTTTGTCTTCCTCTGCATAATTTTTATGCACAAATTAGTTGCTTTGGAAAATTTGGCACCAATATTTCTCTGTTCTTGGACCTAAATATAGTATGTATAGAAGACAACAGAAGCTCTACAGCTAGTCAGTAAAATACATTTGTTGTCCAGTTTTACTTGTAAAAACTAACACGGAGAAAGGCTTTCTGCAATCTTATTTTTCTTGCCCTGATAACAAGTTTGTTTTTGTTGGTAGTGTTTAGTACAGTGTGTTTCATTAGTGCTTTAAAACTGCTGAAGCCAGGCGGCAACTTGCCTGCCTATTAGTTTAACTGAAGGCCCATCACAGCAGTGCATTATACTTTGTCGTGGGAACAATTAAGACATGCCATCCCCACAAAGCAGTTTTTAAGTGGGCAAAAAATATTTAATGGTAGGGTTTGTGGCACCCAGAATGGAAATACAATAAAAACTATAGGGAATATGTACTTACCCTAACACTAAACAGGTTCTTTATAATTCACATATACACTCTTGGGGATATGGCATCCCATGTAGACATTCTAAGTGTTGCTAATGAAATGTTTATCATGTATGGCAGTCTAAGTAAAAGAGAATAATCTGCGGCCAGCTAAAGGGCACTGTTAACAACAGCAATAATGCAAATGTAGTATGTACATAATTATTGATCACTTTAGCAAAAAACTTATGAATAATGTTCATATTTAGGGCTAGGTGCTCAAGTAACCTGGGAATTGGGCATCAACATCTTACAATTGATGGATTTAGACAGGTCAGACAATGTCAGTTTCACAGCACCTAATCAATATAGACAAATGTGTCAGAAAGGTGGTTTGAGAAATAACTTTATAATGTATAAAAAAGATCAGATTAAGTAACTCCTTTCCTTTATTAATGTGACACACATATTCTTCTAAAGCAAGAGTGTTTTTTATTATTTTGATTCCAAATGCTTACAGTAGGTTAAATTAAAACACTGTTGTGTGCAGTTCAGACATTCTGCTCCCAATATCCTACGGTATGAAAAAAAGTGTAAAAATCAGTTCAAATTTGTGTGTCATGCAATATGTTTCAACATTAAAATTTGGAAGCAGACTATATTTGAGGTCACTGACAGCTACATGTAATACAATTACCTAGTGTCTTAGTTTAGAAAGCAAATATCTTGTTTCCAACAGAGTTATCAATAGCTTTACGGCAATCCAGTGACCACATTTCTTGCGATGGAATGAGTTGGATGTTTCTCTAGTTAAATGAAGGAAGATGTTTTGTAATAAACCTGCACTTCCATTTTACAAGTCATTATTGCAAGGAATCAAGATCAGTAGTTGGTCTCAGGAGATCTAGATGACACAGATGTGTGACTTTCTAAGATTTGTATAATATATCATATAAAGTGTTACCAGTTATTTTCTTACTGCTATTGTTTAGTTTTTTATTAAGAGCAAGATGCAGATGAGGTCCAGGATAGAAATTTAATGTCTATGTGAAATAGTTTTATTCTGTTTCATTTTCTTCTGTGAAAGTTCATAAGGGCAGAAATTGGTCTTAATTTTAGTCCTAGTAACTGGCAGAGATAATAATGTTCAATCAAAGGAACGGATACAAAACTCTATGTAAAATAATATAGGGAGGAAAGAAGACTCCATGGAAAGTTTGGAAAAATGCTTATTCTATTTTGTACAATATTTTTCAATGTGAAAAATATCTTTTTAATGTGTTTCTGAAAGTGTAGATATCCATTACACAGTAAGATTTCTGTTTTGAGAAGAACTGGATTTTAATAAGAAAAGATACGATCTGAGGATTTTGTTGGAAAGGATGCAATGGGCAGCTTCTTCACTGCATGTCAACAAAGATATCAATGGCCAATAAAAGAGTAAACTATTTCCAGACAATCCAAACTAGTTATTCTCACCTTTTCAAAGAGATCTTAATAGACACTTAAGAAGAACTAAGTTTCTGAGTTAAACAATCTCAAGTAAGCGTAAACAGAAAAACATGATATCAACTTCAATAGTTAATGAACAAAATAAAATGCAATGTTACTGTAATTGATACACATTTTTTGTTGAAATATGCATTGACTTTAATTATTTTCTTTTTCAGTGAAGGCAACTCTTTATATGTATGAATAAATGTTTACATTTTATAGTTTTTATATGTTTACATTTTATACTATGATACTTCATGGACAAAATTTACAAACCAAATAAAATGTGCCTTTCAGAGCATGTGCTCTAATATTTTATTTGGAATACACAAATATCCCATATTTACCTTTTACAGAAAATATACATCTAGCATGAAATGTAATGTGTCTGTTTCACTATATAATAAAGTAACTGGAGATGATATAGGAATACTAATAGCACAGAAGAAAAAATGGAAGTGAAGCCCTTTACTAAACAAGAATTGATTCTGAGGCAGATCAATATGTGTTTGCATATAAAAATTACACCTGGATTGGAAAATACAAAGCACTGAAAATTGGAATTCATATGGAGACTTAGGTAAAATGGTGAAAAATTGTCACTGAAAATTATGCTTATGAGTCAATAAAACAAAGAGATTACCTCTATACATACTGTCTATCAGGATATGCATCTTCCTCTATTCTTCCTTTCTCTGCTCTTTACTTCCCTTCCATATGCAATTCAAATGGGTTTCAGGCCTCTCTTGTTTGTTCTCTGGGTTTGAAATGCTTGTATTGTTCCTCCTTCAAAAGTTCTGAAAGATGTCCATTTTATAGTATCTATGAATGATGACTTGTTATTAGCAAGGAGTTATTCCCAACTAGAGCGCATCTCTAAGAGGAGAGTAAAGATGACTTTTTTCCAAAGTCATGAGGGAATTCAAAGGAAAAAGAAACATCACTAAAAAATAAAAACAAAATACAAAATAAACCCTCAGAGGTTACATAGATACCTGAGTTTGCCTGCATCATTCATCTTATCTCCATTGATTGGATATATTTTTCTTGGGTGTAGGTGTATGAAAATTTCCTCTTAGGAGAACTAAGGTCTCTCAGAGAGACCTTTCCCAGCTGCTAGATGGTATTCATCTAAAGGAAGAATAATTCAAGCTACAAAAGTTAGCATTAAAGTTAATATTTAGTAAAAAGTGAGTTGTTATTGCAATTTGCATCAAATTGATAATGTATTAAATGTAACTTGTTTGGAAAAAGTTTTTTCAACTACAGAAACTACCCTGTATTCCATCTTTTCATCTCTTCTCTCACCTTCTACAACTGCTTCCATGTACTTCGTCTTTCTCTACTGAAGACAACTCTTCAGCTTGAGTTCCTAGAAGAGTTCAAAGACTGTTCAGGCTTCTCCTCACAGCCTGTAACTCAGTTTATCAATAAATATTTATTGAAATAAAATAAATATTTTTGTCAATAAATGTTTATTGAACATCTGTTATGAGAAGGCAGCATATCCCAGGGCCTGAGAAAGAAAAATAACACTTAAGGGCTTCAAGACTAGTTGAATCGGTAAGTGTACATTCATGAAACATAATCAACAACAGGAGATAGTATCTACTAGATGTCAAATAGGATTTGGGGAGGTACAGAAGCCTCCAGAAGCTAGTCACCTCTCAGCATTGGAAAGGTAAAGGATGTATGGATCTTTCAGGTCTCTGCTATTACTCCTAAAGTGGAAAGAAATCTTGATCACCACAAGCTGCTTAGGGACCTGTAAGTGGGATTCAGTCATTTGGTCTATCAACCTCTTGGCTTTCTAAATACCACTAGCACTCAAAAAAGGAGCATGCTGAGACCTGAAAGCATGATTAAAATGTTATGATTAGAAGACTCAGTAGAATGTGTTAATTTTATAGCTTGTGTCTGAAAGTCTACGCTACTTTTCTTTATGTTCATCCAGAAGCCACCTTTACTAATGCAGGGTTGATGTGTAAGCATGCTGTCCCCAAAGAAGAGGTATGATTTTTTTTACAACAGGATAGCCTGTCTGGAGAGTAGAATTAGAAATCAGGAACACTACTAGAATACTGAGGTAGGACAAATGCTTCACTAGAACTGATCAGGTGAAGGGAGGGATGCCCAGTAACAGAGGATATTCCATGTAAAGAACAGAACAGTAGGTAGTGATAACCCATTTAGTGCTTAAGAGTTTTACTAAGGGTCTCCCTGGTGGCCAAAGGCATTAAGTCCCAGCACTATGAAGCTATCAGCAGCCACTGCAGCAAGAGTTCCATCCCTGGCCAGGGAGCTGACCCACATGGGACAGCAGACCTCTCTTTTCACCTGCTGCTTCCTTCAACATTGTATTTCAGTCAAATCTGCCTGTTCCTGGTGAATCCTCTCACTGCCCCCACACCTCTAGCCTTTACCATGCCTCTTGTATGCATAAATAAATAAAATAAATCTTTTTAAAAAAGAGAGTGTTTTAGTAAGAACTCCCCATGGTTGAAAACAGAATTGGAGCTAACATTTTATCACCTTTTAATTGCGTATTCAATATTCATTCCTTCAATACTATTGGTCTTTCTGGGGATCTAAGGAAGGAACGACATAAAATATATTTTTAAAAATAATATTGTAGATCTATTCTTAATATCTTTTTTAAAAGTATTTATTCATTTATGCATCTAAGGGCTGGGATATAGGTCAGAGGCGTGGGAGGTGAGAGGATTCACCAAAGACAGAGTGGGGAGCAGAACAGGCAGATGGACTGAAACACACCGCTGAAAGGAGCAGCGGGTGAGGGAGGAGTGTTCTCTTCACCATGTGGGTCCCCTCCCTGGCCAGGGATCTAATAGGAGCTGCTGTGCTACAGATGTTTCATAGTGCAATACTCAACCCACTGCACCACCAGGGAGGCCCAACATAAAATATTATGTACTACAGTAGAAATTAATAAATACAATGGAAATAGAAATAAAGGCGTGCATAAAGTTTGCCTCAGGCAGCAGGGCCAAGAAGTTTACAAAAATGAAGTGACCTTTGAACTAGATCTTAAGAGCTACTGAGACTCTACAAGAGAAGGAAAAGGTAATAAGTAAAAATTGAATTATTTAGTTTTGAAACATGGTCTTCCCTTTGCTTACTAAACATGTTTTTGTAAGGAAAACTAAACATGCGAGCATTTAATGTTTCTAAACTTATTATTTTCTAGGTAATATGCCGGACAAATCAGCCTGGAAGTTTCAAGAGAAACTATACTGTGATATCAACTAAATGACATATTATGGTTAAAAATGTATAACTTACTGAAACATACATACATGAGGAATAAATTACATTAGGCAGTTAAAGCTTTTATTTTGGTCCTTTGCTCTGTGGTGGTCTTACAATTGAAACTTGGTAACATTTGATGTACTAACAGTTACAGGCAAGAATAACAGAGATGAAGATGACTATGATGATAATCACGCTATTGCATACAGTATCACTTCAGAATCTTTATCCTTCCTGCTTTTTGATTCCTTCCCACTTAAAGAGGATGGCTCAATTCCTTATGGATCAGCTGTCCTTACATGAGTGAATTGTCAGGCCTTTCTTAGTATCTAAATCCACTCAACTAATCTAAATCTCCTCAGACACAAGTGGCCTTAGGAAAACCTAAAGTTTGAGCTAATTGGGTTGTATTGTATATAAGTAATTCAGATGAGGTATTGAAAACAAGATTTTAGAGTTTACAGAGGATACTAAAACTGGAGGCTGAGCAAATAATGAGGAAGAAAACAATCAGACTCAAAAGGATTCAAATTGTATAAGTAATTGGATCAGCAGATGGCAAACGCAGTTCACTACAGGAAAATGTAAAATAGACTTGAAGCAAAAGAAACAAACTAGAGAATGTGTGCTAAATGAAACAATCATCCAGAACACTGACCAGGAAATGGGAAGGAGGGGCTATTATAAAACATAAATCATGGCAACTCCTAGCTTATGGCTAATTCTGTTGTTTTAGAATCCTATCAGAAGACTGTGCATGCATCTTATCTATAGTGGGAACTTACTGTACCTACCTATGAGGACTAATAGTGTGCTTCAAATCTCAATCATTTCACCACTCAGTTTTTAGAGGCACCTTTCCACAATTCTTTTTTCAATGCAGATTTTTCTCCATTTTGTTTAAGTGTATGCTCATTATTCTATAATTACTCTTCTCAGACAGTACTAGAAAAATTCAGAACAATGTTTTCAGGATATTTTACTAATTACCCTATATTTCACCATGTCAGAAAATTCCCAGGAGGAATCACACAAAGGTATCACACTCCCTATTTGCCCATTCCCCGAAGATAAAATGTATACTTTGCAGGGTGGGAGATCAACTGTTTTTGAGACAGAATTATAGGCAGTGCATTTAATTTGTGTGTGTGTGCATGTGTGAATATAAATTACCTGGCTCTAAAATTTCTTTTCCAGAGGCTGACACAGCCCAACAGGTGCTTGTTATCTTTAAGAAGCATCCTGAAGATGTTGATGCAGGTCATTTAGGGGAGATATTTTAAAAAACACTGGGTATTTGAGGAAAAAAAGGGGAACACGATCCTAGCTTTCCTCATCTAACTGAATGATTGACTTATTGACAGTCACAGTGTCAGGCCTCATTTAGAACCGAATATAATCTCTTCCCAGCATACCTGGCAGAGGAGCAAATGAAATAATGTCTGAAATTTTTATTGCATACAAATATAAACTGAAGGTAAAAATGCTTGCCAAAATGTAATGTGCACTTTTTTGATCCCACAATAACATGCTTTTAAACGGATGACTAAGTTAGCCATCTATACCCAGTCGGAGTTAGACTTTCCTTTTTATCTGTTGCCACAGGAATTCTCACCCATAGTTGATCTCTGCAACCAAATAGGTACTGAAAGTAGTAGGTGTTTTCCTTTGTGTACTTTTTAAAAGTGTTAACAGAAGGTCACTGTGTCCCCATGGTTTTGTTACTCCCAGGGAGCTAGGTTTTGAATAGCAGTCTTCAGTGTTTAGATTCAGTTGCAAACCCTATGGTCACGGATACTCAACTCCAGCTTTTGTTGTTGAGAATGAAAATGACTTCGACTGGCCTGACAACCACATGATAATTAGCCTTTCATCATCTACTACTGAGAATATCTACTACTGTTTTTCATCTGCAGAAAGTAAAACTGAAGTCTGTTTACAATCACACTTAGCCCAGTACTCTGGAAAGTCAGCTGACCTTGAGAATAGGTAACATTTTCTGTAATTCTCTTCTTATTGAAATTCTGTATAATCCAGGCAGTCTCGTCTAGATTGTGTCGACTGACTGACTCACACAGTGCTAAACCTCAAAATGATATGAGTCAGCCAAACTAAGGTATCCAAAAACACTGTGTTGTAGGAGACCTGCCATAAATAGGGAAGTGTATACACAGCTTCTTCAGTACTGGTCTTGGTACCCTAAGCTTCTCTTTGGAACAGTCTGTAAATGCGGCTACCATGTAAATTAGCTGAGCAATAAGTTAGGTGTTTAAAAATATTTTTTCAGGTGCTTTTTTGTATTCATGATAGATTCTCAACACCAAAAATCAATCTCAATCAAAGCGGCAACAGAGTTTATCATAAATTAACATGAAAAGGTTTTCTACTGAGTAGATGGTTAATTACTATCTAATTTGAATCATTTTGCATATTAATGAGAAACGAATGAAAATCATTTTTAGATTTTTAACTTCAGCCTAGAAACCCATGGAGATAATGGGTCCTTTCAAAGAGGCATGTGATTTCTGTTACTAAAGGAGATGCCATTTTTTGTTTTTTTGATTTTTTTAAATTTACTGACTTGTTTTAAGTTGATTAATGGATTAGTGTTTTGCCATTAATAAGCTATAGCCAAATGAAAGACAATTTCATTATTTGACTCTGTAGCCCCTAGTTGCCTGCCAGGTAAGAAAAAATGGGAAATAGGTGAAGAGTTTGCTAAGAAAAAATGTAACTTTGCGTAGCCCTTCAAAGAGTCTGGGTGCAGACATTTGTATGTTTCTGACTATCAGTAAATTTTTATAACAAGTAACTGTTTTGTCATATGTGGTTCTGTGCATATTGTTTAAGATGATATTTAGATTTAGAACATACATACTGAGTTGAAGTAGGGGTACAATCTTAAATCTATTATCCTATCATCCAATTTGAGAAAGTGAATGACAATTGCCTTGGGTCTTAGAAATTACAGCCTATAGAAATTATAGCTGAAAGTCACTTTTATAAAGTATTCTTGGTACCTTTTTTAGCACTACAAACAACTAATAATAATTCTTATTTTTTTATATCCATTAAGAAAGAGTAAATTTAAGAACAAGCAACTCTTTTCCTTCCAGTTTTCTTTTTAAGTTTCAGTTCATACTCAAAGCTCTCTTATTTGATCCATATTTTTAGTCAGTCTTCTTTTCCCTCTTTGGGCAAAACATACCATTACTCAGTTAATTTTATGAATTCAATGACTCTAGTGACTATTTGTTGTTGATCAGTGCAGATTAGTTGTGATGAATGAAATGGGTATTTTCATATTTTTGAAACTGAAAACTTGATCCATGATGGGTACTAAAAAGGTATTAATTCTATAGTTTACATTCAACTTTAAAAAATTGGCTATTCTAGTCATCAATCCCACAGCCAACTAATACTGATTTTGAAAAGATTCAGACATACAAGAATGTCCTTGCAGATAAGTTATTGGACAGTGTTCTTTATCAAGAAGATTCAGGCATGGACATGATTCATGGACACAGAGGTCACAGAGCAGGATTACAGAGTTCAAGAGATTCCTTTGGATTATTTAACACAAGAAATGAGAGGAAAGTAGGAAAGAATTTTCTCTCTAGGTCTAGAGAACATTTTATATTATATAAAAAAGTCTAAGAACATAGGATCAGTCATAACTGCAAAGGTAACTGCTTGGATGGATGTTTTAATAGTCACTGTATTCTTGCTCCATTCAGTGTTCACCGACCATCACGATCAGGACCTTCTTGGCCAGGAAGTGAAGAGGATTTTACCAATACATGGTGATAGACTCTATAAGTGGCACTGACGATACAGCTGAAGAAAAGTCTGGAAAAGAGGCAAGCCATTTTAAAAAGAACTAAAAACCTTGATGTTTCCAATTGAGCCATATGCCAGGGTAACTCTCAGGATAAGAAATGAACTATATTTTATATGCACAAAGTAGGATTTTTTAACAAAAATATGAAATCAAAGTGGCATTAGCATGAGCTGTCCACTCCCCCTCTCCTCCTTCTGGTCTCTTCCAGTCTCTTTTGCCAAAGAACTGAGAATGAAGTTTTAAGAGCCAAAGATATGGAAAGGAAGACAAAATAAAGCTGGAAGAATTTTGGCGGACATGCATGCTTAACATACTGCACCATTTCTTTAATATATTTAAATAGTCCTGTGTCATCAGTTGGTGGCTTTCCTCTTAGAAAATTTGTGATATATTTTGTTTTTCCTTAATTAAGCTTCACACAGTGGAATTAGTTACTGCTGGGTAGTTGAAATCTGGTGGTCTAATTTTCAACTTCAGTTAATAGAGCTCAAGTCTATATTCACCTCTGAAATTACCAACTTTACCAAATTGTATTTGTCTACTTGTATTTCCTAGATCATGAATATACAGGGAAACTGCAAGGCATAATTATAGAATAATAAGATTATTTTTCACATGTGACTCACAAGTCTCTATCACTATTTACACTATAACAATTTATTATATGCAAAATCTCTGTATTATAAGAGTGTATGCAAGATATAATGGGTATGCATGTACCCCCCCACACACCATTCAAAATCATACCTTCTCCTAGTTGTTAAAATAAAATTATGTTAAAGTTCTATTTGTCAGAAAGGTAATCTTAAACAGATAATGTGAAGTTGAGAAATTCACTATGTCGACCTGGATTAATTCTGAAATAGTAGATACCATTATAAAAGGACTCCAAAAACTTTAGAAATGAATTGATGCACAATTGAGAATAGAACTGGAAATATAGAAATAAGCCCAGCTTATATGGACAGTAATATATGACAAAGGAGCTAAGAATGTTGAATGTAAACTGTTCTAATACTGGAACAAGGAAAACCTCTTTAATAAATGGTGCTGGGAGAAAGGATAGTTACATGTAAAAGAATGAAACTAGAGTGCTACTCACACCACACACAAAAATCAATTTAAAATGGATAAAAATTTAGGAGACCTAAAACCATAAATACACAGAAGAAAACAGGCAAAATATTTCTCAACCTAAGCTTCTGTAATGTCTTTGCATATTTGTCTCCCACAGCAAGAAAAACAAGAGATAATATAAGCAATTGGGAATACATCAATCTAAAAAGTTTCTACACAGTAAAATAAACTATCATTAAAACTATCAATAAACTATCAAAAAAGACACCCTACTGAATAGGAAAAAACATTTGCACACCATACATTTGAAGATCTACAGATATGCAACTCAATGAAAAGGAAACAAATTAATCCAGTGAAACATATGGGCATAAACGCTACATAGGCACCTCTCCACAGAAGACATACAGATGACCAAAATGCACATTAAAAAAAAAAGGTCATCATTTACAGTCAGGGAAATACAAATCAAGACCACAATAAGATACCAACTCGTATCGGTGAGAATGGATCACACAGAAAAGTCAGAAGGAACAAGTTCTGGTAAAAATGTGAGGCACAAGGAAACTTCTTATACTCCTGTAGGAATGTAGGTTGATCCAGCCCCTATCTAGAACAATAAGGAGGTTTCTCAACAGGTTAAAAATGTATATCTACCAGGGCCTCCCTGGTGGTGCAAAAAGTCAGGATGCAGCACTGTAAAGCTATCGGCAGCTGCTGCAGCATGATTTCTATCCCCAGGCAGAGAGGTGACCCACATGGTGCAGCAGACCTCTCCTGTCTCACATGCTGCTCCCCTCAAAGGTGTGTTTTTGTCCATCCACCTGTTCTGCTCCCCACCCTTTCTCTGGTGACTCCTTTCACTACCATCCTCCACACCTCTGACCTGTACTCCAGTCCTTGTACGTATAATAAATCTTAAAAAAAAAGTGTATCTACCATATGACAACAGTAATTCTTCTCCTGTGCCTCTACCTGATGAACACCAAAACACTAACTCAAAAGGAAACAGGCATTCCCATGTTTTTATAGTGGCATTATTTACAATAGCCACAGTATGGAAACAACCTAAGTGCGCAAAGACAGATGAGTTGATTAAGATGTGGTATATATACACAATAGAATGTTATTCATTGATCAAAATGGAAAAACTCATGCCATTTGTGACAACATGGATGGAGCTGGAAGGGATTATGTTATGTGAAATAAGTCAGAAGGAGAAAGATAAATATCAGATGTTGTCACTTATATGTAGAATGTAGAGAAATCAAAGGGTCAGATAAGACAAAATTAAAGACTAACCCTTGAGAGCTGCATATAGAATTGAGGTATACAAAAGGGGATGTGAGACACAAGAATAAAGTGAGGAGGGAGCATAATAGACTATGGCCGTGGGCTGGGGATACTTCTGCGGCAGAGGCGCTAAGTTAACTACATGTGAAGGGGGGAACCTATATTTCCAAAACAACAACAACAACAATGTAAAGCAATGTTACCTCAAAAAAAAGTTCACATACTTAGAATATTATTTCCTTTTATGTATTAAGCCAAAGCAGTGGCATACAAATGCATGTGCACACACATGCACACATAGACACACACACCAACAACTTGTACCTTACAATAGACATATTTAGAATTGCTTTACAATAATCACAGTTTTTCAGCACACAAATAGAATATTTATTGGAAAAAAAAAAAGAAATGAATTGGTGCAAAGCAGGAAAACAGCCCAATGTCTACAGTACGCATCTGGTATGCCAGCTTTGAGATAATAAAATATACAGAGATAGTAAATCTCACATGCCTGTTGAGGCTATAGGCAGTGTTACTGTTTGTTTTGTAGATAAATATATCAAGGCTTAGAGATATTGTTTGAGAATACCTTATGAGTAACTGGTTTTCAACTTGGGTTATCTGAGTTTATAGCCCAAATTACCATTTACTCCATGAGTATCTGCTGTAAAAGCAGAAAAAGAAGAACCACAGGCAAGTGAATGGAGGCGGATCCACTGAAAGTGGGTCAAATACTAAAATCTCTTGCTTTTCTCTAGACATCATTTCTTGTATGGAGATGCTATCTCCCAGATTGTTAGCATCTTCTTTCTCTAATCCTTCTGGGTTGTTAGATTATCAACTGAAATTAAAGCATAAATGACCCCCAATTTAATGCTATTAAGTAATGGTTTTATCACTGATTAGGAGCTAAAGATTTGCCAACTATCTGAATATTCTCTAGAGATTGTGCAGTTGAAGGCCAACATGCTTATGCTTGTTTCACCTTCTCATTTCTTTAGCTTTTTAAAATAATACTTTACATACATTTGATCCTCAGAACAGTATTACAAAGTAGGTATTACAATGATCCTTATTTTAAAAGTGAGGGAACAGAGGCTCAGAGAAGTCAAAGGACTTCTCCAGTGATGGAGCTATGGTTTAAACTTGTATTTGTTCAATTTCAGAGCCAGATTCACTCCCCACTTGGGCAAATGGTTCTACTTGATCCAGATTCAGCGGGGGTTAAGTCTCAGTGCTGTCACCATGATGGCCCGCCTTGATGGCCTGAGTTCCCAACCCAGGTCAGGAGTTAACCCACATATGGCACCGCAGACCTCTCCAGTCTTGCCCACTGCTCCTTTCAGCAATGAATTTCAGTAAATTCACCTGCTCTGCTCCCCATTCTGTCTCTGGTGAATCCTCTCACCGCCCATACTTCTGGCCTACATCCCAGGTCTTCTATGTAAAAAAAATAAAATCTTAAAGGTGCCTCCCTGGTGGCGCAGTGGGTTTAGAAATGCACTATGAAGCAAAGTGCAGTCACTGCAGCACGAGTTTGATCCCTGCCGCTGGCCAGGAGGGTGACCCACATGGCATAGCAGACCTCCCCTGCTGCACCCACTGTTCCCCTCAGCAGTGTATTTCCATCGATCTGCCTGTTCTGCTTCCCACTCTGTCTGGAAAACCCTCTCACTGCACCCACATCACTAGCTTGTACCCAAGTTCTTGTATGCATAAGTAAATCTTTAAAAAAATAAAATATTTTTAAAAATAAACTTGTATTTGTGCAATTTCAGAGCCAGAGATACTCCCCATGTTGACAAGTGGCTCTACTTGACACAGCTTCAGTAAAATATATGGTCTAAACTTGTTACATATGAGCTTTGCTACCTTAAGCAAGATACTTAGTCAAGCATTAGTTTCCTCTTTATTTGCCAAATTGTAATAGAAACCTAAAAAGTTGTCTTTTTTTTTTAATTTTCACCAAAAATTTTTTGTGCAGGGCTATTATTATTACTACTATCAGCACTGGGCTAAAGAGGATGGGCTGATTTAGACTTAAAGACTGATCTAGAATTAAAATCAGGTGTTTACAGGATGCTTTGGGGAATGGTATTAAAATTGAAACCTTGCAGTGGAGGTATGTCCCCATCTAACTGGGGATCTTGATTTTCGTGTTAGTTATCACTGCAACTTTAGACACACAAAGTTTACTGCACAAATAATTGTTTTTTAAAGCTTCAGTTAGAAACTGGCATGTGCTTTTGTTAATCAGTGTTCCATTTTCTATTTTAAAAAGGAAGAGAAGATGGATACTTTTCAACTGCATTTTCTTTCACATTATTTTTGCATCCTAGTCAGCATTTATGCATATATTTCTTTTTTTTTCTCTTATCTGCCTGTTCTGTTCCCCACTCTGTCTCTAGTGAATTCTCTCACCCCACACCTCTGACCTGTACCCCAGCTCTTGTATGCAGAAGTAAATAAAATCTTAATATGCATATATTTCTTATCCCTTTCCTTTATATTTTTAGTCCATTCACTGGTTTCTTTACATTTATGATGATAGTATATTCTGGAACTAGCCACCCTGAAATCAAAATCATCTAAATAATTTAAGAATTTAATCATCTTAATAATTTAAGAAATGATGTAAGGGGGCCTCCCTGGTGGCTCAAGAGGTAAAGTCTCAGCACTATGAGGCTATCAGTAGCCACTGCAACATGAGTTTGATCCCTTGCCAGGGAGCTGACCCACATGGTGCAGCAAACCTCTGCTGTCTCACCAGCTGCTCCCCTCAGTGGTGTATGTATTTCAGTCGTTCCATTCCTTCAGTTCTGCTCCCACTCTGTTTTTTTTTTTTTTTTAAAGATGTATTTATTTATGCATACAAGATCTGGGGTACAGACCAGAAATGGGAGGATTCACTAGAGACAGAGTGAGGAGCAGAAAAGGCAGATCTACTGAAGTACACTGCTGAGGGGAGCAGTGAGGCAAGGCCGGAGAGGTCTGCTGAGCTATATGGGTCCCCTCCCTAGCCTGGGGTTGAACTCACATTCCTGTGCAGGGGATGCTTCACAGTGCTGCGCTCAACCCGCTGTGCTACCAGGGAGGCCCCCCATTCTGTTTCTTATGAATACTCTCACCCCCACAACTCTGACCTACATTCCAGCTCTTGCACGCATAAATAAAATAATTCTTTAAAAAAAGAAATGAAATAAAATTATTATTTTATAGTTAGGCTATAAAGGCTTTCATGTTTGTTAAGTTTTCTCAGATTTTTTATAGTATAATATGTGTGAGTTACTTAAAGCTTTATAATAAAACAGAAAACACAATGATATTTTTGCTTGGTTTTTAGTTACATTTTCACCTGGAACATGTGTTTGATCTTTTTGGTTTTGAGCTAGCCATTCCTATTTGGAGATGGAACTTTCAAAGAACTATGCTTTTTATTTTATTATTTCCAATTTTGTCCTTTTTATCTAAATACATATTATGTACAGTCATTTTATAGTGCAGTTATTTGTCAGTACTACATAAATACTTCTATAAATTTGTACCTTTTTTGTGTGAAGATCTTGAGATCAAAATAATCAACAGTAAACACCACAGTACAGCTGCAGTTCTAAATATTTTATAATCCAATCAAATTGTTTGAGTAGTAATGCATTTAAATGTTATGGAATCCCCTCCAGACTTTTTAAAATGGTTACTCTGTTGCTGGGTTTGCTATTTGTGAAACTCATAAGGGATGACATTTTTTAATAATAAAGCATCTGACTTAGAGAGCAGTTTCTTTTCATGTCTCAATATAACTTATAAATTTCTGGCTTGTCTTTCAGAGAAATACAAATATAAATTATTCTTTTATTAATGAACATATATACATCTGTTGTTACTATTGTGATTAAAATGACCTTAAGTGAGAAGTTTTATTTGAGTAATTTAGCATCTTTTTAGATATTTGGATGAGGAACCTATCACTTAAGGAGATTAAGTAATAGACTGAAACCAAGTATGAGAAATAGATTTACAAAAGATTCAAAGCAGAGGTCACTAACAATCGAATATAATCTGATATCTCAGGCCAGGTTAGGTCCTATGTAGTTTAACTGATTTTAAAGTTATACAGGTTAAATAAGATAATTGGCATAGAATTCTATTGTTACTACTAAATAGAGTTCATGTTGACTGAACTTTACTACATGCCATATCCTGGGGTAAAGTACTTTATTACATTTTAAATAGAAATTTGTGATATTATTGCCATTTTTTTCAGATGAGGAATCTAAAGTCAAATAGAAGCTTAGTATCCCATATAGCAAGTGTTGGAATCTAGGCTGTCAACTTCAGAGCCTGATGTTTAATACACACACACACACAGACATATATATATATATATTTAACCAGTAAACATTTATTTAATTGTATACATGTATTTACTGTAACTAATGGACAAAGGATATTCATTTTCAGAAGCAAATACTCTTGAAATTTTAAAGCAATATTATTAAGGAGTTAGAAAGTTTTCTCATGTATGTATTAAAATAACTAAGTAACTTAACTAAGTAACTTTGTGTTTAACTTAAGAACCAGAAAAATAAATTGACATTACCTATTTTTGTTGGTATTTACATTAGCAATCTAGTAACTATTATTGTGGCCACATTTAAGTAAGTCTCATCAACTAATACTTTATTACACACTCACATATGACTATCAGTAGGTAGTAGTATTCAAAGGTACTTTCATCTTTAAACTGAAATGTGATGTAGAAACAATGTATTAATAAAAATAAGAATTTGGATATCTGAATCTTACTAAGTTGAGATCATATAAGAATACACTTAGCAGTTGGCCGCTTTAAGACAATTTTAGAATGACCCCATTGGTAAATGCATTTCTCCCTATTTTAAGAAGTTTGTGTGATTGAATTATTTCCCAAGAATTTTCAGCTTTTCAGAAGCTACTTGGCTGCTATAAATTTTGATTATAACAAAAGCCATAATTAGGCAATTATTAAGTAATACATACCTGAACCATAAGGGACCTCTGATACAAAGATTTTGGGCCAGCATACATCAAATGAAAACTTCTCAGTTCCTTTCTGAATACTTGTCTAGACTGGACTTTATCCTTGAACTTGTGGACTGCTCTTCTCTTGGATTTCTGACTGTGTCCTCAAGGACTTAGTCTTCTACTGGAAAAGTACGTTTTTGTTGAAACTGTATTCACTTAACCTCTTATGAACACTAAAACAAATCCCAAACAGTGATCCAGAATTTCCATGCAGATATGTTTTGCTGTGATACTTAATAGGCTCTAGGTTGGCCATGTTCTTTCTCAAATATGATCTGACTTAGGTAAGTTACATGTTTTGTTCTTCTATACATCCACATCAAAGTGCTTTTTCCCAGTATGTGTGTGTGTGTGTGTGTGTGTGTGTGTGTGTGGTCAACTGACAAGACTTGCTGCTTGGCTAGGTTCTAAGAAGTACAATAGTAATAATTCTTGTCTCTCACCACAGTAAGATTTAGGTATCATTTGTTTTTCAGATTTGGGTCCAGTTTACTTATAACTAAATGTTCACAGAATCCCAAATCATGCATCTACATGATTATCAGTGCAATATATTGATGTTCAATCATGCATGTGAATTACACTATTATCTCTATTGAAGTTTCTTTGGGTTTTGTAAGTGCCACATATTCTTCCCAGGGCTTACCTCTTTCATGGAAATACCACAGCTTTAAAGAGGAAAACAAAAGTGTCAATTGACTCAGAAGTTACAAAGTAGGTTCACTTTGCCTGCCAAGCAACTCCTGACAATGTGTGTGGGGTGGTCAAAATTGGTTTTTGTGAGCATCAAAAAGCATCAGCACCATCTGTGATGTCTATTATCTCATGGCAATTCATGTCCTTTGTACCATGTACAAAACTTTAGCTAATCTGAGGTCAGGGTGATTGAGGTTTCCCAATGCGTGTTCCACTAAACACTCATGCAAAAAAGATGTTATCAAAAAAAAAAAAAAAAAAGGAAAGAGGAGGAGGAAGCTATATAAGTAATAGTTTGGGAAACACTACTAAATATAGTTATGTCAGCTTTTTACTGAAGAATTTCTCAAGGCTTTTAAAATGTCGGTATTGTGACTCTCAAGAAAGGGGTATAAAGTTTAGTGCTTCCCAAAAGTATTTGACCATGGAAGTTTTATAATTCTTTTTCTCAGCACATCTCTAAGGACAAGTCTTCAAGAAAACTTGGGAAATTGTGCTTGGGGAACTATGAAACACTAGGTCACAGAAAAATATTTGCTATAGATCAAGAGTGTTTCTTAAGAACATTAATCCAAGGTATATTACTAACATTACTATGGTATGACAGTACCATGAAGTAATTATTGTGAGCTGATGATATATTTTTTTCATATTTTACTAACGAAGACACTAAGATGTAGAAAATGAAGTAGATTTTCCAAGCTTTCTTTGTTGGGAAATACTAAAAAAAAATAAACAAAAGAGGTCAGGCTTGTCTGACTCAATCTGACAGCCATTCCCCCCACAGTGTATTTCTCACTGGGCATTCAGGGCAGAGAAATAGGATTAGTCTATACCATCCTTACTCTTGAGTCATGGCAGACCTAAAAGTGAAACTGAATTTTTGTCTCAGCATTGAATTAACCCTTTAGATATAAGAGGATGATACCTACTGGAGACTTTTCTGATTAATTTATTTCATTTCCTCACACTAGGGAAGGAACGTACATAGGTTTTGGGCTCTGCATAATAGTGTTTAACCACCACCAATAATACCACATTAAGCATGAAGTATATGTTGGATAATATTTTAAAACATATGTGTTTACTTACTTTTCTCTCGCAATCATATAGGGTTGATACTATTATAAACAAACAGATTCAGAAATAAACAAATTATCAAAAGTCAAATAATTAGTAAGCAAAGGAGCCAGGGATCAAATCCAGATTTAACTGACTGCAAAGCCCACAGGCTTACCACTAACCATTTTGTCTCCAAAATCGACAAAGATAATCCCTGTATAAATTTCTCCTGGGGGCATGAATAAATTGAGGTATGAAAGTGCCATAAATTTCCTTTCTTTACAAATTTACCTATTTCTAAAGCTGAGCATTGTGTTTTTTACCTTCATAATCAGAAGAGTCAGCCTTCAAACACTTCTGAAGAAACATAGTTTCACGGTGACACTCCAGAGTTGACCTTCCTGTGTGCTGAAAGTCAGCATGGAGGAAAGGTACTTCTCTGAAACTATTACAGTTCTGGCATTTCGGCAACCCTGTAGGAATATTTAGGCGCATGTTCTGTAGAAAATAGACCAATAATAGAGCCCCAGGGGATTGTTTTTCCTACTGTCATCCAAGGTTTTAAGTACTATAGACTCGTTTTACTCATTAGGTTAATTATAAGTTACCTGACACTATAATCTGGAATTTTTGTTGTTGTTGCTGCAATTTGACTCTGAATGAAACATTTTCTTTCTCATTTCTAAAATGCCTATTATTTTGGCTTATAGGAGCAATAATTTTTACATTTCACAAAGCTTCTAAGAATACTTGAACACAGTGCAAGGAAAAGACAGAGGTTCTTTGGATGAAACTATTCAGGAAGTCAGTAATTCAACACTTTCAGAGGTATGTAATATCAATTTCTCACAGAGATCTCTAAGATAGATTTCTTCATTAAAAATCTATTAAGAGTTAGAAAGAATTTATTAAACAAATTATTAATATTTCAAGGCACTGCTAAATAGCAAATTAAAACAAAGCTAAAATAGCACAGGAAAAATATATTTCATGATTAAAAATGAATTTCTACTCAACAGTGAATTTTACCAAAGGCTAATTATTTCTCAAATACTTTAATTTGGAATCTTAATACTTTTTTGGCAGAGTGAACAAACTATGCTTTAAAATAAAAATCCAGTACTATTTTTGATCATGTGTTTTCCCTTTTTAAAAGAAAAAACAGAGATATACTCTTATTCCCTATTTCGATCGGCTATTTTTCTTTCTAAATGCAGATCACCAAAAATTATAGTGAAAATGCATACTTTTCTTCCTTTTGGTCATCATGTATGTCTGTATATCATTGGTATTTTGGTTTATAATAAAAGGCATGTATTCTATATTTGTAAATAACAAAATGTTTCCTAAAATGGTTGAGAAATGAATCTTAAGGTTCTTGAGATATTTGCTTTATAGTAAACCAAATGAGTTTAAGCAACAAAGTATATCAAAACAGCTTTACTAATAAGTACTTTGAAAACCTACTCTTTAAGTCTGGTCAAATATTTGGTTCAATTAATTAAAAGCCTTTTAGTACAAATTAATAATACTTGGTCAAAATAACACTTCAAGGCTTCTAGAACATGGCTTATTAAGAGTTTTAATTCATTTTTGAAGCATTATTTCATATGTGGAAACAATGGAACTCATTTTCTGAATGCTTTTATCTATCCATATATACATCAAATATTTCATGATCATATTTTATATTAAAACACTGCAAGTTTCTTAGTTACAAAATTGTGACTATTCTAAAAAAATTTAGAGATTAGTCAAGATGATAGTCAAGTCGTAGTTATTTACTTCTGAATTTTGTTAGACATCTAATTATAATACACCACAGAAAACAAATGTGCAAAATATGTGTCACTTAGCAGAGGTTTCTAGGGATGTGAAATGCATGGTATGCTGACATAGAGTAGGTGAGGACCGTATTTTAGGATGGGAAACAGCATGAGTCTATCCCCATGAGGACAGCCACAGAAGTAGGCTTCTAGATGCAAGTAGTGAATTGAGAGTTGGAACAGATAAGTTTGGAGGAAATTTAGGATACCTGAAGTGGTCACAGGTGTTTCATTTAGAAATGTAGGTGGTTTATTTGAGTAGAAGGGAGACTATGATAAAAAGTTTTTGATAACAGTCTGGTTCAGAGCAGAAGTGGAGTTGGAACTGGGAGATAGGGAATTAATTTGACAATCACTAGAGAAGTTCCAAACATAGACTGATGACAACTTTATAGAATATTAAAGGAGAATGAAGCTTCAAACCAAGAAGGACTTGATTTAAACCAAGCTTCAAACCAAGAAGGACTTGATTTAAAGTCCTTTCCAACCATGAATTAGAGAAGTGAGACAGAACACCGGGCTCTGGATTCCACCATCTAGTTGGCATTTTGGTTCCATCACTACTAAATTTGGCTAAATTACCTAGCTTTGCAAGTCCTCTAGGTTTCTTTCTTTCTTTCTACTTGAAAATCGGCACAATTTTAGAACGTATTTCATTATATAAAGAGGTAGTATGAATGAAGCCCTTAGCATAGCACTTAATACAGATGTCAATGTCTGCCTATACTGATATTCAATATTTAGACACAGGTTCTGAACTACAATAATGCAAAAGGAAGAGAAGGTTGGGTTAAAAAAAACAACAACAAAACAGCGCTGAGGTGGGAAACGCGGAATCTGGAAACTCCTTTTATTATTAAATGTAACTGAAAATGGGGCAGAGGGCTAGGAGAAATTAACAAAACCTGAAAATTTTAAGAGTGTATTACAATGAGGACTAGATTGCTTCTTTTTAAAGTTACAGATTAAAAAAAAAAAACTATTTTGAATTGACAAAGATTTTAAAACTTAAATTTATGAATTAAAGTATACATTTATGAACAGAATTGTTTTTAAATTATTTGCTTCTAATTTGAGGAAACAGTCAGGCATTTGACTTTTTTCCATCTGAGCTAAAAAATCTTAGATAAAAGTGATCCTTTCAGCAAGCCTATGGAAACTGAATGAGCATCAGTACTTAGTGCAATAGCATAGACTAGTGGTAAGAAGGAAGATTGTAACCAGAAGGCCTGGACACGACTTTTCATTAAATCCAGGGCCTAAATCATTTTTAGGTTACAGTTAGTACAAAACTGTCATCAGCTATGGAAAGAAGCTATTTGACAAATAAAACAAATTGGTTTAAGGAATAAACATTTAAATTACATAAATCTTCTTAGCTAATGACTAGGATATTTGAAAAATGTTTGGTTTCTTTTTTGACTTCAGCGGTAAGTACCTATTATAATAGCAATGATTAAATACTCAAACAAAGAAAAAGTATGTCTTTTTCTCCAACTGAAAACATTAGCAATTTTAAATAAGTCATGTATTAAAAAATTATTAGTTTTTAATTTGTACCATGGGGGACAATGAGACCATTTTCTTGCACTGAATTTCCTTATCCAGGTAAATGCTAAATAGTAACCACTGACCATTTATGTTTTGTTGTAATCCTCAAGCAACACCTTACTAAAATAAAATCCAGTATCTATTATTTATCAAATAAAATTCTGTTATATAATCGTGGACATGGCACAGGGAAGTAATAGTAACTAAAATCCAGACTCCAAATTTAAAAGTTTATACTCAAACATTCATACAAATTATACAATATGGACAAAAGCAGCAAAAGAAATAAATTTGAGCAGTCTAAAGAATCATGGAAGTACAGAAGATAAAGGGATGAACTAAACTTCTTTGGGGGGAAAAAATTCTTTGCAGAATTCAGTATTCCGGAAACAGTCCAATCTACGGTAGACATTGAATAAACATTTGCTTAATTACTGAATGATTTATAAAGAAATTAATTTCTCTAATTTTTGTGGTTTAAAACAACTACTTCTTTATTATTTCTCATAGTGTCTGTGTGTTGGAATTTGGAAGGGGTACAAGTGGGGTATTGTGGAGCAGGGTCTCTCTTAGGGTTACTCTCAGAAGGTGGCTAGAATAAGTACAGTGCTAGAATATGGGAGGCCCGAACATCTGGGGACTGCCCAGATGTTTCTCTTTCTTCCAGGAGTCAAAGCTCCTATGTGGATACTCCGTTGGGTGGGCTTAGGCTTCCTCACAGTATGACCTTTGTGGGGCTGAGTTTAAAATGAGTTTTCAAGCACAGAAGTTTTTTTTTTTTTTAAGATTTATTTATTTATGCACACAAGAGCTGGGGTACAGGTAAGAGTCCAGGGAGGTGAGAGCATTCACCAGAGAGAGTTGAGAGCAGAACAGGCAGACAGACTGGAATACACTGTCGAGAGGAGCAGCGGGTGAGGCAGGAGAGGTCTGCTATGACATGTGGGTCCCCTCTCTGGCTGGCGGCAGGGATCTAACTTGTGCTGCAGTGGCTGTGGTTTGTTTCATAGTGTGTTGCTTAACCCACTGTGCCACCAGGGAGTCCCCTCAAGCACAGAAGTTTTATGGTCTTTTATGACCTAGCCAAAAAAGCCGATAGTTTTACTTCTGCCATATTCTGTTAGTCAAAATAGTGACAGAACCAGCCCATTTTTAAGGAACAGCACATAGGCCTCATGTTTTTATGTGTCGGTCATATTTAAGAAGACTGTGTAGGAGGGAAGTATTTATTGTGGCTGTCTATGGAAAATAAAGTCACCATAGTGAATTCAAGGTTAGTTTTAAGCTCTATAATGCAATGCTCTTACATAACACATCGTTTTGCCTTTTTTTTTTTTTTAAATATGTCATAAAAAATTTAGAAGTGCTTATATCTTGAATTGGAAATCAGTAAAGGTTATCTATGTTATAAATAACCTCAATTTCTACTCAGTTTTGTATTGTGCTTCTTCTAAAATTATCTTTTACATATAAAGTCCCCTAAATGGCTGTGTGATTAGGCTGTATGCTAAACATCTGCAAGTAAAACAACCTATCTAATTAAGTCACTACCATGACTAAAAATTAATCTATCAAATTGACTGGCATCATATAACAATAAAACAAGCAAACTGAAACAAAGAAGAACAAACACACATACATATAATCCCCCAAAGCAAACCAAGACAAAACTTACCATGGGTATAATTTCCTTTTCACTTGTCAACAAGTTGCTTTGATATGGCATTATAAGGCAGTCTTATTTGATAAGGAATGTATCTCAGCTTTGATTTTAACTGAGTTGTGTGAGGGTTATTACTAAATGGGCATTGTTTTATTGCACATGCAGAGAATCTCTTGATTCCAAGAGCTTTGTGAGATCATTGAAATCCTTCAGGTCAATTTGACACTAGTTGGTGCACCAGAGCAGTGTAATTCACCTCTTTCACTTTGTATGTACCTATACCAAGAGAGAATAGAAACACTGAAAGCCAGTAGTATAAAATACAAGTAGGATAAAATACCCCTAATGACTGAAAGCATGGTGGTAATTATTTTCTGACCATGTGACCATGAAATCTATTCAGTGGAAAATGTGAAATAACAGATGTTTCAGTATTATCCCCTGATTTTGCAACTCACACATCCAAAGAAAAATGTCAAGCACTGTATGTATGTTATTATTATTTAAATGAAAAAGTTAGAAACTATGTTTTCAAAGTGTACTCCCGTGATATAAAAATTTTGACTATAAAAAAACTTACTTTTAACATTTACTTACAAAATTTAAGTGGATACTTAAAAATGAGTTTTTTTAATGTTAGGATTTCATTAGAGTTTTAGGATAGGGAAGCAGTCCCTATGAAAAATTTTGTTACAAGTTAACCTTTATTATTGTAGATATGGGGGAAAGCATAATAAAGGAGATATTCTGAAAATAGCATCTGAATATAGACACAGCTTATAAATAAAAACACAAAATTCTTAAGTCATTATTAAAATATTTAAACATGTAAAACTGTTCAAGGTATAATAAATAGAAGAAAGGTGTTTTTTTTTTTTGCCAAGAACTGGGTGCTGATTTTCTTTTCAAGAGGGTTTTTTTTTGGTGTTATAAATATCTCATAGCATCACAAGAAGTAATAGCTCAGCATCTATCTCTTCGGCTGCAAATACCTCTTTGGTTCATTCATCTCCTTCGTGTGATCTGAGCTGCTACATTCAGACCTGGGGAAAAATATTTTTCTCTTTTTCTGCAGTATTTCTTGCTTTGTTTTCGTTCCCTCAATAACTCTTTCCCTTTGTTCTACTTTGGAAGGCATAGCCATTAAAGAAGTTCGCAATCTATTTTGTCTCTGAGGCCCAGAAAAGTTTCTCAGCATTTTCTCAAAGGCACATGGGTAACCTTATCACTTATGAAATTCAGGTATAAACTCCATAATGTGCTAGCTAAAAATAACCACCTGGTTCCTTTCCCTGGCTTTAATACCATTCTAGGTAAAAGTGCTGGGCATAGAGAATCACGTATAATAGAATTACAATTAAAACATTTGTTCTGGTGAATTCCATTGGTACTGCTCCCCTCGCTCCCAAAATATTAAATGCTTTTATTTTCAATATTAAAAGTATTTTCAACAGTAAACCGGTCATTTTAAAGTAAACGACAAAAGAAAGAAAACAAAACAAAACACCAGGGTTCAAGTACTGGGAAACAGTTCTTGCGCTTACCCCCTGGGGGCCACCAGCCTGAAGTGGGCTGTGCACTCACCTCCTGCGGTGCGAACACCAAGCCGATTGCTCCCACGCAGGCCGGGCCTCGGGTCAGTCAGGCGCCTGCGCAGGTTACGGTGCGGCGCCCCCACGCCACCACCTGGGGCAGTGCGTCAAGGGTCAGACAGGGGCCCGAGCGCTGCCTCCACTGCCTGGCATCCTCGCCCTGTCTGCTTCTTCCCAGCCGCCCCTGGCACCTCTTGAGCCCGGAGAACATGGAGTCAGGATGCATCTCTCAGAAACGCGTCATTGCAGGGAGCACAGCACCCAGTAGGAGTCGTTGGTGGAACAGAGTCCACGCAGCGGGGGAGTGGCGTGCCCCTGTCGTGAGGCCCACCATCTCCGGCGTTGCGCTGGCCTCCTGCAGCGTGGTGTTGGCAACCAGCCCTCTTTTTTTGTGGGACACTCGCACGCGCTGAGGTGGAGGGAAACTTATGATTTCTTGAGTGACATCACCAGGGACAGCAGCCCCTAGAAGTCCACGCAGTCGCTGGATTGCCCCTGACCAACACAGGGCTCTTTTGTGGGTGGTTGAAGAGACCTAAGTTACGAAGGCTGCCCAGGAGTGGAGACCACACTGGTGGTGACGGCAGTTGCCTGCAGGCACTGAAGCAGCACTCAAGCCTGGAAGGCGAGTCCACGTGATGCCCCCTCAGTGAAGAAGGAGGTCCAGCCCACCTCGCTCTGAGTGCGCCTCAGCAGCTGGGTCTGCTGGACCACTCTGGGCAGTGGTCTGGCATCTTGGCATGCTGGGTATGTGCTTGCATTGAGGAGAAGCAGCCCACTTTACGAGAACCTCCAGTTGTTCCCAAGGTCCGAAGCAGACCGGTGTGTCTCACCGTGTGTCTGGAAGAAGCCAGCTGTGCTCACCTTGCAGAGCAGCCACTGCTGCACGCCCGAGGTGCCCCACAACCCCGAACTACTGCTCTCCTGGCCGACCAGCAGCAGTCCAGGTGGCAAGTCAGCAGAAGCGCTAGAGTTTGGGGCCGCTACTGGCGCCTGCACTCGCTGTGCAGATCCGTGGCTTGCCCGAGAGTGCTAGGTGGCGACGTGGGACGAACCGGTGCTTGCTGACAGGTACTCTTTATCTTAATGCTGAATAAATAGGATACAGTTTACAGTGCTTAGCTAGGTTATTTCTCAATACGTGTCACAGAAATGACTTCCAGACATGCTAGACACCCAATGAGTAGTATTTCAGACAGAAGCTAGGTATGAAGAAAGTTGGAGGAATCAGAGTTTTAAAAATAGATTATACCTTTGCTATCTGTACTGTGAGACATCTCTTAGTACATATTGTACAACAATATTGTCATATCTACCAACTGTAATTTTTCTGTCGTACTCATTAAAATAGTGGTTGGGCAGGTTTTGACTTGAAATTGATCCCCTTCCCTGCCTCTCCACAAACAGGTGCCCCGGTGCAACAATCTTACAGTCAGCATTCTTTTTGGGTCCCTAGACTTTGTCAATCACCTCATCATTGTGCAAGTCTAAGTATATTTGGTTTCCAAGAAAAATGCCACTGATTTACAAATACTGCACTGTAATTTCTAAAGTAATGCAGTAATCCATGAACATTAGTATTGTACCCACATATGTTGAGTGCTGGAGAATAACCATTCTCCACAAAATATTTGCTCCAAAGTTAAGCTCATCTTTCACATGAAGGATTTTCCAAAATCATGCAGATTCATAAACAACACTGTTGCTAACTTTAAGAGTTTTTCTTGCCTGTTCTTAAACTTTTCTTTAAAAAACAAAAATTTATGTAGAAGAACTGGAGAGTAGGCCAGAGTTGGGGGGGGTCAGAAGATTCACCGAGACAGAGTGGGGAGTAGAACAGGCGCATCCACTGAAATACACTGCTGAGGGGAGCAGCAGGCAAGACAGGAGAGGCCTGCTACACCATGTGGATCAGCTCCCTGGCCAGGGATGGAATTCAGGCTCTAGACATGATAGGCCGAAGAGGCCACTGGGAAGACTGTTCTTTAAGAACTTCAGATTCAGGTCTTAGAGTGGACTGAACATAATACTTGAAAATTAAAAGGAGTGTATATTCAGTTAATACATTGGAAGAGTACACAAAGGCAGTTTCACATTATTTAATTTTCTGAACCCAAATTTTTGTTTTATATACAAGTACACACACACACACAAACACAACCACCTACAAGTACACATATGCCTTGCCTTTATTGCAAATGAGCTGACATTCTGGATTCAGTATTTTCTGTAGCGTTGTTTAATAAAAATGTTGTCAAACAGTTTTATATCTTTTAGGTATATCTTTTAAGATTCTACTCATTCCTAACAGATTTCCTTCTATATAGGTTCTCTTTTAATGATCAGGCACAACATTAAGAAACATATTCACTATCAGGTAGATGAACATCTATTTTAAATTTTTAGCAGCAAAATAGCCCAGAGTTCCTTTCTGATTTATTTTTGGTATGAGTATCATTCCATTTTCTTTATGCTGCCCCTTTGAAGTTCATTTAAATCTTCCTTAAAATTTAGTGAGCTCTATTCTGGAGAATGCCTAACTTTATTTTAGTTCTTTTGATTTGTAGTGCATAGGTTTGGCAGTATATCTCAACACATTATTTGTTTTTGTCACTGAAGCTCTGTGTTGCAGTGATATCACAGAAGTTTGTTTTTAGGCTGCTACTCAGGACCCGTTACTTCAGACTAGAGTAACATATACAATTTAAATTTTAGCTATTTCATTATTTTAAGGAATGACATGAGATGATTCTAATTTCTCAAACCTTTAAATATGCATTAAGAAATAAAAAGTGCAGTATCAACTAGAGGCTTGGGATGAAATAGGGGATGGGACAGTGAAAGAATGCCTGGTGTTACTGGTGGTGTTTGGGGCATGAATAGGCATTGTTGACAAAGTACCTCATATATGGTTCTAATTAACAGATATTTTGACCATTAAACAGCTCCTAAATTATCAAGATGGTGTGTGTATTAGTTGTAAGTCTTCGGGGCTGTACTGCCTGCTAATTTTATACAATCTACAATGTTGGAAAAGATTTCTTTCATTCCAAAATCAAGTCCTTACTTAGAATAATTAAAATACAGAGTTCTAACCTACTGACAACTTTTCCACCTTGAAATAATCCCATTATAATCCTGGTATTGTTATGGTCATGCCTCACCTTTCACCCAGAATTCAGGCTCCTTTGCCAACTTGCTAATTACTTTGGGTCTACACTTTAAGGACTTGCTTTCCTCCTTGAAATATTAAACTTAAAAGCAGTTCTTCACCTCTCCTTCCTTTGTGTGAACTATATATCTTGATTTAATCTTTGTGTATATTTTTTTCTTAATTTTACACACACTCTCTTTTTAATATGTGCAGCCTAGTGTCCTGCCCTACATGTTTTCCCCTTTTCTGTCAAGGTACAGCTTGGTACTAGACTTTTCCTTTTTCATTCTGCTAAGACATCATTTCACTCCCATTATTTGTGTTACTTCCAGAGGAAGCCCAATAAATATTGATGAATTGAAATATGTATTTGCTGAACTGAAACATACATTTTATTTATTAAAATACAAGCTTCTTGGGGACAGGGACCGTGCCTTAGTTCAAGTTGCAATGTGCATATACTATTAGATATTTTTAAGACATACTTTAATTCCCAGATTTGTTCAGTAAATTAATTTGAATTTTCTTTTTCAGAAAGGTCAGATCTATGATTTGTCCAAACTCTCTTATAAATCTTCTATTTCAAACAGTAGTACCTCAAAAGGACTTAGCTATTTCCCTTCTTTGTCACTATCCAATTTCTGGTTGCTATAGGTTTTGCTATGTATATCTTATGGACAGAAAAGGCATTTGTCCAGTCTGCTTCTTTGTAGGGATAACTGAAAGGGCAATAATGAGGCATTTGTTAGTTTTTAAAAAATGGGAGGAAGGGGAGGCTTTTAATTGTACAGGAAATTTAATTAGATTTAGACTAATTAAATTCATTTTTTATATTAACATGTTCACAAATATTATTGCATCTCGTTAGATTTCATTCTTCTAGCCTTACTGAACAATATTCAGTAGTAGTTTCAGATTACAATAAGTTCATTATGAAGATAAGGTGGAATTAGTGTAGGAAGCTCAGCTGGTTGAAGGGGTCTGTACTTTAATTACTGCAGAGGGTGTGCATATTAATTACAACACAAGTGATATTTACTGTACCTCAGGAACATATGACAGGGTAAAGATACTGACAGCACCAGCTAATAAACTCAGTATGATAATGAGGAGAAAAGACCATAAAAATAGAAGGAAATAAAATTATTCATAAAGTATATTGATCCCAAAGTAAAGACATTAAGCTCTGATGAAGGGCAACAAAAGGGAAGCTCCTCACTCTATCAAACAAATAACCAAAGTAGAGAAATGTTAGCAGGCAGACAGATTGTCATTATACTGGTCACATGATCATACTCGAGGGAGTACACAGGAGCCATAAAATGGGAGATTTTTAATAAATCAGCAGAAAGCCATACTGTCACCTGCAGGAACTGAGGTCGCAGTGGCTAAGGACAGCTCCTCAGAGTGGAAAAGTAGGGTTTGCTGCCTGCAAACCAGAAGGAAGCATGTTCATGCAAAATTTGGTGTAAGAGTCATCACTGTCCCATCTGGAAAAGCAAGAGGGCCCCTAAAAAGACAATGAAAATTGCTTTTAGTAGCATCCCAGAGGTTATTACCCACTTCTCCCTGTGGTTTGAAATCACCAGCTATGAAGGGGAACAAGTGAAGTTTGGTTGGATAATTTTCCCCAGGAAATGCTCAGTGATCCTCTGTAGATATATACAGCTCAAAGGAAAGTTCAAATCTTAGCCTAGCATAATTAAATCTGAGTTTTAGTTAGTTCAATTTTGTTTTCACATGGACCTTAGAAAAATAAAAAAAAAATGCTCATTTTTCTTCACGATTATTTAATCAACCATTTATAAAACTGTCCAGCTAAGGTGCTCATTCTTATTTTTATATCAAATCATTATTACAGCCAGGTTTTCACTAAGTATTCATTATTTTGTAGTTTATTAGCTAAAGTATGCCAGAAATTATGCTCATTGTTAACTTATAAATAGAAAGCATAATAATTATCTGCTTATTTTAACATAGGAAATAACAATTGATCAAACTTCTGAAGTTTTATGAGGAAAACTTTTTTTGTGGCTTTACATATAGTCATTTTAATATATATTGGACACACATGACATATATTTGTGTATACATCTGTCTGTAATAGAATAAGCAATTCAAATTAAAACATATCAAAAGAATAATGTGAGTCTAAACAAATTGGAGAGAAGGACTTACTTAGGACAGTACAGCTTTTTAGCCTGCCTGTTGGTGACAGATTAGAGTTATACAGAGATAGAGATGACAGGGGAAGAGTTTATATTTTGGTTGAATTAAAAGCATTAGAATTAAAATTACAGAATGAAATTATGGGAAATCATTTTGCAATTTGGGCAAGATAATAATAGGAAAAAACAATTAACTCAAAATGGAAGTGTTTGATTTAAGCATTTTGGAGCAGAAGTGCAGAGAGCCCTGGGCAGTATCATGAATTTGAGGGTGCCCTTCCTTGTTTCTTGTTTCTCCCTCTGCCCTTTCCAGGGCCTTACTCTATTCATCCCTAATATCCCAGTGCCTTCATGCTAGCCTTTCTTTTGATGGTATTTCATTCACATTAAAGTGAATTACATTCATGAATATTTTTAAGAGAATAATGTTTCATGTAAGCTCATATATTATAATTTGACTATTAATGAAGTAGTTATGTGTGAAAAGAAGGATCCACCTAGGTTTATTCAAATGTATGAAATAGTTACGAACACAAGCCACCAAAAAGGCCAGGCAGAGTCAGAACGTAGGGTGTAGAGGTAGAATTCAGGTTTTACTGTTATTGTTGTGAACTGGGTTATTTTCACCTACATATGTGTGATATTATGATGTTAAGACACCAGGACCACAGGACTGTAGTTCCTGGAACATGGTGGGTAGGTGTTTGATAACTATTTATTGTATAAATCCAACTCAGGTGGTTTATCAGTCCTTGAAAATTACTGCTGGTGTCTGCTATACATAGTGAATTGGGTACTGTCTGTGAGACTGGTGTTTGTTTTTTTTGGCTAGCACTTCCTAATCATGGTATCTCTGTCATCACCTGAGATGTAAATGCTGACCCCAGTGGATTCCCACTACTGAGTGTCTAGGCCCTTGCACTGTGGTAATGATGGGAGATTGATGCACTTGTGTTGACATCTGGGACATGAAGTCATCTGCATTTCACCCCATGGGTGGTTCTAACAGTTTTATGATAAGTATAAATAGCTTTAGCAGACTTTCAGTTATCATGATGTTGATGTATGTTTTCCTGTCCAAAATAATATGACACTTGGCAACAAAAGAATGGTTTAGGTGCATGCCAGTTATATGTGCACGCCAAGCCTATGTCCTCTTATTAACTAGGATTGAAGTTAGGCTATTTATTAGTATTGACAAATCAGAATATTACAGAGGCAAAACAGAGGAAAAGTTTATTTATAATTTAGCTGAACATAATTTTGATTTTCTATTAGTGCCTTATGGGTTTTTGATATGAACTTATCACTCCTTGTCAAGGTACTAAATTTCTCCTCATAGTATTATTTTCCCTGTTCCATCTTGCAGATTTCCAATTGCCATCTCATTTGCCTTTAACTTCTTCCCTTTTTTTGAATTCATTGCTTTAATGTTCATTGTTCACCATTATTTTTCATCTTCTTATCTAATATGATTCTGATACCTAATTTTGTGAATGACAATTTCTATGTTCTATGTTTCTACTTCAATGGACTGATTTTAAATTTAACATTGTGGGGCTGCTCTTCTTTATGCAGAGAAGAGTTGAGTTTGTTAAGAAACAAGTTTGGGGGTATCTATCAGTGTCTGTTTAAGAAAGAAGGGCTGTCCTTAGCTGACTTCATTGATTTCTTCCGTGAATAATGAGGAAAAAAGTGAATGTTTGATACAAATATTAAATAGGCATAGCTTATAATGTTCAGCATCTTTGTAGTAGAAACAAAGGATTTTGGAGTAAAATCTCAATGACAAAATGGTTGGAACACCTAAATGTTGGGGCAAAGTCTCCATCATCATTCTATAGTAAGGTATTATTCATTGGCAGTTATGAATAGTGCTGAAGAGTAACGTTGCTGCATAGCATGATAAATATGTAAAAGAAAACATTTTCTTCATTAGCTTTTGGTGTCACTTGGTGGATGCAGTGAGACTCTTTGACAACACACACACACACATTTAAAAAATATACAGTTGCTTGAGTTTGCAACCTTACAAATCCAAAGAAAATCTTGCTTTTCTACATTTCTATATAATAAGGTCATCACAATAACAAGGAAATTGTTATTTTTACATTTGGAAATTTACAGTACCATATTGATTAAAATTAATTATTTAAGTTTAACCAAAATAAGTGACCTTTGAAAATATTTTAACCAAACATGCTTTTTCACCTCTGCAGTTACAGGAAGTCACAAATTTTCTTGTGTTTTAACTGCACAGAAAATCTTCTTTATCTTGACTAAAAAGAAAGAAAAATTTACATAGTTCCTAAAGCATTTGAGCCTTAGTAAGATTTTAATTCCTTTAAGTACCTCAAGCTCTGTTATTTCATAGGTTTCCAGTTTTAGAAAGTGTTTCAGTTATAAATATATTTATGTTTGTATACACTGATAATTAGAAAAAGGTATTTCATGAAAATTGGAGGAAGTAAGATTGAATAGATAATTAAAAATTGCAACATTCTAATCAATTAAAGAGATAGATATGATTGTTCCTGCCATTCTGTTTCTTGGACCTTGTAAATCTTCATAAATTCCTCTCCTTTTTTTTTCAAAGACTGCCTATGTGTATTCATTATCACAATGTGTGTGCCATGCTTAAGGTTTCCTATAAGTCTTAGGTTGTATATAGCTCCAAAGGGTGTGTTAAAATAATAATTCATTGAGAAACCTCAAAAGTAAACTATAGAATAGTATGATTAGAAATAAAGGAACAGAAATGGCAACCTGTGGTGGAAAATTTACAAATTTCTTAGAAATTGTCAAATTGATCAGCATCTCCAGAAACTATTGAGAACAGAGGTGCATGTAGTATTTGATTTAACAGTAAAAAATGCCAAAATAAAAATGTTTTATTTCATTTGGGAAGGATAATTTTTTCAGTTACCTTTTCAGAAACAATCTCCACCCTCTTTTCCCTCGTTCCTGCTACAATTAGTCATTACCTACTGTTGCTTGTGATTTGTTGGCAGTCTCTAGCTGCAATCTGTTGCTCTGTGACAGATCGATTCTTTTAGCCCACAGACTGAGTCCTGAATTCAGCCAAAATGAAAAAAAAAACATATATATGTATATTTGAAATATATTTAAAAACCTAAGTCATAATGCTCTGGCTAATGATGATTTTTTTTAAAGGGCGCTCTTAGGGGAAGCCATTAATGAACCCTGCACGTATGTAGAGGGAGTGAACACCATTAAGTGGCTCCCTATGTAGAACAGGTTTAGAGTCTACATGTATAGACTGTGGAATTTGAAATATGTTCATTTACCATCGTCACTTTTAATGGAGAAAATCTCACAGCAATGTTTTAGTTAGAGGAGTTGCTTCTGAGCCTGCTGAAGAGAATTTGTAGAAATCCTGTTGTTTATACCCACACACATATAGATGTATACACACACCACTGAGTTTAAATAATCCTAGTAAGATTCACATTGCTCTGGTTTTTCAGCAAAAGAAATTATAGTTTTGTTGCAATCAATTTAACAGTCAGAGTTCTGGTGTAGCAAAATATATGCTTCGTAGCCCTGAAAATTTGCGGAGTTTGTACATATAGATATATGCTGTATATATTTTGAAGTGATACGTATGTTGAAATTTTTCCTCACTTAAAACCATACTGCATAATTGATTGGAAGAGTTACTCTGTCGCATTCTATTTTTGCAGCAAAGCAGAGGCTATTTGAGATGCTTGTAGTTTTTTTTTTTTTTCCTTAAATGCGTTACTTTATTGCAAGGAAAGGAAGAACTAGTCATTATATAGCAAGGCACCTTTCATTGCTGGTTTGTTCTAAACAGTACTGAATTAAGTAACAGTATTGCCTGGCAAGATAAATTAAAAAAAATTCTCCTTTTGTCTTTGGTGTCACTTGTTTGACTCATTAAGACCCTCAGTGAACAAATGTACACAGGCTCATATATTCACAGGTTCATTGACATTTTAAAGCTATTTTGACTCTTGAGTTTGCTACCTTAGAGACTCAAGAAACAGCTTGCTTCTTGACATTTCTATATAGTAAGTTTGCCTCAGTAGCAAGACCAGGGCTACAACAGCCACCCAATCATGAAAATTGGTGTGTTGTTGAAGAAAATACTGTTGGACCAAAAGGCAGCTACTTCTCTATATGTTATACATTGATGGAACACCCCCAGTCTGTCAGCAAGCTTTTTCTCAAAGCAGGAAATAGCCGCTGTCTTGGTTCCTGTTTCCATTTAAAGTGTTTTAAAAGGGGGCTTCCTTGTTTGGCTTCTAGAAAACTACCAGCTTTCCTCACTAAAAATTAGATAGTCATTCATGAGGAATTACTCTAACCTTGAGAAATACTTACTTTTTTTTTTAAAGTCAAGCTCAATTTGGAAGGAGGCTTTAGGTGTTGTCATTAAACAACTTCACAATTAAATCTATCACAGCTGAAGCATTGATATGCTGCTTAAATTATGAAGCCATGCAAGCCATGGGGGCTAGTAACTAGCATAGGCAGGTTTAGGTTACAAAAATGCTTGCATTTTTAGTCTTATTACTCTTGTTCAAAAATCCTTTAATGAAGAAAATGAGAAGTCTTTAAACATAGAAATGTGGAAAGTGAAGACTGAAGATGACATTATTACACCAAGAAACCAAAGTATGGAGAAAGAAGTAACTCTGTTATACTTATTGGGCCTTATTATTACCACTGTAATTTGTTTAGGAAAATTTTTCCAAAAAATTATAAGGATTATTTAATTAAATTATTTTTACATTTTATAATTTTCACAGATTTAAGACTGGAAAAATTACTTAAGTGAGTGCATTGAAACATTGCTTAAGATTAAATCAACTTTTAAAATCAACATTGCACATAGACGCTAAAGACTTTATTAAATTATCTGGATTTTACTAGATCTGAATAAACAGCAGAAAACACACAAATTAATTCAAACATATTCCTTTGTCCTGGTGAATTATTACATATGCTGTTAGCTCCTGAGTATCTGAGGTTCTATAAAAAGGATATTTTTATATATCTATATATATTTTCCCTCCCAGTGTGTTTTATCCACCATTTAAAAACACATTTGAAATATATTGCAATTGCGTGAGAAGTGACATAAATACATTTGGTGATTAATATTTATTTGATCAACTGTGAGTGCAACAATATGACTTCAAATTTGAAACCACACAAGCTTTCTTTTCAGCAATTCTGCCTTTCAAAGGCTTTCATTTGCTATATCACAGGCTGATTTTGCAAAGAGGCTCTGTTAGATATACTCTTCCTTACTTTTTTCCAACTTGATTGTTGAAAACAAGGAGAATGGAATTTAGCCACTGTTTCCAGATGTGCTGTCTTGAAACTTGTAAACTATATGAAGAGATAAGGGATTTCTTGACCAGGAAGTCTGTGTGTTATCCTGAGAGCTTGTCTTGTTGAAACATGTTCCAGGTTGTGAATTTGACGGGGTGTGTGCATGTACACACACACATATACATATACCCATTGCAGTATATAAATATGTGCACATACATATTCTTTGAAATTAGCAGAGTAGATGTCAAAATAATATCTCCAAATGTTAAATAAAGATCCTGTTTTTTTTCTATTATTATTACCCCTATTGTTTAATTTCTGGCCCCAGTGCTAGTGGTATCTTTTGTGGCACTTCAGCTGTGATGAGATGGGCGCGTGAGCAGCTTCCTCCAGTATTGATGCCAGCTGGTTTGGAAGACTGGCAAACCCTCAGCTCTCCCTCTATCCACCACATTTGAGTTTGACTTTATTATCTTCTGTAGCCCCATGCCATCCATGCCCAATCTCAAATGGCCCAGAATGCAGGCATGTAACATAACCCTATTCACTATCATACTTATTTTGATTTAGTCATAACTTCAGGAATTGCCTTTTAACAACTACAAAAAAAGTGAGGGTCATCTACTTCTAATGCTGGAAACCCTGTGATAATCTGTTCCATGCATTCAAATGAAAATATGACTTCTTGGCAGAGAATAGCATTATAATGTAAAATCCCATATGCTGTTATACAGTATGTTGCAATCTGTTTTACGGCTGCCTCTATTCTAACGAGTGAATACTGCCAATAAAGCAATTGAAGATAACACTAATTGCTTATTTCTGTAATCCATAATTTTTATGGCTGCCTTATAGCTCTTTAGTCAAATAGATGGTTTTTGGCCTTTTAGATCTAGAACTCTAGTACTGTAGCATTTGAAGCTGTAAATGTACATGCTGGCCTGAGACATTTCTGCATTTGATGACTAGGACACAACAGAAAAATAATGGAAAGGTGTGAAAGAAAATAAAGTTTTAAATTGGCTCTAACATGTAAACACTAGATTTTACTGATATTTAGGTAACTTTATGTAAATATATGAGTATGTATAAAACTAAATAAGGATATGAGGTCTTTTTTTGTTTCTTGTATTTTGGGGCCCATGGAATGGCAAGGTGACCATGGAGACAGCTAGCTTGGAGAGGAGGTTCTGTGTTTGGTCCTGGATTTTACCACATTTTAATGTTATGACTCTTGAGCTAGCAATTCAACTTTCCTGGGATTAGGTTCTTCTAAGAATGAATGTGATGATAAATGGATGTGAACACACACTAGTAACTGAAAAGTATTATACCCATGTTAGTGATTATCTGTGCTTGACTTGTTTGGGGCACTGTCCTAATTTCTCATGAACACTCTTATATAAATGCCAAGTTGTACATTTTTCCAAGAATATATTCATGTCTTTATAAGTTGGAATGTAATCTGCAGACCAGCACACTTTTAGCTGGGACCTTGGTAGAAACCTAGAATTTTTGGCTCTATCCCAGGCTTACTGATCAAACTCTTCCTTTTATAAAAATTCCTAGGTGATTGGCATGCATACTTAGTTTAACTTAAAAAAGAGCCAAGAAAGCTGAAGTAATTTCATAAGTATGGTCACCTAGTATGTCCAGAGCTTAGCCAGGTCTTCTGATGCTAAGTCTAATCCACATCATCTCCACTTTAAAATGTGAAAAGGTTTAATTTTATCATGTGGCAGATTTCAGATAAACTACATGGGGCAACATATTTGTAGCTTAAAATAGTGAAGTCAGAAAAGCCATCTGTTTCTCCTTTATTTGATCAGATAGTGAAAATTAAAAATCAAAGCAAACCATCAATATGTATTATTTCTGAACTTAAATTATATATAAAAAATGTCTGGAATGTTACGGATTTCTATTCATGAAATTTGATAAATCCTCAAATTGAAGAGGATAGATAGATGTATATAGATACACACACATACATTCACACAAATTCAGACATAGTACATGTGCAAAGATCACAAGGACCTAGTATCTGTCTGCTATTTGTATCTAGCTTTCTAGCTATTATAATCTCTTTAGTAGGAAAGAGATGATGCTAAAGTTACTGTTTCTCATATTCTGATAGAAACATAGAATGTGCCCAAATAGACGTATAAAAAGATTTTATAAACAGTAGTTTAAAAATATTCACAATCCTCTGTTGTGGTGCATATATATAGGTATATTGGCATACATATACGTGTGTGTCACACATATATTTATGTATACATAAAATTAGGTTA
>JAGFMF010011799.1:4001321-4011321 GCA_019455555.1 Galemys pyrenaicus | reverse complement strand
TTACTATGGGCCAGGAACTTTTCTAAGCAACGTATTAATCAGAAATTTATAACATCCTCATGAGGGAGGTACTATAGTGATATCCATTGTACAAATGAAGAAACTAAAACAAAGAAAAATTAAATAACTTGCCATGGGTGGCAAAGCTAAGTGGCAGGCTATGAATCTCAAGATTGAGTTAGAGAATTTTTAAAATAATTTTTACTTCTAATTTCCTTGTGTTTCTTATGGTGGTAACAAGGTTGATTCATTAATTCATTGGCAATTTATTGAGCATCCTTTATGTGGCAGACATTGTGCTAGTTGTGGATTATACTAAAAGAAGTCTTCTGGGAAGACAGCATTATAATTCTTTGACTATGAAAACTCAGAAGAGAAAGCATAAACTAGCCAGGAAATAAATGTCAGAAAAACTAATACTAAATGCTAAAATAGGAGTAGAGAGTGACAAGTGAAGGGATCAGAATAGATAGAGGGTAGGTAGCATTAGCCAGGGAGCAGTTGTGAAAGAGAATGGGTCCATTTGAGAGACTGAAAATGTCAGAGTGGTTGGAGTCCATGTTTGGGGAGGGAGATATGGAGACATTAGAGGCTAGAAATTAGAGGCAGGTTCCAGGTCCTGATTAGCATTGTATGTTGGGAGTGAGCTTTACCTTGTACAAGAAAATGAGTTACTGAGAGACTAAGGTGATGATGTTATCAGTTGTATGTCTTAGGAGTTTTTTTTTCTGGTTTAGGTATAGAGACTGGAGAGGAGGAACGAGAGACTGCAGTCTGAGAGTATAATTTTAAGAATATTGAAATTGTTCACTCATTCATTTATGAAATTCTTTTAGTTTTTTCATTCCTTTGTTTAACCTACATTTTTGTGTGCTTACTATGTATCAGCACTGTTCGCCATTGCTTACATTTTATTAATGAAGAAATTCTAGCAGTTAATGAATAATTACAATGAAGGACTTGTTTAAGTGGGCAGTACATTCTAGAGGATATGTGCTTCTGAGGTTTTTAGAAGGTAAAACTGATGCGACGAGTGGTTAGAATTGAATCATGATTCTTAAAATAAGATCTGAAAATCATAGCAATACATCCTTGAGTAACAGAAAATGATCCCAACAACTGAAAAAGGAAATTGTTATTCAAGAGAGCTTGGAGGTGATAGTCAAACTGATTTCATGGGTGCTGAGAACTCTAACTCAGATCCTCGTGGGGCTGGAGATGTAAAAGAGGGTGATCAAGCACAGAGCTTCTTCACTGTTGTCTGCTAAAATAACTTTGACACTTTGGGGCTGTTAATTTGAATTAAGAGAATGCACTAGGGAAGGGTGGGTAGCCACTGGAACACTCAAATGATCCATGAGACTGATTGCCTAACCTTTGACCACAGAAGTTTCTAAAGCAAAAATTCCCCATGAAAGTTTTTATTTGACATTTGTGAGGGGAATGAATATAATGTCACTGACATCTCTTTTCACAGAAGGGCCTTCCTGAAAGTAGAACAATTGGACATACAAGTTTTATACTGTAGGTTTAAATTTTCCTAAACTTGTTTAATCAATAAGGGTCAACCCATCTTTTGCAAACCAAGAAAATAATATTTCAACTTTGTGAACAAAAATAAATAGGATGTTTACATAGAGCTTAAATCACACTGAATATGTTTCAGTAAGTCTTAACAGGTAACGACTACTTTGCCACATATCGTCTCCTTGACCTGCCAAAGTATATAAAGCTTGGTGGAAATAATAACCAACAAAGAGAGACTGGGTAAGTGGGGGGTTAGACAGCAGCTCTTCAGGACTCTTTAGGCCTCTTGCTCTCATTGGTGTTGACTCATTTGAAGCAGACACCAGGTCAGCTTGTTGACTCTTGTGTGCCTATTTGTCCATTGGGAGAAGGGAGAGAAAGACAGTACTTGGCACCCAGACAAGGTTCATGAAGTGCTTTAAGAGCCTGAATTGAAAGACTGTAGCATCAAACAGAAGTGGATAGAGTTCTATTTTTATCAAATAAGAAGCATGGGTGATTTTACTGAAAACATCTCTGAATAAGAATCCTTTCAGAAATGGGGGATGATTAGCAGAGGCCCTGAAGTCATGGATGTCCTACACGTGGGTCTTGGCCATTGGTATCTAAAGGATAGCATTGGAATGAACCCTCGGCTCCTCACGGGGCTGGAGATGTAAGAGAGGGTGAGCAAGCAGAGAGCTTCTTCACTGTTGTGTGCTGAAATAACTTTGACCCTTTGGGGCTGTTAATTTGATTTAGAGAATGCACTGGCCTTAGGGAGATGAGTGATAAAACACAAATAACAGAAAAAGCAAGGGTCTGTGTACTTTCCCTTTTTCTGGTATATGGCTAAACAGGTTAAACACCTGTGAGAAGAGAGTGCTTCAGGGACACCCTTGTACTAAAATTGTTCGTGGGTGTCTTGGAGATTGCACTCCTCTCCTTGTGTAGTGATTAGTTGCCTCTTCATCACTGGCAAGGCTGGCAGCGAGAAGCAAGGCCTTCACCTGCAGGTGTTGCCATGGCAAAGGACACTTGGAATAGATTCAGGCAACATTAAAAGGCAAAAGTGAAAATGAGAGTAGAGAGAAAATAGAAGCTTGATTCAAGGAGACATTGGAGTGGATCAGGTTGCCTCCCTTACAGTGGCATTGCCGGCCTTGAGATCAGTACCACCTTTGGTTCTCTGAGTTCTGGTTACTGAGGTTCTCTGAGTCCTGGTAACTGTGTGTTAACTGACTTTAAAAAAAAATTAAGCACTTTAGGAAAATATGTTAAGATTACTCATGAACACTATAAAGTTATTCTGTTCCAAACAGAATTATAAAATTATGAAAATTGGTTTATGAATTCTATGAAACAACCTCTCCCCATTTTAAAACAAGTTAACATAGTAGCTTATTTAGCAGCTATTCTGAATCTTTCTCTCACTACCACCTTCTTTACTGTCCATGTGGCTTCTTAAGCAAGCCAAGCCACATTTCCCCTGTCTCACTCACTCAGAGATTCTGCAATAACTTTCATTTGACTTCCACATGAATTCAGTTTTCTCTGTCTTCCTACTTATATTTGTTAGCCTATTCAGGATTAATGGTTTATTCACTCCAGAACTTGAAGATAGGTATGCTCAGATTTTGTGTGAATCTTTTCCCTCTTGTTTTAGATAGCATTTCTCTGTGTATTTTAGGACATTTCAACTTAAACCAGCGATAGAGTCCTCTTTTTCACTCAGGTTGGGTAATTCACTTTTATATATATATAGAGAGAGGGATGTTAATATCAATAATATGACAGATCTGTGCTGACTGCACAACCAGTTGGGTCAGTATCCTTTGTGAGATCCAGGTATCTAAATGCTATTCTAGAGCTCCCTAAGAATGGTGTGATGGAGGCTCATGGGATGATTGGGAAGGTGATGTTTGTTCCATGGTAGATATTCAATAATTAATAATTCCTTGGATTTATTATGATTTCTTAAATTTCTTATGCGTTCTTATAATAACAGCATGCCATGTCTCTGTCCTGTGTCTTTAATAGGCAGAATGAAGTGTGAGTCTACCTAGGCCTTGGATATAATGGGAGGTGAACTTGGGGCTGGGGGCAATATCTAGGCCTCTTCTGTATATACCCTTCTGAGTTGTTTCAGAAGGATCAACTAGCCTTTACTGTTTCTACTAGGAAAAAGGTTTGAAAATAGGATGAGTTTCCATAAAGTAGAAGGACTTACAGATGACTCAGGTGTTTACAAAGAGACTGCATGTTGGTTAGTACTTATGGTAGGCAGAGCCATCTTCTGGTTATGGAGCAACCTAGGTATTTGATTTATCTCACTTTTTTATTATTTTAATTTTAATTTATTTTTTCTTACAATGTTTGCTTGCTTTTCCAGGTTAGTTTTCATAGAATTTCTACCAATTCACCCGTGTATCATCACTATAGTCCCTTGTGCTCTTCCCATACCTGTCTTCATCCCAATCCCTCCCTCTTCCCTACAGAATGTCTCTGATCTCATTTCTACGTTCCATGTAGAACTGAATTCTTTACAATAAGCCTCTGTTGTGTGATCTAAGGTATAGTTAACTTAATTTGACCTTAAAGGTCAATTCAAGTTAATAAAGGATCTTTCTCAAGATAAGTCATACGAAGTTGTATTATAATATCTGCACTGATTAGAACCTAGAAGGAACTCATAGGTTTCATCAAGAGAAATGTAATGTAAATGAAGAGAGGAAAGGTCAGAAAGAGTAAAGATGACCTAGCACTGAAATTCTGTCCTCCTGCTTTCAGAGATTAATGAAGTTCCTGTTTGCTCTGTACAAAAATATTCACCTCCAAATTTTGAGTCTGGAAAAGTCAGCATGTTAAAACCTGCCAAGTAATTTTTCGATATATACTGGCTACCTGGAAAAAGTTAAACATAAAGATTGCCATAAATCTTTTTCTGTATATTCTGATCAAATCTTTATCTGGTTGTACTGTCTAGCCTAGAGTCCAGATGCTGACGTAGTATGTGGGAAGCAGGGGCTCAAGAGTGATTTACTATCTATTGAACATCTCCTTTATCCCACACTGACACTGTTTTATAGTAAGACCTAGAGTTCTTTGATGGGTCAAAAAGAATTAATGCCAAAGTTGAATGAGTTACAGCCGCTACCACCTAATTAAAATGATTTTGTGCCAGTTGCTTTTGTTGGGCTGGATCCACACATATATAATTTTAATCCTGTTTATATGCACTCTTGGGATAGATTTGAGATCAGCATTGCCATTTAAGTGAGGTTAATCAAGCATACTGTATGCAGCTTTTGTTTTTCCATTGTATGTGAAAGGTGACCATTGCTGATGGGTTACCCAACTGGCCGCTTACTTTATTAACAAGAAAGAGGTGGTTTTCAGTGACTGATCATTAACCTAGCTTCAGCCCCAGCGACTCTCTCTGCCTAGTCCTTGGAATGGTGCAGCTGTCGTCAGTCACAGAGGAGAACTCTAGTTAGAAACCGCTTTGCTTTGGCTATGGCTACATGCCTCTACACAAGGGGAGGATGAGCGTGAAAAAAGGGAAAAAAATACAGCTCCCCTAAAAAGCAAACACCATTTTTGTATGCCTGGCTCTGTTTATGTATATAAAATGGACATTATGTTGGAGTGAAAAAGACCCTCATAAAAATCCTTCTTGAAAACTATTGTTGCTGACAGCCGTGACCTCTGTGAGTCTGCATGTTTACCCATAATTCATAATTAACAAAGACATTAGAACTGCCACAGGAGAATTCTGGGCTTTATTTCTTTCTAACTGGGCAGTACTAATGCTGGAAGTGCTCCCAAATCAGTGATTTAACATTTCAGGAAATCTTGGAGAGGCAGCAGAAGCCTCCTTATATAGCTCATACGCTGGGACTTTGGTGATACAGATACGGCCGAGATAATTATTCAGCTCTCGTTATTGCTGTAGCTCTGCACCTGATCCCCGAGCCATTAGAGCACTCTGCAGGTTATTACAACTATCAAACATCAAGGTCTCTTTTCTAGTCTCTTGACTATGTGGTTATCATTTTACTTCTTTTAAATCCCCCATCTGCATAGAAAGCCTCTGTGTTTTTTACTGAGATCTGCTCACAGCCTTCCCCCAACCCTCCTTCTTTATTGCTCCCCAAATGGAGCCCTTTTCTTACCAGCACATTAGCATAAAAATATAAACCTCATGCTTCTCCACTTGTATTGTTTTTATACCCTCTCTCTTGTTTGATTTCCTCTTTGAGGCTGCATGCACCTACACTTTAATTTGGGCAGCAAATGAGTCAGTGGAAGGGAATTCTCTCGAGTTCAAGGAAACCACAATAATATAATTTCAGATGAGGGGAGTTGTCAGTGCCCATGTTTAACCTTCTGCTTACTTGAGGCCCTCTTGACTTTATAGCATGTTTCTACCTATTGCTACTGTATCTTCACTGGTGCCAAAAAATGGGAAATTATGAGAGACTGTAATGCCAACTTGCAAAAAGGAGTTTTATATTGCAAATGTATTTAACAATTCAATACTTTTAAATCTCTTTGTCAGAAAGTGTACTCTTACTTTGAGTTTAACATGAACAGTCCTTTTGATGAAATGTATTTTCACTTTAAGTCACAATCTAGTGGTAGTATAAGTTTCTTTCTAATACTTCTTAGACAAACTATAACTGATCAAAAACAGCTCTTAATATTCTGAGCACTGTGTCAGCTATCTAGGGGCCGGCAGTCACTTATGATATCTAAAGATAATGCTATAAATTAAGCGTATGAGGCAGACCTCTGCGGATTGCATCTTAAGTGAAAAGAAGTTGCTATTTCTGGATGTTTTACACAGCCTCACTCCCTTTAGAAATCTTTATTTTGTGTGATCTCCACCAAACACCTGTAAAAAAGGCATTCCACCCACCGCAGGCCTATCTGATGAAAAAGCTAATCCACAGGGGGTGAGGGGCAGTCACAGACAGTATGGTGGGGCTAAGAAACATATGGCTTCCTCACTTAATATTGCTGTACAGTCGTCCCACACCATATTCCCTTAAATGGGCATCAGCTCTGTAGCCAAGTTCTAGCAGACTATAAGACAAATGAAAGTAGAGGCATTTTTTGGGGTATTAGAAAAAGAAACCATGAAACAGGATTTAACTGTGTGTTCATTGTGTGTGTGCATGTGTGTATTGTGAATGTGGTATGTTGAATGTAAAAATTGACCTATAGAGGAGTTTCAAAGATGGATAGTGTTTTTAATCATGTGCAGTAAAATCTAACTATATGTTTCAATCTATACTTGACATATATGGATAAACCATCTAATTTTTCTGAATTATAGAGAAGACGGTTTCCTTTTAGGATCTCATTCTGCCGCTTTCTGTGAAACCAAGGAGATTTTAAATATTTTTAAAAATTACATTCTCCTCTCTTGTTAACTTACTGGTGCATGTGTGTTTTCTTCTTTGGGATCTAAGGAGCATAGACTCTAAATGCCAGTTATATACCTATTGATATAAATTCTTGTAATCAACTATAAAAGCTAAGTGGGTATGGAACATTTTCTGTCAATTTAGTTTCTATATAATCAATGACAATGCATTATTGTTGAATCATTTAAATACTATATGGACTTTAATTTTTGCTTATATGTGAAGTTGTCATTTCTTCATGAACTGTGACTCCTAGTATCATAATTTTTGAGTTATAATCTTTCTAACTTATATACTTTGGTCTATTAGTGAGAAAATACATACAGAGAAGCCAAATAACTTTCTCAATGTCACGTAGTTACTAGGTTATAGCAGACATTGGTTCTGGTCTCATTACCCTCATCTTCTTTCTATAACACAATGCTGTTTCCAATAATTATATGATTATTGATATCCCCAAAGCAAGGAAAGGCACTTGTGAGTTTTCTTTCTAGAGGGAATGATGATTTCTTCTTAGCCATCCATTCTCTCCCTGGTGAGAAAAAATGAATAAATTTGCAAGATGGTTGGCCAGCAAGATGGCAAAGGCCTTTTCTTGTATGACAACCAACTGACCCCTAAATGAATTGAACCTATGACCCCCTTCCTCATTAGCTCCAAAAAAAGCTAACTAGCCCAGAAACAATTGTTACAAGCAAGCTACAACACAAATCCACCATGTTATTCCTGAGGGATTAATTAGAGAGCTAAAACAATGCTTTATCTTTGAAAGACATACAAAATCATATTGTTGTGTTCTTCTGGTTTGTGAACATCTTCAAACTTTATGTAAAATTTTATGTAAGAGCAAATATACATTTCTCTAGGGAGAGGATTCCAAGTTTTCTTCAGAATCTTCACAATATATGTATGTGTGATCCAAAATAGGTTAAAAACAATTGTTCCTTCTATGCTCTAGTGATTTGTGCTGATGTCATTCTTAGGGTTAGTGCACTAGCAAAACCACAGGAATTGCATTGTGTTTCACTATATTGGGGGATGCATTATTTCTATTTTTTCCTTGAGGAAGGAGGAGTAGTAGGTAAATATACACATGTGGTCCTTATAACTAGCACTAAATCAGTGAAGACAAATTTGGGATATTATGACAATTCAGTTAATGCTAGTTTGAAGAGAGATGGATGCCACCCAATTCTGGAGTGCTGACTTTTGTACACAATGAGAAAAATAATACTACATGTAGCCTTGAGAGTGAGGAACATAATGATAACCTGAATTAGGGGAGTAGAATAGGCAAATAATAAAATACTTGTATATTGACAGCATCTTTAGCTTAATTAGATGCTCTATAAGAAATAAATTGTCAGTAGGACCTTTCTAGTCATTAGAGGGTTAAAGTGCTATAAAGAAACTTGCATATGTACTTTGTTATCCAAGAGACAGATAGAGAGATGTCGTTCTACTGATATATTACATAAATCATGGTGCCAGCCAGAAAAACAACAGATGACCAATTTGTACAAAGCATTTTTTCCTTATGTTACATTTATTTAAAATACATTAAATCGTTGTGCTAAAATTGAGGCAGCTGGCAGTCCAGGCAACCTTATAAGATTTGTGTTTTCTGGAGCCAGGCCCATTCATTTGGAAAGGTGGATTTGTTGGGCTAGTATATTTGCTTAGTCATTTGCCAAGTCTTTGGGGATCACAGGTAGTCTGGAATTTATCATGCATTCATTTTTATTTTTATCAGAAATCTCCTGACAAATGGAAGTCAGATGGTTGGTACCCATTTACTCCCAAGTGAAGGAACTAATTAATGAAGTCAAGTCTCAACCCAAAGAAAAAGATTCATGTGAGATGGAATCTGAGAAATCTGGCCTTTTTGCAGGGTCTCTTTTCTCCTATTTCACATATATTGACATTGCTAGGATGCCTCGCTGATCTTAAGAATAAAAGTCATGTGTGAGTTGAGTGGGTTTACGTTAAACTGATTCAAGCACGGACCTAATTTACTTATGGATTTTCAACATTTGTTGTTGCATTTTTTTAGCTCATAGCTTTCATCAGATATTTAATGGTACTGATAACCCTCTCTACAAGGGATGGACCATTGGTAAGAGTTTAATATATACTGTCAAACCAGCTCCCAATGTTTATTATCAACTACATTCAAAACTAATTTTTCAGTTCATTCAGAAACTAATATTTGATAAAACAGTGTCAAAAACAGAGAAGCCCATGTCAACAGGTACAGTGTCACATCTGCAACTTTTTAAATGACATCTTAACCTCTGGGAATGGAGTGGTCTCAGAGGGTTGTGGACATGTGAATGCCTATATAAATTAGCCATTTAAATGTGAAGTTATTGGTTTCAACAAATTTTTCTTCCCTGTCGGCCAAAAATTAGAAGATGGAAGGAATTTCGTTAAGAAGTTGAATCTTGAAAATTGAAGTCACCAAAAGTGAGGATTCTATTTAAATCCAACAACTATTTTTGTGTCACTACTGTATTCACAACATGCTAGGAACATATTTGGTAAATTTGTAAGGACTTAAATATACTTTTTTCTTAGGATACTGAATTAGAACATAAGAAAGAAATACAAAACAAAGTCTGTTCTCTCAGTGTATGATCATGATGGAGAGATTTGTATTTTGGGGTGACATGCAAACAATTAAAAAGCAGTTCCAAAATTTGAATTGAGCCCAGCTGAACATCAAAATGTGTGTCACAAAAATGGAGATGACTGGCTAGAAAAAGCAGGGGTTACGGAAAAGCATTTACCTAAAAAGGTCATTACAGAAAGTCTCTGTAAGTGATATTAATAGAAGAGGGAGGAATGAAATAATTTCTAAACTGTGGAGGAGCATTTGATGACTGGCTTTGAAACCATCTTCATAGGTTCTTAGCACCACCAATTGGGTGAACATAAGACAAATTTTATTTGTGAGTACTTTGAAAAAATAAAAAAAAGTTAATTTCCATCTCACCAGTGCACCATCACCTCAGTCCCTCGTGCTCCCATCTGCCCTCAACCCTCCCCCTCCCCTCCCCACC
>JAGFMF010011799.1:3915744-4001271 GCA_019455555.1 Galemys pyrenaicus | reverse complement strand
TCTGGTATTTTTCTTTTGCCTTCTGACTTGCTTCGCTAAGCATAATCCCCTCCAGATCCATCCATGTTCCCATGAATGAGTCTAGTTTTTCATTTCTGGAATACATGGGGATTACAATAAATGGCAAGTATATGTAAATTTTAAAATATTTTAATAATAAAAAAATGTCATAGTAAAAAAAAAAAAAGTTAATTTCTTCCTATACTGGTGAGTCAGAAAAAGAGGGGCATATGAAGAGAAAAGAGTTGAATTTGTAGTTGAATTTATTTGTACTGCAAAGTGATGAAGCCAACCAACCTTGAGAAATTGAAAATGTTTTTCCCATAAGAACACCCTTGAAAGGCTAGAAGTAAAATGTTCTTAAAAAGTATTACTAGAACTAGTTCCAGAGGTGCTACAATCCAATTAGTAGAAGATATTCATGGCAGGTTACCCAGGATCGGGAACCCAGGAGAAGAAGATGCCTTCATTCTGTAACTTTGACTATTAAAAGATTGAGATAACCTGAGGATTTCTTATTTTCATCTTAACTAACAGATATGTTTATTCATATACTGTTAATTAAATCTATTACAATGTTTATATACTGTTAATTAAATCTATTACAATGTACATATGGAAAAATGGAAGTGTGATAGGATAGAAGATATATGTAAAAGAACACCAAAATTAGTAATCAGTAAACTTGTGAAAAAGTAAATCCATTTATTAGCATCTGGCTTTTTAATTTATTTAAAATTATATCCAGCTATTATTTTTCCCATTTGAATATGTGCTACATCTTGAAAATTATCAGGGTTTAAGGCAAAAAGAAATCTTGAACAGAACGATTGGAATCAGAACTAAGGTTTGGTTTAAGTCTCAGTTTACACTAATTATTTATCTCTCTCCCTTCCTTTCCGTCCTATCTCTGATAATGCCTTTAAGTTTAAAACCTTAAATCATTAGGAATCATGTCCTCATGCAACGAGATTGTATCTTTCTATATCCTAGCAAGAAGTAAAATTTTTAGTGATTTATGATAAAATCATTTATGTCCATTCTATCCGAATACACCAAGCATGGTGAAGAATAAGAGAAAGTAGAGGTTCATTGTTCAGACTTGGAGTCAGAAGAACTTGAACTTTAATCTTGGTTTCTCATTTGCTGTGGATATTACTGAACCTTTTGAGTTCCAGTTTCCTCATCTGTTAAATGGGAATAATAAATGATATTTCATAGAATTATTCCCAAAATTAATAATATAATATATGAAAAACACTTGACCTAACACCCAGGGGAAAAGCCTAAGAAAATTGTACCTTTTGATATGATACTCACATCTGACTTTATCTTTTATATTAACCTGGGCAGTGGAACATTGTAGAGACATTTTATCATCTCTGTCACATAAAAAATTATATACTATAGGAAATAGATTTTATTTGATTATTGACTGTATCTTGAGAAATAATGGTCACTTTGGTGCAGGAGAGATTATTGATTTAAAATAAAGGCTAAGACTTGCTCTGCTTCTGGTCATATTGGAAGCCATCTTCCATTCCTTTTCTTCAGCAGGGAACAATTCAGTCTTGCTGAATTGGTTTTTATACTGTGGAACTCCTGGATGACAAACCCTCCAGACTTATTAGTGTGCACATTTGGTAGTTATTTTTTTCCTGAAAATTTTAAGATATGTTTTTATTAAGTAATCCATGTCTCAGATGCTTGTTAGCTAAGTTAGAGATCAAATAATTCTCTTGGGAATAGAATTTGCATTTTTAAAGAAGTGCACCAGTGAAGAGCTGCAAAATGGGCTGAAACGGTTTCAAGTAGAGGAATACCTGTATTACAAATTGGCAAGAATAGATATTTACCTGATTGGTTGTAACTAAGATAAATCACACATCTTAACTCTTTAAGTAGAATGTGGGGACTGATCCATTAGAAGAATCGTGGGAGTTGAATAGCTAAATCTAGTGCCACACTTTAAAGGTAAAACAAACTTTACTGATTCTGTATTTAGCCAAAACATTGCACAAATCATCTCACCTCCTTGGGTAGACAGTGTGCATTGACATAATGCTAAATACAGTCTACAGATATTGAGAATTTTCTAATATTTAGGTGACATAACACAATACTGAGCTTTAAAAATAGGAGTCACATATGTGTTTGATCACCTGAAATGTTTCCAAGAGGTCATTAGGTGCTTTCAGGTCGATAACATGCAGAATGAAATTTGCACTTATATCCAAAAATACTTTTAGATCATAGTATCCTCCTGTGACTCTGTTAGCCTAACACGTTTATTCTTTTTCTTGCCCTAGATTTACCCCCTATTACCCCTCCATTTCATTTTGTGTTTTATATTCATACTTCCCAAAGCAGAACTATTTGCTTTTCAAATGCACCCTACAAGAAAGCAGGCATTTCTGAATTATGCTGAGGTAGTAACATTGGCTGAAAAAGGCAGGGAATTTTGAAATGGGAGCCAAAATATCCTGGCACTGCAGGTGTACTTCAGGGACTGGAATCCTAGACCTGTCCTTTTAATGTGCCTCATTGTGATTAGCTATTGTGGCCAAAATGTGTAAACTTACTCCTTGTCTGTAGAACATGGGAATGTGGTTCAGAATTTAGAGACCATTGCTAATTTAGGGGCTTATTTGCATATCTTCTTGGTGGGAGGGGAGTGGTCTTAAAAACAGAAGGAGTCAATCTGGAAGGGATTGCTCTTCTTTGATCACTTTGATGCAGGAGAGTTTTAGAAATAGGGTTGAAATTGGAGGCATACGGCTGATTTTATCCTTCCTTGAGCCTTTTTCACTGCCTGTCTTTAGCATCTTCGCTTCATTGCCCACATGTCACCTGTGCTTAGTCATGAGGTGATATATCCTCTTCCATTCCAAAAACATTGATCTAAGTCTCCCTCCTTCCATTTTTTAATAAATCTTAGTGAAGCAATATAACATTCCAGGTCAGTCCTGTAGTGCTGTTCTGGCCTCGCTGGAGCGGCTGCTGCAGAGCATGGAGACTTGCTGGCACAAAATTGCAAAGTGACTCTGTGGGGGCTGGGCGACTTCCAGCCAGCAGTGAACCACGGCCAAGAAACGCCAATATGGATAATGCAAACAAGAGAGATTTGGGGCACATTGCGATTTAACCATCTGAGTTAATTGACAGAATAAATGCACCTGTCAACGGGTAATATTCTTGTGATTAGTTTTGGCTGGGATGATGAGATGATGTTAAAAGAATGTCAGAACAACCTGTCCTGGGACTCTTACAGGCAGTTTTGAGCAAGAGAAGGTCAGTTTTTAGCTAGTTCAAAGAAGCAGGATTATCCTCTTATAATATGAGGGTATTTTATGAAGACAGTGAACATTTTATTTGACGTTTTCCCTCTGTGCTTAGCTTTCACCACAAATCAGACCCAAGTAGGGCATAGAGGCACACAGAAGTAATTGACTTTTGAATCAGTCTCTGTGACTACTGGGGATAGTCCTCATTTGGGAATGGAAAACTCTAGACATTAAGCCTTAAGGCTGCACCAAGTGGTCTTGCCTTCCCTCAAATTGTGGTTCTTTTGCTACCAGAGTAAGTAATTTAAATAGAATTTCAGAAAGGTAAAAATTCAAAGAGGTCTTTAATTGAAGTTCTGTTTTCTTCTGAGAAAATGTTGTAATTTATTAACTTAGGACAAGTATTTTAGTTAATACTCATTCCTTCATTAACCCTTTGTAATTGACCTTAGTGTCTTCTCTGGAAATTGTGCTTATCGCTGATGTTACTGATGACAGAACAAGCAACTCTTAATACCTTTCTCTTAGTTGTCAATAACTGATCTCTGTGCTCTTATACACAGTTGGCCTTTTCCTTTTTTGGAAACTTTCATTTCTCTTGGTTTTCCTGACTTAGCTGAGGTCTCTTCTTGGTCTACTCTGCTGACCACTCACTCTTTATCTACTCTGTGTAACCTTCAGCAAACTCCAGTGTCTGGCCACTCTCTATATTTTCTTTACTCATTTTCCTTTTAAAGATTTTCCCCAATTCCTATAGTTTCTCTCATCCCTCCACCCCCACAGACACCTCTGAAATTCACCTTCGATGCTTAATTCTTGGTCACATAATTAATTGTTAGCAGATTATAACCCAGATTGAATGAGTTGGTCTGACTTTCCCATTTCTGTTGCTGTCATTTCACCATTCTCTAGATCATGAAGCTAAATGTTTTAAAATAGAAATCCTTTTAAATATCCAATGAATGCTATGGATTGCCTTTTCTGAAAAATTCTCTTACAAAGCTATATTTGAGAGTGATTACTAATTTTTTTAAAGTCTACCCATTAGCCTATTGAGGATTCACCATCTTTGTATTAGGAACCTCTTCTTTGAGCATCTTTGAATCTCCCCTTTTTTTTCCCCCTTCATCAGTCAGTAACAAAGTTCTACAGGACTCATTTCTCAAAATATGGGCCAAGAAGCACTTGGAGTATTAAAGTCTGCTCTGCTTGAATCAGAAACTCTGGAGAGATTAAGCTTCATGCTTGAGGCTTTGGACCAGATGTTCCAAAAAGGAACATCAGGGCAGAGAGCCAGAGGGCAACTGAGCCCAGCCGTGTCCTGAAGTTGCTGTGTTCTCCAGTACCATTCGGACCCTCTTAATGACTGTTGAAGACCTAGAGAGTGCTAGACATAGTCATTCACAAATTCATATATTGACAAATTTACATGAGAGAGCAAAAGTGGAGTCAATAATTTGGAGTCAATAATTTGAGAATATAGATTACATAAATTATGTGAACATATAACATTAAATAAACATACTGTGTTCATAGTTATTAGTCCAGGTAGGTTCTTTTTTTCCTGTATTGTTGAGGTGATCATCTAGGCCTGGATCAGAAATCAAGCTCTGTTAGGAACAATGCCTTGTAAATATTTTAAATTTGTGATCCATGTAAAGTCGCTTTTATTCCTCCTATAATCATCTTTGTCCTATGTGTTATTCTTCACTTTATAGAGTAAACAAATATTCTTACTTCATAGGCCACATAAAAGAAGCCAGTGAGTCATCATCTTCTGACCCCTTTTCCAGGTAAACCAATATTGTAATAAGTGAGAAATTTGATGGGTGGATTTATAATATTTACAAAATTGAAACACAATTAAAAATAAAACTTATGTCAGTCAATAATCTATTTTTATTTTTCATTAGTTAAAATCTAAAAGTGCCTTATACTTAATAGTATGAGAATCAATTACTATTTATTAAAATGTAATTATAGAAAATAATTTTACTTAGATTATATATTTTTAACCCAGGTAAATAGTAAACACTGTGAATAGGGGAAACATATACAGACTGATGTTAACATTAACTTTATTAAAGATATAGACATATACTTGAGTATTTAGTGTATTAATTTACTTGGTCATAAAAATAATCCCAAATAAAGTTGTTCCTTAGCTGCTTTGCTTTGTTTCTATATTATTGATTTATTTTCCATTTCTGTTCTTGGCCACATGTCCCTTCTCTACTTCCAGCTCCTTTTGGTTTACCATAAATTTTTTCATTGAAATTTATTTTGAATAATACACATGCATGAAACATTAGTGCTAAAATGTATAATTCACATTTTATTTTATTTACAAGGTCCCTGAGACAATAGCTTAAGTAAGTACATACTGATTAATTTTGGTTCATATTTTAGTTCAGATTATCCACATACTGAATATAAAAACAAAGATTAAAATTATTTCTTCAAATAGTTAATGTGTATAGGTTTTATTAGTAGAATTTGAAAATTGTGGCATTAGGAATTGATAGTGATAAATAGGTAAAATAAGAATTACAAAAATAATGGGAGAATATGGAAATATTAGTTGATGATATCTCTTACAGGATTGTTACACACTCTGAAATATTTTCCACTGTGAATAGTCTTATCAATGCATGAGAAAACACATTGCTAACCTGTCACATAAGATACATTTAGAAATATACTCTTAGTATGATGGGAATGGTCACTTTGAAATAAAATGAAGAAATACTTATGTTTGAGTGTGGTCATCCCAAATCCATGCACAGGGCCTTCTTTCCTCGAACATTCATTGAGAAATGAGTGGTATAAACCACATTCTAAAATAAATGGAATGAACCACAAATGCAGCTGTGTTCTGAACAATGACTAGACAATTTTTGCCCAGTATTGAATTTATTTCACTCTGTTCAATTTGTGACAATTATTTCTGAATATATTGTTTTTATAGTAAAAGTAATTTTCCATATACTTTGAAAAAAATGAGCCGTTTATGGACAAATATGTACTGTTAGGAAGTAAGACTGGGCTTCTTCTATTTATTCTTAATCTGTCTAATTCTTTAGGATTAGACAGATTGGGATTCTAACCTTAAGGGTAGATAAATTAGGGTAGGAAATGGAAAAGTCCATCTTTGAAATTATTTCCTTGCCTTTAGCACTGTGTGCTTTGGACCAGCTTTTCACTGGGCTTGGTATTAACATGGCTTGAGGACCATGTAAAGAGAAAAAAATACTACATCGTATTTTCCAGTTTATGTAGATAAGTTATTGCAGACTCTTGGTTCTAGATATAACACACTATCCATCTTCTGTACTTAACTTCTGCAATTGATGTTCTTTTATGGTACTTGGAAGTTAAGCTGTCTTTAGATATTCAAGAAATAATTTTGTGTTCCCAAAGAGTGTTCTTAAAAACCAAGAACCATTCAGACTCAAGAAAATGAAAATATGAGTAAGATGTGCAAGTTGGGATTTTGGAATATATAAGAACATGCAATTTTTAGACAGTACTACAGTACTACAGTGATTCCTTTCTCTTCGCTTTTTTCAGATGAGATACATGGGTTCAGCACTTCATAATATGAAAAATTTGGAAAATTCACATTTTTCACATTTTTAGAATCTAGAGTAATAACATATATCTAACAAAAGTTACCTTCAAAAGAAACACGAACTTTAATCTGCCAGACCATGTCTCTCAATATTTAAACTATTTTGTGTCCTAACTTCATGTTTGGGGTTTTCTGGGGTTCCTGCGGCTAGTTTCTGCTTGGAGATAGGAGCAAGTGGAAGATATATGGACTCAAAGCAACTTTTCTTGATTTCTCACTGAGCTAAGTCAAGCTGCTCTTATACTGTAAAGGGAATAAAAGAACAAAATATGTCCAAATTGATTCTTAGCTGAAATTTTCAAGTAGGATGTGCCCTCTTTACCTTCCAGAAAGCTAATCCCAAATCAGTTTGTGGGATTTGTACAGTAAATCATTTAATAGTATTCAAGGTATTTTCATGAGTACTAGCTTTTGCAGGATGTTTCACTTATTCAACATGGTAAGGTGGTTACTTCAATCTCTTACAGTCTTCAAAGAAAGGAAGCCTGAAGCCTTAAGTGTTAAAGGTCCCTTAGCCTCTAATTCTGATATTATACTTATTTTTTTCAAAACCTGACCCAATCATACATGATCTTTGTAACAGACACCTGTTTGTGAGGAATGGTGCACATACTATTCTGTGTTGTTATTTGAAGGAAAAAGTCTTTTTACAAAATTGTTTAAAATTCACTCTGAAGTAAATGAGTGATCAGTTTGTCAGCACTTGATGTTTTGGCTTTGCTTCTGATTCTTAAAGACAGACTTAGAGAGGCAGCCTAAGTAGTGGAAGTGCTCCAGGCTGATAATGAAGTAGTAAACATAGCCAGAGGGAGATGGTTTCCCATTTCCAGTATAACTTTTAGTTGCTTTCTTATTATCTCTTATTATTTTACCTTTGCTCATGCAGTCAACTTGAATTGAATATCCAGTGAGTGTCATATGCTACAGAGTGCCTGGGGAGAACTCACCCATGGTCCCCAGCCTTGAGCAGCAACCACATGTTACCGACTTTTTGAATCTGTCTAATTTAAAATGCTTCATGGAATGTATAGAATCTTTAAATTATGATATGAAATATGTGGCATTTTTCCTTACTCTTTTTCATGAAATTGGAGGTATATTTCTGAAGAATAAAATTATTCCCTGGACAATTTCCATATTTTCTATTTATAACATTCTAGTAATTTTTTGTATTAATGAAATGTCTTTTGGGAACTTAAGTTCTTAAATGGTTCGTGTGTGTGTAACATTTATTTAAGGTGTACATATTATCTCTTTTCACAGTTCTGCTCCAGAATAAAAAAGATCAGTTTTAGCTCTTCAACTCTTTTCTCCTCTTCTTCTCAATGTTTATTAGAGCTGGACACATTAACACTGTCATTTAAATATAGTTCTGTTCTAACATGATGAATTTTATATAATTATTTTCTATAATTTTGAGAATTGTATAGAATTAATAAATGCATAGAATTAATTGGTTTCCCTATAGTCATTTCAGAAAATTTGTAGTGCATTTACCAAATTTACGAGCAAACTAGTTGTTTTATATCGTTTTAATATTCCTGTAATGACACTAGAGTTGTATTGATGTTTTTGGGATTAAGGGCTTTTTCAGGTTTTAAGTTACCTTAAAACTCATTCATTATCCCAGGTGAGGAATTCCCATGTTATTTATTCTACTGTTTGTTTAGAATTGAGTAAGGAGAAAGCCAGTTTTGTGAATTAAAGCTGCATGCCAAATCCCCATAACACATCTTACAGTGGGGTAGCAGTGTTCTATTTATCAAGTACTTGATGGTGAATTAATGTTTTGAGTATGGTAGGATCTTTGTGGAGAAGGGAAAAAAACTTGATCATGACACAACTTTGGAACAAATGGGAATATACATGATGATTTTGGATGGGAAGTATTACTTTACCCAATCATTCCAGAGAAGGTAAGAAATTGTGATAGGCCTTTGTCATTAAGTAGAACTAGCTATGTATATATGCTTAAATGCATAAATCTTACATGCAAAGTTAAAGGATTTTTATAAATTGAACATATTCATGTAACCATCAGCAGTATTTGAGAGTTCCTTTTTTTAGTATTCTTGCCAGCACTTGATATTGTTTATTCTTTTGACTAGCATTTTTATAGATTGTGGTGGTATATTAATGTGACTTTATTTGAAATTTTTCTGGTACTTTATAATTTTGAATGTTCTCTGATTTTCCTACCATTTGGATAAACTCCTTTGTGCAATAATCAGCTCAGGTATTTTGTTAGTGTCTCTATTTTTTGTAATTTTCTTATTGATTTGTAGAAGATCTTCATGTATTCTGCATAAAAATCATTTGCCAAATATATATATATTGTAATTTTTTTCCTGTTTTGCCTTTTGCAAAATATAGTGTCTTTTAATGAAGATTTCTTAATTTTATAACATTTGATCACACTGACTTTTTCTTTCATAACAGTATTTCATATCCTATTTAAGAAATTTATGCTAAGGTCATACAATAATTTTATGTTTTATTATAGAACTTACATTTTTTATGTTTTTGTTTAAGATTTCCTTTTGTGCTAAAATATAAATAAATATATTGAAGATATTTCCTAGTAGCAAATCTTAGTTCCCAGTGGAACTGACTTTTGTATACCTTGTAAATTAGGGCTCAGGGTTCATAATTTTTTTTTTTCCTTATGGATATTCAGCAAAGCTTTTTCTCCACTGCACTGCAACATATGTGCTGAATGTCTAGATACCATATTGTCTGTATACCTATGTATTTCTGGATTATCTTTTCTCTTCTATTGACTTACTTTTAATAAAATTTGTTTTCACTATCTAAGGCTTCCCCCTTTGTGCTTGTTCATATACATTATAGTTAGGGATCATTAATTTTAGGGAGCTGATTATATCTTTTAGGTAGGCATATTTGCCTCTCAGTTATCAAATATTTTCCTTGATTTTTGACATTTTTTTTGGTATAACATCATGAACTAATACTTTTTATAAATTCTGCTTGCTCCAACTGAGTATATATAAATTTCTTTTTTTGTTGTTCAAATACTCTATCAAAAATTGGAAGTGAGAAATCCTTTCAGATAACATGAAGATAAATGAGAACAACCTCCTAATTTAATGCAAAGTAGAAACATTATTTTTCTATGCATTTGTCCTCTTTAGTTCTAAGTTTACTTTCATTTCTTGTTCTAACATAAATGCCTTAAAATCCATTTTCCTCTTGTTTGAATGACTGGCTTCACCTTTATTTTTATTGTTCTTAATTTTTTGTCAGTTGGATAGATATAAAATAATTTCATGTTTTCCCTTGTCACCATTCCTTATATCCCTTTGATTCTTTCTCCTCCCACCTGACCTCAGAAACCTTATTCCATTTATTAGCTTTTCCTCTTTTCATAAGTATTTTGCTGTCTCTAATCTAATTTATGCCTAATATTTATCTTTGTCATTTGACTTCATTTTTTACACATAATTTCCTCAAACTTCTTCCATCTTGTTGTGACAGGATTTCCTCTTTCCAATGACTGACTAGTATCCCATTGTATGAATTTACCACATCTTAATTATCCAGTTCTTTATCAGTGGATACTTAAGTTATTTCCATGTCCTAGCTATTGTAAATGATGCTGAAATGGGAATTGTAGGACATATACTTTTTTTTTTAGCTGACGTTTTCCTGTTTTTGGATGAATGCATGAGTGAGACTGCTGGATCATATGGTATTTCCATTTTTGGTTTAAATCCAGATTGCTTTCTAAAAAAGGGCCAGCATATAGTCCCACTAACAGTATAATAGGGTACCTCATTCTTGTCCTCTTCCAGAACTTTCTGTTGGGGGGTCTTTTTAGTATTTTCATTTTCATGTGTATGCGATGATATCTCACTGTGGTTTCAATCTCCCTTATTAAAAGCAATGAGAAACATTTTTTCATGTGTCCATTGGCCTTTGGAATGTCCTCCTTAGTGAATTGTATATTCAGATATGCCTATTTATTAAATGGGTTTCTTTTTTTTTAATTGTAAAATTGAATAGTTTTTTTTTTTTAATATATCTCAGGTATTAACCACTAATACAATGTGTGGAAATTTTCTCCCATCAGTGGAATGTCTTCATAATCTACTTATATTTTCTTTTGTTATATAAAAATCTTTAAGGTGGTAATCTCAGTTGTTGATTTTTACTTTTATTACTCAAAAAACATTTTTATCATTGATGTCATTAAATGTATCACCAAAGTTTTCTTCTACATATTTTATTGTTTCAGGTCTTATAGCTAACACTTTAATCCATTTTGAATTTACTTTGGTGCATGGAGTTAGAAAGTGATCCAACTTAATTTTTTTCCATGTGGTTGTCCTGTTTTTCCTGCACTATTTGTTAGACTCTCCTTTCCAAATTGTAGGCTGTGGTTCTTTTTATCAAGAATTAAGTGTTGTTATGTATGTGGATTTGTACTTGGGCTTTCTGTTCTGTTTCACTGATCCATAAATCTATGCTTTTGCCAATAGCATATTGTTTTAATTAATGTTGCTTTATAATGTACAGTCAAGTAACATTATATCTTCATTTCTCTCCTTTTTCTCATAATTACTTTAGCTATTTGAGGTCTCTATAATTCCATTTTAATACTTTTCTTCAATATCTTTGAGGAATATGGTTGATATTTTGATGGGAATTGCGATAAATGTATATATTGCTTTTGGTAGAACAGTCATTTTAACTATATCGATGAGTGTGGAATATCTTTCTTTTTCTTTATGTTATGATTTATATCCTTTAAAAAGGTCTTATCGTTTTCATTGTATAGGTCCTTCACCTCAATGGCTAGTTTAATTCCAAGGTACTTTATTATATTTGAAATTACTGTGAATGAAATATGTTTCCTAATTTATGTTTCTTCTTATTCATTGATTGTATATAGAAACCCAGGAGATTTGAGTATGTTGATTTTGTAACCTCTCACTTTCCTGTGTTCATTTATTGTTTTTAATAACTTTTCAGTGGAGTATTTAGGTTTTCTTTATATAGTGTCATATTGTCTGGAAATAATGCAGTTTCACTTCTAATCTGAATTTTGTTTATTTCCTATGGCTGTCTGATCATTCTAGATAGACCCTCTACTACTAAACTAAGTGGACGTGGGCATCATTGTCTTATTCTTGATCCCAAAGGGTATTTCAGTTTTCATATGAAACTTTCAGTTTTCACCACACATATGTATGGCCTTTATTATTGGGAGTTTGGATCCTTCTATTCCCATATTGTTTAGTTTTTATCATAAGTGGGTGCTGAGTCTTATCAAAAATTTCTCTGTATCCATTGATAGTATCATATGATTATTATCTTTTATTGATATAATGTATTATATTGAGTTAAAGGATTATTGCATTCCTGTAGTAAATCATGATATATAATTCTTGTAATGCACTGTTGATTTTGATATATTAATACTTGTTGAAGATTTTTGCATCAATAATCATTAGGGATATTGGTCTATAGTTTCCTTGTGCTGTCATTCTCTGGTTTTGTTACTAGGGTAATGTTGGCATCATAAAATCTAATAAGAAGTCCCTCTTTTTGGATTTTTTTTTTTTTTTTTTAATAATTTGAGTACTGGGCCTCCCTGGTGGAACAGGGATTAAAGCCTCGGGGCTGTTGAGCTGAGCTATCATCAGTCACATCAGCGGAGTTTGATTCTCCACTCTCTTGATGGTGAATCTTCTCTCACACACACCCCTGCCCTGCACCTTTGACCTACACCCCGGTTCTTTTTTTTTTTTTTTAAAGATTTATTTACTTATGCATATAAGAGCTGGGGTACAGGCCAGAGGTGTGGGGGTGGTGAGAGAATCCACCAGACAGAGCAGGATACAGAACAGGCAGATTGACAGAAACACACTGCTGAGGAGAGTAGTGGGCGAGGCAGGAGAGGTCTGCTGCTCCATGTGGGTCCCCTCCCCAGCCAGCTGCAAGGATTGAACTCGTGCTGCAGTGGCTGCGGTTTGCTTCATAGTGCTTTGCTTAACCCATTGCGCCACCAGGGCGGGGCGGGTCCCATCCCACCCCCCACCCCACCCCCCACCCCACCCCGCTTCTTGTATGCATTAATAAGTAAAATGAATCTTAAAAAAATAATTTGAGCACACTTTCTAAAGGTTTGATAGAATTTGCTTATAAAGATTTCTGGAAGGATTTTGGTTTGGGTAAGATTTTTGATTAATATTTCAATATCCATGGTTGTTATTTATTCAACTTTTCTTCTAGGTTTATTGTTCTCAAAATATATTGTTCTAGAAATTTGTTCATTTTATCAAATTTATCAAATTTATTGGCATGTAGTTGCTTATAGTTTTCTCTTATGATCTTTTACATTTTTATGCCATCTGGGATAATTTTCCCTTTGTCTTTTCTAATTCTGTTTACTAATGTTCTCTTCTGTTAGTCTTGCTAGAGGTTTATCAATTTTGTTTATCTTCTCAAAGAATGAGCTTTTAATTTCACTGATAATTTTTATGACCCATTTGATTTCTATTTCATTTATTTCTGCTCTTGTTTTATTTCCTTGCTGCTACTACTAACTTTAATTATTATTTGTTCCTCTTTTCCAGATTGTTTTAGAACTAATATTAATGACTATCCTCATTTTCATTAATCTTGAGGAGTTTTTTTTTTTTAATTTCTGTTTTAATTTCCTGTTTGATCCAGTTAAGAAGCAGCACACTGTTTAGTCTCCATGTTCTCATGGCTTTCCTTGTTTTGTTTTCTGGTTGGTGTCTAGTTTTTAAGGTATTATGGTTACAAAAAATACTTTGTATGATTTCAACCATAGTAGTTTTATTAATAACTGGCTTGTGTCCCAACATATGGTCTATTCTTGAAATGTTCCTGTGTACTTGAAAAGAACTGTATACACAATGGTTTCTGTGTGGAGTGTTCTGTAGATGTCTGTTGGACCTATTTGGCCTAGCTCCTCATTTGAGGCTATTTTTTTCCTTATTAACTCTTTTTCGTTTTCTCCATTGTTCTCTCCATATTTTTAAATTGAGTACTAAAATCTCTTAGTACTTTTGTGTTGTCCATTCTCTGTTTAGATGTGTTGATAATTGTATTATGTGTCTTGGTACTCCAGGTGCATCTTTATTTGTGCCAGTTCTTCTTGTATTTGGTACTTAATCATAATATAATGTCCATCTCTATCTCTCAGTCCCTTTTTTAACTGGAAATCTGTTTCCTATGGTATAACTCTTTCTGTTTTTTTTTTAATTATTGCTATTTACTTGTAGCATTGTCTTCCAATCCTTAAATCTGTGTTTGTCTTTGTAGGTAAGATTAGTGTCCTGCAAACAGCAGAAAGTAGGACCTTGTTTTGAAATCTACTCTTCCACTCTATATTTAATCAGTTAATTCAAGCCATTTAAATTTAAGATGATGATTATTGAGACATAAGTGTTTATTGCCATTCTGGGTTTTTTTTCTTATTTTTTAAATTCTATATATATTTTAGATTATTTTTCATTTTTGCATAATAAATACTTTCTTAGGTGTCGTCCCCGTGAATTCCCATCACCAATTTACCCGTGTCCCATCACCATAGTCCCTTGTGCTCTTCTCTCCTATTTTGTTCCTTTTTCCTCCTCCTCTCCTGAGGAATGTCTCAGATTTATAGTTGTCTGTTGATTTTGATTTTTAATTTATTATAATTAACTTTTTCCTTAGTCCCTTGTTTGTTTCCTCTACATTCCTCCTGTAAGTGAAACCACCTGATATTTTTCCTTTTCTTTCTGGCTTATTTCACTGAGCATAATCCCTTCCAGCCCATTCATGTTGCTGTGAATTGCATGATTTATCTTTTTTGACTGCTGCATAATATTCCATTGTGTATACATACCACATCTTCTTGACCCAGTCATATATTTTGGGATATTTGGGTTGTTTCTATAAATTGCTTGTTATAAAAAGTGCTGCGATAAACATAGGTGTGCAGGTGTCCTTTTGAATTGGTGTTTTTGTGTCCTTTGAGTAGATCCCTAGGAGTGAAATTGCTGGATCATATGGGAGCTCCATTTTTAGTAGCTTGAGGAACTTCCACACAACTTTCCATAGTGGTTGGACCAGTTTTCATTCCCACCAACAGTGTAGCAGTGTGCCATTCTGTTATTATTATTATTATTATTTTCATTTTGTAGTTTGTCTTTGTCTTTATTTTTTACATTTCCTTTTGTGCTTGTTTAGGTTCTATTTCAGTTGTCTTATATGTCACTTCTGTTTATTTTTGTTTGAATGTTCTAGGTTAGTACATGATTGACTTTTTTGGTGGCTTGTTTGGGGAAGTGATGATCTAAAGCTTGTTCTGATAGGTCACATTTTTACTCCTCCCCCACATTTCAGTATTTAGGTATGCATTACCTCTGTATTTGTTCTGTTGTTGTTGCTTTATAATACTCCTTTTTTTCTATGTCTAGGTTTTTTTTGCTACATTCTTTTAGTTTTTGCTTTTCAGTGAAGACCCCTGCCCTTTTTTCTGTCTTGAATGATCATCTTCAGGATAAAGTATTCTAGACTGGAAGTTGTTTTTTTTTTTTTTTTTTTTTTTCCTGAGTACTTTAAGCTACAACTCCATTTTTTCTTGTAGGGTTTCCACTAAAAAGTCCATAGGCAACCTATTTAGTGTTACCTAAAAGGTTACTTTTCTTTCTCTCAGTGCTTTTAATATTTTGTCTTTGCTATTGACTTTCAGCTTTGACTTAGAGTATGTCATCTGGTATTATTTTCTTTGAAATTCTTTGAACCTTTTGGATTAGTATGTCTGGTTCATTTCCTAAGCTAAAATGATTCTCAGCAATTATTTCTTTAAATAAATTTTCTATGCCTTTCTTTTCTCCTTCTGGTACCCCCATGGTATGAATATGAATATTATTTCTCTTTAGGTTATTACAGTAAGTTCTTACATGGTTTTAATTTTTTATTATTGTTTTTTCTTTGTCATTCTATTTGTTCATCTCTTCCACTGTTCTTTCAAACTTACTAATTCTCTCCTTTACTTTTGTCAATCTACTTTTGAGGTAATCTGCTTTTGGTCTAGCTGTAACAGACTCATATTTCTCAATTTTATTGTGTTCCTCTTTTACATCATACATTTTTTCCCCTTAATTCCATAAGAGTAGTTAAAAGTTACCTTAAACTCCTTAGGCAGTTCTGGTGGATTGAGATTTCCCTTAGGAAATCCAGAATTTATTTTATTTTGCTCCAGAATTTGTAATACATTACTCTATCCCTTCATTTTCAATTTGTATTGGTTGCAATTTCTCTTCATTTTAATAGATTGACTTTATACCCCTCTTCAAGAAGCTAGGCATACTCCTGATATTTTTACCCAGGAACTTTAGGTTTCTAATTATCACAAATTGATGCCTTTGTACCTGTTCAGATGACCAGAGCACTGATGTTGGTAAGGGGTAAAAGTAGGAAGGCATTGGGGCAGTAGGACATCAGAAGTTTGCCTCCATTTTATTTACACTTTATAGAGTTCTGTGAGTACACAGATGTATGGTGAGGATCCATGGATACATGGTGAGCCCTTCACTATGCAGATTCCTAAATTAAAGTGTTTCATTTAGTCTTGTGCCAGCTTCAGCCTCTAGGCTGTGGTTGAGCAGTTGATGTAGCATTAGTGATTATAGTTGAAATAGGATCCCAAGTTAGGAATTGTTCCCTTTGCTTGTTGAGTATGATGTCTAACCCTGATGTGTTTGTTGCTATTATTAAACTCCAGGTGCTTAAGCTCTGGTTAGTGAAGGCATTTAGTTGTCTCAGTTTGGCTCTTGGTGGGGCTAATGCAGTTGCTTCACATATTGGACTCAGGCTGCAAATAATTTCTTCTATGAGGAGACACAAGTAATCAAATCTGGGGTCCTAGGCTTATTCAGGGAGCAACTGTTCTAGTTTAGAAGCCTCAGGCTCTTAGGAACAATCATCAATTTGTAACTATACTACAATTTTTCTGCAGTGGTCTATCCTCTGTTCTACATACCAACTCTGGGTACCCCCTTCTCCAGTGTATTACCTAGTTTGCAAGGCTCCCAGTGTGTGTATGTACCCTTAATTCAACAACAAAGAGACTCCATACAAGGCTGTTATTTCCTCTTGCGGATTGTACTTCCACAGTGTCATTTTAAGCACAGTACAATTACAGTTTCTCCTACTGCTTTCTGCTGTGACATTGATTCTGATATATGTCGTAGTCTTCCGTTTATCTTTCAGGGTTTGTTGACTTTGTTTTGTTGTAATTTGTGCATATGTGGCAGTGAAAAGCCTGGTGTCCTCACTCTGCCACCATCTTGCTGTACTTCCTAGCTTTACTTTTATATCATGCACAACATGTTTTTATTAGCCTCAATATGCCATATCATCCTGTACATTGCATACTAAACCATATGTTTACATTGAAGTATTACTGAAAGATCTTTAAACCAACTTAAAATCACAAAACAATTATAATAATAGTACAGAGAACTCCAATATTATACTTTATGCATACTCCACTAAAGTTTTGCTTGCTATTGTCTATAATTTCTTATAAAGCATAAGGACCTATTGTAAAATCATGCATTCATTCAGTTATTAGGCTTTTCTTGGTTTCATTCAGTTTGAAACAGTTCCTCAGTATTTCCTTGACTTGTTTAAATATTTTTAAAAAATATTACAGGTCTTTTTTTTTTTTTAAGGATTTAAGATTGTTTTTTTTTCTTTCTTTAATTGAGATAGCGTTGATTTACAACATTGTGATTTAGAAGTATAGAATCTCCCTCTTCAGATGTTGTTACACCACACCTAATACCAAAACACCCAGAGTTCTTCACCATTATATGTAGATAGTTTTTAAACTGTTCCTAAAATTGTGTGGAAAAACATGGGATTAGTGTGATGTAGACTTCCTCTGCTACCACCCTTTTATCCCATGCCATTGTACTAGCTTTTTCCTCTTTGATGATGCTTTGATGTTTGTGTCCATTATCAAAGTGTCTAGCTCCCTATTTTGTTTTAAAAAAGTGGGATAATAGCCTCAGGCTAATCTATTAACACAGAAAAGGAAAAATACACCTCCATACTTTCCATGTTTAGAATATTAGCGCTGAGTCAGCAAAGCAATTTTTATTAAAATGAGTCATATTTAAAAACAAAATTTACTCATTTAAAACACAATCATTACAATATTTTAGTTTGTTTTGTTACCTATTTTCATTTATAAGACATAGAACTTTGAATTATAAAAATCTGTAGCCCTTAAATTATGCCTTGATCTAAAGTGTCTTCACCAAGTCTTACAAAATCATACCTTACTCAAGTAGACATTTCAAAATGATGGCAATTTTTAATGTATATTTATCAAAACACATATACACACATCCATGTAAACTATTACATAACTAAAACATAGAATATTTTTCACTGATAAGAAATGAGCTGTTGGGCTAAAATAAAGGCATGCAAATATATTAAGAGCAAGTTTCTAAGTAAAGGAACTCAGGCAACATATTATAATTCCAATTATATGGCAATCTGGAAAAGGCAAAACTATAGAAGCAGAAACCTGATCAGTGGTTTTGTGAATTTAGGATAAATGAAAAGAATGATTAGAGGAAACATGAGTTTTTAGGGCAGTGAATTTATTCTTATGATCTGGAATGGTGAATATAAAGTATTTTGCATTTGTCAAAACTCATAGAAATATATATTGATATTTATGCATTTTTTTAAATTTAGAAGTTAGGAGATCCCATTATGGTATATAGAATGTGTCCAAATAATCTAACTACATTACAAAATTATAATCAACCTCACTAAAAAGGAAGGAAACTATCTTTGGACATAGTGGATTATATAAGATCAAAGGCAAAAGAGACAGCATTTATGCATTCTTTTCTAATTGATAAAATTGTTTGCTCTGGGGGCATGGGTTAATAATTCTGATAAGGCTATTTAGATATACTGTAGGGGACTAATTAAATAAAAGGATGACAGATAGTACAAGCCAGGTGTCTTATTGTTGGAATGGGAGTTTACCAATAAGCAAGAGGAAGAATTTAGAATAACCCTTGTGGGTAATGGATTTAAATTGGAAACATCAGTATGAATTCATGTTTAGCTTAAAATTAAGGTAGAAATTTAGGTATAGAAATATAGATACATGTATATATACAGGTTAAAATACACCTGTATTATTAACTCTGTCAGCTACAAAGGCTTATAAGAAATACCACCTCAGTGATGATGAGTATGCTTAGTGCCCAGATCTTTGTTTTTAATATTGTTAGTATAAATCTGTTAGCCTACAGTTTGAGGGGCCCCTGATCTTGCACCTATTAAGAGCTTCTGCCATCTGTCACATAAAGACAAAGCATCCTCTTAGTGCATAAGCCCTTCATTAGAAAAGAACGTTAATATTAATAAAATTAGTGAACTTAGAGAGAAGAGTTTCCCAATAAAACACCCAAAGTTACCTATCCCCTCATGAGGAGATGCCTAGCCAAACAGGATTGGCTCAAAGCAGGGCTGTTGAGGTCCAAAAGCTTGCTACAAGTTTAAGGTACCTTCGGTGGGAAACCACAGAAAATGAGCAGAAGGAACCAGCAAAGTCTGGGACAAGAGGAGAAAATCAAAGTATAAATTATTTTTTAATACTTATTTGTGGAGGAACTGGGGTATAGGCCATAGGTGTGGGAGGTGAGAGGATTCACTAGAGACTTAGTCGGGAGCAGACCAGGCAGATGTACTGAAATACACTGCTGAGGGGTAACAGTGGCGAGACATGAAAGGTCTGCTACACTAAATGTGGGTTAGCTCCCTGGCTGGGAAATAATTCCTCTCTGGAACAATATCATTCTCCAATAAGAGGATTTAAGCCTCCTTTGAAAAATATCTGATCCTAGGACTAGGATAAGGACATATACCTGAGATGATGAGCTTAGAGCATACTGTGCCAGTGAAGAAGTGACAAAGACAAACCCAAAATACTGATTGAGGTATGTTAAAAGAGCACTGGCGTCAACTCAAAGAATCTGCCAACAGCCAAAGCTGGGACAATATGAGTTACAAAATAAATAGTTGGATTATAATTCAAAGTATAAAATAAATGTCCATGAGTCCATAGAGATATAAATGAATAACAAATTACTGAATGGGGAGTAAGACATAGGCAGAAGAATTTCAGATACTTTTATCGAAGTATTTTTCCCTCAAGGAGGGGAAGAGTATAACACTTATTAAATGTAACTCTGTGTATAGTGAATTCTTTGAAAAGCATACAATATAGAAAGGGATAAAACTGAGTAATGTCACAGTTGGAAAAAAACAAAAAACACTACATTGGCCAGGTGATCAAGGCCAGGATTAACCATCATAAATCATGTCAAACCCTCAACATGACAGAGTGAAAATAGCAATTTACCTTTGTGGTATTCCTCTCAATAATTCATAATTCCTGTGTTATGTGAGAAAAATAACCTACCAATTCCAATTCCTCTGTGATGGTTAATTACATGTGTCAACTCGTCTGGGCTTATTCAGGATATTTCCTGAGGGTGTTTTGGATGAGATTTGTATTTCAGTCAGTGGAATTTGAGAAAAGCAGTTTGCCCTCTATAAAGTTGATGGACCTCACCCAATCAGTTAAAAGCCTGAAAAACTTGACCTCTCAAGAAAGATGACATTTTTCAGCAGAATACCTTTGCACTTCACCTGCAACATGTTCTCTTCAGACTTGAGCTGCTAGGTTGGCTCCTTCACTGGGTTGTCAGCCTACCTGGCACAACCTGAAGATTGTGGCCTTAATAGCCTTCACAATCATGAAAGCCATTTCTTTAAAATACATTTCTTTCTATATATGGACATGACTTAATGGTTATATTTCTCTGAAGAGCCCTGAATAATACAACAGCCTAAAAAATACATGATCAGTATTCCTTAAAACTGTTAATATCATCAAAAACACTGCTTTTAATTTTTTTGACTTGCCAATAATTTTAGTTTATTTTTAATATATATTTATTACACCCTTCATATTTGTATAATGTATGGTTTTCCCTGTGAAATTCCCACTACCAATTCAACTATACACCACTACTATAGTGGTTTTGAATTTTTTTTTAGCAAATTTTCTTTAGTAAATTTTAGAACACAGGCAAAATTAAATATCATTGAAAAAAAAAGTCTCCATGCTCAAAAAATTTTAAATTTTTCTGGGAAAGAAAATTCTTAGAGAAATTTTATTATAAATTATACCAAATTCCATTTGAACATTTGACTAAAATTGTATTTTAATACTTCAGGGGGTAGGGGAATACATCTTAAGAGTTGACATTTCTATGACCTCATACTCCTAACAGTTGTCATTAAATCTGTTTAAAAGCCAGTATAAAACACAACAAATCCAAACAATAATTAATAGACAACTACAAATCAGAGACATTCTGCAGGGGAGGGGAAAGGATACAGACTAAAATGAGGGTGGGAAGAAGAAAAGGGCCAATGGTGATGGTGCATAGGTGAATTGGTGGTAGAATTTCTATGGGGACTACACCTGAGAAAAGTAAAGCAAACATTGCAAAAAATAAATAAAACGAATAAAAAAGTAAAAAAAAAAAAGGTATTTTCAGAAAAAAATAAACTTGTAAAAGCTTCATTCCTCAAATGTTACCAGTGGAACCTTTTCTGTAGAGCTGTAACTGAACTGAGAGTTTGTACTGAGGGATAGTAATGTGTATGGTCATATGTTTAGAGGACATGGCTTAAGAATTTTCCCTCTCCTTTACCCAATAGGATCCCCCAATGACTTCAAGTGAAGATAGAGTGTCTAAGATTAACACAAAGAGATTCTTCTGATTTGCTAAAGTGCTTATGCCTTGTGAATGACAGCAGTCTACCTTTAAGTTTACAGTATGTTTCTTGAAGAAGCTGAGGTTATATGCTGATAAATTTTAGTGCTTGTGTATTGCTACATAATAAGTCACAACTGGCTTTTCTGTTCTAGACAGTCTCTAACTCCTTTGTGTAATCAGAAAATATGGTAATAAAAACAAGATATATTTAACATTTTTTAAAATTACTGTCCTCACACATCCAAATAACTACTGAATCATACAAGAAAAGCATTAGTAATGCTGACTACGAAAGACAGGTGTTTAATTGGGAGTTATGGTGACTGAAAATTAAGTTCTCTCATCTTAACTTGAAAGAGGATTTTTAAATAACAATTTAGATTTAAATTTTTTTTTGTGTGTGTGAATGACCTCTTCAGTGGGGTTGCACATGGCATTCATTTCATGAATGAGTAATCAGGAAAATATTTATTGATAATCTTTACTTTTTTCTTATCATGTTTCCTATGATAAATATTTTTCAAGACTTGTTTTCCTTTCCACATTAAACACTGGAATAATCTCTTTCAGGCTATTACATAAAATTGCATGAGACAGTCTGAATATTGGGGAAATGTTATTTTTTAATAATGTAAAATTTTATTCTATCTTTCTGCAGAGAGAGGGCTTTTTATGTAAAAGTCTAATAACTAGGGGATTTAGAATTCTAAGATGGGAAGGTAAGATTGTTATTTTCTTTTTTTTTTAGTGGGCCAACACTTGACAAGATATAGCCAGTTTTCTATTATTTATATATATATCTTTTTGGTGAACTGTAAGCTCATATTAGTTTAAACACCAAGTATTTTGTTATTTTTCAAAGTGTGTATCTTTTAAAGTAACACTTGATAAATTCCATGTGAATAAATTCCACCAAGTATAGGGACACATTTCTTGATTCCTCTTACACATAGACAGGCACAAAATTAAACATGTATTGGAAGGGCAAGGAAAAAACTTAGGCTTAAAAACCTTGCTTTAAACTTTACTTAAATATATCTATAAAATGCAGAAAATACAACATCTTTTAAAACTTTTAATTTTAAAATCATTGTAGACTACAGGAAATTAAAAAAAAAGTGTGTGGTAGTCCCATGTACCATTCATTCAGTCTTTCCTAAAGGTGCCATCACATTTGACTATAGTATAGAAATGGAATGAAGTAATTGACTTTAATACAATGTGCCAGTATATTTTTGTTGAAGGTTAAGTAACCATGAATTTAAAACAATAATTCTATTAATCTTTAAAACCTTAATAGGTTTAATAATAGACAGATAATCTTGAAACTTGAAATTACTTGATATTTACTAATCTGTATCTACCAATGTCAAAGGAGATATAGATAAATCTCTATGAATATATATGAATGGATACATTCAACTGAATCATATGACTTAAGAGTCAACCTAATATGTCATTTCTATCAAAGTTTATTTATATCATCTTAGAATGCTAGTGGCTAAACAACTTAGAATAGAGGTTTGAAAGAATAGGTGAGAAAGGATTTAGAAAGATGTTCTAGAAACTGAAAAAGTGGATCATCAGACAGGTCTAACAATCCATGTAAAAATCAGACAAATTCTTGTCTGATCATTTGTGTGAAAAATTTCCATGTATTGTTTTTTCAATGGGAAAATTCGTATCGAGACTATTTTTAAAATTTTTAGTTATTCTTCAAAGCTGTTTTCTGCCCGTGTCTCCTAAATGGACTTTTTCCTTCTTTTGCTCTCCAAAGATCTAAAGAGTATATTTACAAATTTAAAAATTTCAACAAATACCTTAGAGTACCTAACCAATATTTTATTGATTTTAATTACTAGAACATAATAAAAATACAATGTGATAATTCCTTAGTGGTAATTTTAGAGATTCAAAGAATCTAAAATACTGAGCATAACAATGGAGTCCTCAGCCTTATTGGGCTTCCTCTAGCTGCTGAGCAAGTTACATAGTGAAAAACAGGACAGGAAGGATTACAGGATTTCAGAGAATCAGGTTCTCATCAGGATATCATCACATGGGATGTAAGCACAGTTACCTCTGGTCAAGGAGAGATGTTATTTCTTTAAAATGGGAATTCAAAAAACAATACTGCAACTTTGTTGCATTCTAGACGAAACAATTTATTAAGATTAAACCAAATAATCACATCAAGACAAATAATGAGCAGATATTGGGAGTGTAAAAGCAATAGAGATTTTGATGACTACCTAAGTGTATAAAGCAGTATGCCATAGAAATTATATAAATTCATCAAATATTTGCACTTTATTTTTAATACTCTTCCCTCCCAACCCCCCCCCCCCCAAAAAAAAAATTGGATAGGCTTTGACAAGGAGATATGGGTAGTTCAGTGTTTCAGATCTCACTAACCAAAAGAATAACTAAATGAAGGCTGTGAAGTAGGGAGACTCTGGCTTCCAGCTGCACTAATGATAGTTCAGTGGAATTGTCCACAGAACACTGATTTCAGTATCTCTGGGGAAGACAGACAAACATAGTTCCCTGTTTAGAGTAACGTCTGTGACTGGTCATCTGGTATAGCGGAACCATCAGGCTGTCTTTCCTCTGGGACTCTGTAACACTGATCCATTCTGACCCATAGTTTATGTTGCTTGCTTGCTCAGCTGATGCCAACCCAAGCAAGAACTAGTCTTTCTCAGTGACCTTGCTATCTGAAACTGAAAATCACACTAGGCAGCTAAGTTTGCTCTCAATGCCTACTAATAAAAGAATTGATTTTCTTTCTTCCTTGTGTTGAGATTTGGAAAATCTTAGTGCTACCTGGGAAAACTTGAGCTATCTGGGAAAATTTGAGCAATGAATGATTTGAGGGAGGAGGACGGAGAAATGAGAAATGGCTGATTTGTGATCAGAGGCACTAATAAAAGTATATTCAGTGCCCAGCTAGAGGTTTTGTTTTTCACATTTTCCTCTTCCCCACCTGAGACTTCTAGAGTACTCACCCATTGGAGCTAGACCATTTACAAGGGAAAACATTATTTCCTTTCCTTATTCTTTTGAGGACATCATTGAGAAAGAGAATTACATAATATACATTTTGGTATTTAATTTTCAGACATTCAGTATGATATTAATCACAATGCTATATCTATCCTAGTAATGACATGGCTGATAATTTTAGAGTTGACTGTTAAGATGAATTTAGAAAATGACTACTAGTTGATCATAAACAGTGATGATTGTTGACATGGCATGTCTGTGAGCTGACTATGGGTCATGAATACCATAGATCTGGTTAAACTAAATGCTTCCCTTCTTTAGCTCACCTTGGAAAATCTTCCCTAATGTGGCAATATTTACTGTCTCTCTTGCAAAACTCTGGCTACTTTGTTCGTTTGTCTCTCTTTTTGTTATGATTCCTTTTTATTATCCAGTGGTGTTTTCATTCTCTGCATGATACAGGCTTGGGACTTGTCTCACTTTTCTTTTGACAATTTCATCCAGGAAATTCAGATCCAACTCTCTTTCATAATTAATATTAATCTTGGCAAATCTTTGTAGCTAGAGAATTTCCATGTACTTTAGAGAAACTTTTTTTGTAGTGACTTAGCCCAGAACTTTTAAATTCTGACTTAGATATTTAGACTAATCTCCTACATAAAACTTGCCTTGCAGTTCTCTTTATGACAATTTTCTCTTAGAATTAAGTAAAGTTGAACATATACCAACTCAAATGAGAATTTTCTAATGAGGATATTGTTGATGATATCTCCTTTCCAGGACATAAATAGGTGAAATCCCAATGATTTGATTTAGAATAAATTGGTAAAAGAATTGGTCAACTTCTTAGTAAGACTTAGATATCTGATTTGTTTAATGAACTCTTCCAGAATTGAATAAGGTAGTTAAGCAAATAATGAATAAGTAGCTAACTTTTCCAAATACATCTTGAAAAGGAAGTGCTCAGAGACTCCCTTAGATCTTAACTGCTTGGTGGGGCTGAGGAAAATCAATAAAGGATGGATATATCTCAAAGAAAGTTTTATTGACGTTGCATTTATTGTCAGTATATAACTTGAAGGTAAGAAGGACAAGTGTGAGAGTTCTTCAAATAGAGCTATAGTAAAAGTACAGGGTTCTGGTAATTGGTGTTTCTTAAAAGTGCATCTAACCCCTGTAAGTTTTAAAAACATTTCTCTGTACTACCGTGTGACCTTGTGAAATACTGGGTCATTCTTCTCAGAAACCTTTTGTTCCTTAGTGTATAAATAGTAGAAATGATTTAATCAGTGCTTTCCATAACTGTTCTTTCCCATATTTCTATCATCATTTTCTAGGCCACCTTCTATCTTCACACCCCCGCCGCATACCCTAAATAGAAGTTACTTTGGTTTCTTTGTTTCATGATATCCATATACCCATCAATCTTAGGGCATTTGCTCCAGTTTTCCCCTTCTTTGGAATATTCTTACCTACCTTAAAAGCATAGCTCAAGTTTTACCTCTTCTTAGATGTCATCTTAAATTATAAATTTAAACTATACACGTCTATAGCATGTTGTTTTAATTTTTGTTATACCATAAATCATCTTAGTCCTTATGTTAATGTTTTTGTCTTGGTATCTTATGCTAATGTTCCTTGTCATGAAGCCACTCAGCATTTTTAACCTTCTTTCATACAACATGCCAATCAGCATTTCTAAATGTAATTGGATTCTTTTTTTTCTTTTTATCTTTTCCAGTTTTATTGTGATATATATAATTGATATATATCAGCATATAGATTTAAGATGTGCAGCCTGAAATAATTATCACGGTAAATTTAGTTAGCAGGCATTTCTCATATAGAAAAGAAAGAAAGAAATATTTTTCTTTGATAAGAACTCTTAGAATTTATTCTCTTAATACATTCATATGTATATCATACAACAGTGTTAGCTATAGTAACCATAGTGAACATTAGAGCTCTAGTGTTTGTCTTATAACTGGAAGCTTATGCCTTTGGATTATGTTCTTTCAATTTCTCCTTCCCCTATTCATTATATCTGGTGAATACAAATTTTATCTGTTTTTTATGATTATTTTTGAGATTCTACATATAAATGAGATAATGTAGCATTTGTCTTTGCCTGATGTATTTCACTTAGCACAGTGTCCTCAGGGTTCATCAATGTTGTCACAAATATTAAAATTATCTCTTTCCATGTTAGCTATATAGATATTGTCGCTATGAGCAAGAAGGTTTAGAAATCTTTTCAATTAAGTGTTTTTGATACCTTTGTGTATATCCTGAAAGTGCTGGATCAATGCAGTAGTTCTATATTTAATTTTTTTAAAGGCTCTTCCATACTGTTTTCTGTAGTGGCTGACTAGTTTACAATCCCATCAGCAATATACAAGTGTTCCCTTTTTCTCATATCCTTGCCAGCATTTTATCTGTTGCTTTTTTGATGGCCATTCAAATAGGCATGGAATGATAATCTCATTATAGTTATTTGCATTTCCCTAATATGGAGTGTATTTTTATGTGACCATTAGCGTTTTGTATATCTTCTTTGGAAAAATGTCTATGCAGCTTTTTGCCCATTTTTAATTGGATTTTCATTACTATCATTATTATTTTGTTCTTGAATTATGCGAATTCTTTGTATGTTTTGTACATTAATCTCTTATGAGATTATTTTTATGAGATGTTTTACAAATACTTTCCACATTCCATAGGGTGTCATTTTACTTTATTGGTTGCTTCTTTTGCTGTGCAGAAGCTTTTTAGTTTGATATAGTTTCATTGGTTTGTTTTTGCTTTCTTATGTTTGTGTTTTATGTGTCATATCCAAAAAACCATTGCTAAGACTCATGTCAAGGAACGTTTTTACTATATATTCTTCTAGGAGTTTCATGACTTCAAGCCTTTCATTTAGGTCTTTATTCTATTTCAAGTTGATTTTTGTGAGTAGTATAAAAGAGGGATTGAATTTCATACTTTTACATGTGAATATCCCTGTTCTCCCAGCATTTGTTGAAGAGACTTCTCACCATTGAGTATTCTTGGCTCCTCTGTCAAATATGTTTAACTCTATATGCTTGAATTTCTTCTGTTCCATTCATCAAGTTGTCTTTTTTCTTAATGCCAGTATCATAATGCTTGATTATTATAACTTGATAGTACAGCTTGAATTCATTAAGTGTAATGCCTTCCACTTTGTTCATCTTTCAGAATTACTTTGGCTGTTTGGTAGGTCTTTTGTGGTTTTATGTAAATTTTAGTTTTGTTTTTTATATTTCTGTAACAATAACCTTGGAATACTGATAAACATTGGGTTGAATCTGTAGATGACTTTGGAAGTATGAACTTCTTAATACTATTATTTCTTCTAATCCACTAACAGAGGATACCTTTCCACTTATTGTGTCATATTTGATTTGTTCCATCATTCCATCAGTGTCTTACAGTTTTCAGAGTGGAGCTCTATAACTTCCTTAATTAAATTATTCCTTAGTATTGTGTTATTTTTGATGCCACTGTAAATTAGATCATTTTAATGTTTCTTTTTCAGGTAATTTGTCAGTGGATAGAAATGGCACTTATTTTCATATGTTAATTTTGCATCTTTAAGTTTTACTGAATTTACTGATTAGATCTAACAGGATTTTTGGTGGAGTTTTTAGGATTTTCCACTTATAAAGTCATGTGGTCTTTAAACAGAAATCATTTTAGCTTTTCCTTTCTAAGTTAGATGCTTGCTATTTCTTATCTGATTACTCTGGCAAGTACTTTCATTACAGTAGTGAATAGAAATAGTGAGAATGGGCACTCTTATCTTGTTCATTATCTGAGAGAAAAATTCTCAAGCCTTCAAGTCTAATGTTAACTATGATTTTATCATATACAAACTTATTACATTAAGTTGCATTCCTTCTATACCTAATTTGTTGAGATTATTTTTAAAATAATATACAAATGTTGAGTTTTGTCAAATGATTTTCCTGTGTCTGTTGAGATGATCAAATGATTTCTCCCATTCATTCTGTTACTGTGATGTATCTCACTGATTGATTTGCATATGTTGAACCATCCTTGTATTCCAGGTACAAACCCATGGGTTATGGTGAATGGTTCTTTAATTGTGCTACTGAATTCTGTTTGCGTGTATTTTTAGAAATGCTCATTTATATTCATCAATTATATTGATTTATAACTGTGTTTTATTTTGGATTTTGTTCTTTTATGGCTATGGTATCAGTGATAGTTTTTGATATCCAACTAATTAAATTAATTTGGGAGTGTTCCTTCCAAATGAATTTGGTAGAGTTTGAAAATGATTGGTATTAATTCTTCTTTATATGTGTGGTAAAACACACCTGCAAAATCCTGGACTTTGTTTAGTTGAGAGTTTTTATTACTCATTCAATATATTTACTAATAGTTATTCAGCCTTTCTATTTTTTTCCTTTTTTAGTACTTTGTGTGTTTCTAGAATTTTTCTGTTTCTTGTAGGTCATCCAATTTGTTTGTGTATAGTAGCTTATAGTAACCTCTTAAGAGTCTCTGTTTTTTTGTGGTATTAACTGTAATATCTCCTTTTTTCACTTATGCATTGTTGAGTTTTCTCTCTCTTTTTTTGGTTAGTCTAGCTAATGATGTATCAGTTTTGTTCTTTTTTTTCAAAGAACCAACTCTTAGTTAATCTCTACTTTTTTAAAATTTCTGTTCTAATTTTTATTATTTCCTTTATCTGCTAATTTTGGGTTGTTTTCTTTTCCTAGCTCCTTAAAGCATAGAGTTATATTGCTTATTTTATTCTTAATGTAGGCATTTATTACTATGAATCTTCCTCTTAGATCTCCTGTATCACTTACATTTTCGTATGTTGTGTTTTTATTTGTGCTTCCTCAAGATACCTTATCATTTCCCCTATAATTTATTTCTTGAGTAATTCACTGTACAGAAGAATGTTATTTATTTCCATGCATTCATAAATTTGCCAGTTGTCCACTTGTTGATTTCTATTTTCGCACATATTGTGGTCAGTTAGTATGATTTTAATCTCGAATTTGCTAAAACTTGTTTTGTGGTCTAACATATGTTCTGCCCTAGAATATGTACATATGCATTTGAGATAATGTGTGCAGCTGAACTTAGTTTATTTACATTGAGCTAATGCTCACCATTATATCTTGGTCAGTGTTTCATCACCAAAGTTGCAATCTTTCTTTTAACTACTAGAAGATGAAAAGCCTAACATTTTAAAATGGTGTATGAAGATCATTTTTTTCAGAGGGCATCTATAATGAATTATTTCACTTACTCATTTTATCAAGGTAGGAACTATGCTAGAGATGCTAACACTATTCTGGTTGAATAGGATATGGTCTATATTTTCAAGTGCTCAGAATATATGAGGAAATAGATACAAAAGCAACTCCTTAAAAATGAAAGATATTATAGAGAATGTGAATATGGTCAAAAGACATAGACTAGCCAATTGCTTTTAGAGGGTATCAGAACAGTGTTCACTGAGGTTTTAATAGACAAATGGAGCTGTCTAGTTTGAAAATGATAGTAGGGTATTTATGATGATCTCAAATTTTAATGTAAAGTATGTCTAATTATGGAACTGGTGTGCTGATAATCATTCTGGGAACTTATTTGAATGGTGGGGTGTGAGTGTGTGTGAGTGTAAAGTTAATAAAAAGGTGGAGTCATAAGCACTTTGAATGGGGTGCTAAGTTAGAGTTGGGATAAGGAAGAATGTCTCATTGTAAGTCTCTGCAATGAATTAAAGCCTATGCAGCTTTAGGAGTGGGAGCTAGGAACTAGAATTTAAAGGCATGGTCCTCATAAAGAAAATCTCAAGATTTTAGGAATAAGCAACAAATTCAGAGATGAGATGATAAAATATGACATAGAGTTGAGAAAGCAATTTTTCTACTTCCCCAACCCTCTAACTCCATTTCATGCTAAAATATGTTTCTGGTATCAGGGCAACATTGATTGACCACTAACTGAGGTAGAGGGTGACTTGCCTAGTGGAAGGGCATTCTGATTTAGTACACATATAACACAACATGAGTGGGAGTGGGGCATGAATTTATCTCTGAGAATTTGTGAGTTTGAGAACAGTAACAGATTTAGATTAGTTTCTGAGAGAACTAGAATGCAGTAAGCAATTGATATTTAAGTATTTCTGTAAATGTATCATTATTTGTAACCCAAAGTTGGGAAGCCTGGGGAAATTCAGATAATCAGATAAGGTGCTTGGTGCTTGACATATAGAAAAAAGTGAAGGGAGCATTATAGAAATTTCCTTTAAAGTAATCTTTTATTTCTTTGGAGTGTGAATGCTGAAGTCAAACTTTGCAACTGCAAATATTTGTAGTCCATCAATATTTGAAATGTCTTGATAAGGAGCTATATCCATAACTACTCAAGAATAGTAGATGTTTTCTTACAGACTAATCTTGTCAAACGAGCATTATTATGAAACCAAACAATCACTGATTATGTAGTTTGGAGTGCATTTCTTAAATTTTGAGTCTCATTTTATTAATTTGTAAAACGGAGGTTATACTGAAGTTGTCTAAGTTATTGTGAAGATTAGGTGATCTAATTAATCAGACAGACTAACCACTAAATTTACTACCAATATATATTAGAGTATTCACTCAGAGATAATTGTGCTATTACCATTAACATATTATTATTTTTAATCTTACAATTTCATGACTGTGTGAGAAAGTATTGACTAAACAGAAACCATTCAAACCCGCATCCTAAGCTTGGCAAGACTTCTAGTGCGCAAGCCCACCCCCATCCGTACTCCAGCATTACTTGTCATTAAATGTAGTGAATACTTACAGAGTAATACTCCATTTAAATGAAAAAACCCTACCATTTTAATAAATGTAGATTTAAGTGTTATTTCTTGTTGATGGTATGTGACTCATTATTGACATTTTAATAGCTTTGTGCTTTAAGACATGACGCTTTTAGTTTAATATAGTCTAACTGATATTTTGATAAGCGTGTTTTACCTGATATACAAACTGCAAAGTATTCCTAGCTGAAAAATACTAGACATTTCTGGTAATTCCTACTCTCTGGACTTTTCTCTCTAATATGAACTTTTTAATACAAGGAATTTGACTACAACGTCACCATTTCTACAGTGATAGTTACTAGAGTGACAAAGATTCATTGCTATTTATGAATTTTGATTTCTCTCTAACTTATAACCTGATAAAAAGGAACAAGACTATATTTCCCTAGTGGAGAAAAGAAAATCTAAGATGGAGAAACTTATTAAAAAGACAGCACTTATTTTGGATATCCTGATGTTACTCAGTAAACCACTTACTTAAAAAAATAAATCTCTATGAGTGGATGATAAAGATCTTAAGGTATTAATTACATCCATCAAAAAATCCCTCATTGGTTATACTATCATTAATATTCCTTGATTTTGATACTGTGTGAAAATTAAAATTGACATTATTGTCATGAGACTTTGTTTTCCAGGGACAATCACTTAAATTTTATTTTTAAATTTTTTATTATATATATCTTTTACATAATTTTTCTTTTTTGTACAGTGTATATTTCTCATCCCCATGAAATTCCCATCACTGATTTACCCGCGTACCATCACCATAGTCCCTTGTGCTCTTCCCACCCCTTTTGTTCCTTCTCCCTCCTCCTCCCCTCGGGAATGTCTCAGATTTATAGTTGTCTGTTGATTTTGATTATTTATTGTAATTGATTTTTCCCCCTTAGTCCCTTGTTTGTTTCCTCTACATTCCTCCTATGATTGAAATCATTTGGTATTTTTCCTTTTCCTTTTGGCTTATTTCACTCAGCATAATCCCTTCTAGTTCCATCCATGTTGCTGTGAGTTATTTTAGATTGCTGTGTAATATTCCATGGTGTATATATGCCACATCTTCTTGATCCAGTCATCTATTTTTGGGCAATTGGGTTGTTTCCATAATCTGCCTATTGTGAAAAGTGCTGCGATAAACATAGGTGTGAAGGTATCCTTTTGAATTAGTGTTTTTGTGTCCTTTGAGTAAATTCCTAGGTGTGGGATTGCTGGGTCATATAAGAATTCTATTTTTGGTAGTTTGAGGAACTTTCACACTACTTTCCATAGTGTTTGGACCAGTCTGCATTCCTACCAGCAGTGTAGTAGAGTTCCATTTTCTCCACATCCTTGCCAACATTTGTTGTTGCTAATATTTTTTATATGAATCACTTAAACTTTATCTGTGGTTTAAGGTATGGGCGGGAATATATTTATGATTCAAATATAAAACTTGGTTAAAAAATAAGGACTAAAAAGTCTTGCCCTTAAAACTTTTATAAAAAAAAACACACTTTTAAATAATACTGTTGGAGCTTTGAGGTCACATGTCTATTGTTTGTCTCTTCCAGCATTCTATTTTACAGAGCCCACAACTGCTATATTTACTGAACTTTAGAAAACTTTAGAAAATACTTAAGAGATCATATATGGGAAAGAACTCTTGGCAAAATATAGCATTTGTATTGTTCCCCATATCGTGGCCTTGAGATAAGCTCTGAAATGACTGTGTGAGAAAGTATTGACTAAACAGAAACCATTAAAATGGTATTGTCAAATTCATAAATGTTGGTTTCATTGACTTTTTAAAAAATATTTATTACTGAGGTCATTCATTTCAGTCAATTTTTTTGATCCTTGAATAGTTGATTTTTTTTTAAATTTTAGAATAAAGTAAGCATGTTTTGTTTGAGATTTATGAAACATTTCTGTCCATCAGAGTGACTAGAATATATTAATACTGTTTCCATACTCAAATAGTATTTGGACATTAATTTGTAAACATTAGAATGAGATCTTAGTATATATAAAAAATGCCCAAATAAGACTGCCAAAAACCTCTAGTGTCAGGTTGTACAAGAACAGGACAACATTACTCTTTAAAATTCATTTTATCCCTTGTTATATCATTCAAGTAATTTTTCAAAAATTGAAAATGATGACTAACCATTTTTTGATTAACGATTTTTGGTTGATAATGCAGAATAATTAATTTACTATTGATTTCTCAAAATACCTTTAAAAGTTTCTTTTTTTAAATAATTTTAGACTTATAAAAATTGCAAAAATAATACATATATCTTATATATCCTTCATTCAGTGTTTCCTAATGTTAATGTTTGTATAACCATAGTACAATGATCAACACAATTCAGCATAGGTATAAATGACTAAACATAGACTATTCAGATTAAATTAGTTTTCATTAAAATTCTCTTCCTTTTGTTTGCTCCAAGATTCAATTTAGGATGCCACAAGCAGATAGTTTGTAATGTCTTGATTTCCTCTAGTAATCAACAACCTTTCCTTGTCTTTGTGACCTTGATCCTTTTAAAGAATACTAGTTTTTTGTTGAATAGCTTCAATTTGTAATTGATTTTTTTTCACAATTTTATTAAGGTCATTCATTTTGGCAAGGATACTAAGGATGTAATGAACTCTTCCCACTGTATCATACCAGGAGTGTTCTGTTATCTTTAAGCTGGTGTTTTCCATGTTTTCTAATATAATTACTATTGCTACCTTTAAAATTGATAAATATCTTGGAAATGCTCTTTGAAGCAATGCAAATATTCTTTCTATTCTACTTTTACCCACTTATCTATTGATGATTACAGTTATTGTTTATTACTATTAAAATTGCTTATTAACAATCATTATTATAATTTCCTAATGGTGATTTTTCTATTTCTTGCATTAATTCTGTCTGTAAGTTAGAGTTCTTTTTTAAAAAGAGCTGTCTCTTCTTCCCCATTTATTTTATTCTTCACCTATGTATTTTTATCAATATGGATTCAGATACTCATTTTATTCTGTGTCATTAATCCATACTATCATCATTTATTTTGTTGCTCAAATTGTCTGAGCTTGGGTCACATATTTTCTCTTGGTGGTGTCTGCTGTGATATTTCAATAAGTTGTTACCTTTTTGAACATTACCTTATTTTGTGGGACCATAATATACTCTAGACTCATCTCTAATTTTCTTCATCTCAGAGCAATAAACATCCACTTCACCAAGAATTCATGGTTTCTTTTGTTGAAAATAGTGTTTAGAAACTACGATCCGGTAGTAGGTATGTATTCATTGTTATAGGGGTATAGTTGCTGTAGTGTCTCTCAGGAGACAGAAATTATATGTATGTAAAATAACACAAGCATGTCCAAGTGTTTCTATTTCTGTATTATGAGTTTATATTGATACTTCCCATTCCATTCCAATACCACAAGGTTCAGGCTAGCTTTCTTCCATATTTTTAATGTCTTTCTCTGATAACAGTAAATCTCACTATTTTTTATTATATGTATATTTTTTCTTATAATTGTTGTAGTACCCAGAGTTCTCCTACCACCATACCACCCATGAAACATCACCATGGTTCCCTTATGTTCATCCTGCTCCTGTTTTTCTCCCACTCCTGCCCCCTCCTTTGCTTCTATCTATATTATATTTGCCTGATTGAGGAGTCTTAGTATACATACCAAATAGCTCCAGATTGACTAATTCATTCTTTATGAGAAACTTACTTTCTAACTAGGGTATAGCCTTTGTGTTTATTTTAGCTTTATAAATTTTGCCAAAATACTTATCTCCAAGGTAAATTTTAAGTTTATTATTTTCTTTTCTTCCGGCTTATTTGTGGCTGTTATTCATGTATAATATATGCTGCATTTTTATAGTTTTTCAGGTTTTTTTAATTTCATCTTAGGTTCCCCCTCCCACCATGGCCTTATTGATTTTTTTAAAATTTATATACTAAACTGTGTTGTATGTATAAGTCTCTGGGCTTTGAAATATATAAAGAGCCTTATCTCCACCACTGTGGTCAGGCTGTGGAGCAGTTTCGTTACTCTCAACATAATCTCAAACTGCCACTTTGTATAATGCTTCTCCTACCTCCTTGAATCCTTGACACTGATATTTTTGCTCCTATAATTTTATTCTTCCACTTGTCATATAAAGGAAATTATATAATCTCTCTATATAAGATATATATAGATTATATATAGATTTTTTATATAATCTATATATAGATTATATCTCTATATATAGTATATCTATATATACTATAGATACTTACTATAGATGCCATAGATACTATAGACATATAGTATATCTATATATACTATAGAGTACTTTTTGTGGTGTGGTTTACTTCATTCAGTAAAATGTAATCAGTAAAAAGATTCATCCAGGTTGTATGAGTCAATAGTTCGTCCTTCCTTATAGCTGTTTAGTATTTTACTGTAAGAATGTATCATCAGTTGAGAACATTTGTATTGTTTCTGGAATTTGATGATTATAAATAAAGCTGCTGTAAGTATTCCCTTACAGGCTTTGGAGAATGTAAGTTTTTACTTTGTAGGGTAAATACCTAGTGATGGTATTATTGGTTTATATGGTTAGCACTTGACTTTCCAATGAACTGCCAAACTCTTTTCTAGTAATTCATATTATTTTGCATCCCTAACAGTAATATATGGGAAGTCCAGCTGCTCTGCCTCCTCATCAGCTTTTGTTGTTATCATTTACCTCATTATAAATAAGGAAATGGAGATAATAAATGCTAAAATAAATTTGCCCAAAGTTACAAGCATCAGGACTAATATTTGAACACAAACACAATGGGTTGAAATTTCCTTTTCACCCATTGCCTCCTTTTATAGCAGCAATTCTTATTTATTTATATTTATTCATATACACAGGGTCTTTGAGTTACTTTTGCAAGGAAAATTTGCTTCTGTTAGTCATTGTGAATGATTCTTGAAAGGTAGAGTAGTTATTAATAATTGTTTTTCCATATGAGGAAGATGAATCCTGAATTAGTCAAGAAGTAAGCAATGTTTTCATGACTGTGCCAGAACTTAGTGGCCATTTTCTACTAATGCATAAATCACTTAGAATGCAAAATATTCTGGTTTTTTATATCAAAATCAAAATATATTAGACTTACTTTCTTCTTCTAAAAACATGTAGCTGTGCTCCCTTCGGAAGAGCAGGGAGTCCAGAAAATGAGTATCTCTACAGTATTAGTAGAAGTAGGGGGTAGTTTTAGAAAGTTGGAAAGATGCAAGAGTCAAAGATAATCTAAGAATCTTTTATAAACCTGCATCCTCCACTCTTCCTCTAGAACTTTAGACAAAACTGGAAGAAGTTGAAATGGCTTGGCCTGCCTCCCCTACCTCTTTTTTTTTTTTTTTTAATGCCTTTTTCTGTGATACTCTGGCCAAAGACTAACAAACAGTGAAATGGCAAAAGGCAGGCAGCAGGCAGGAAAAGCAGAAGCAAATGGCTGGGGTAAAACACAAACTGTATGATTAGGCTCTGAATAATCAGGAATTGCACTGTAGCATGTTATACATATTCCATGGTCATAATTTGATATTTGCAACTAAAAAGAAGACTCTTCTAAAAAATAAAACAAAAATTCCCCACAAAAATCAAGTCAGCGTTGACTGGGCAAATCTACCTATCTTTTCCATTCAAATTTTTACCTATTTACTCATCTACTCCATGTGATTAAGTAAGTTTCACTTAGCATATTGAAGGAAATAAAAAGTGATTCACATTATCATTTTAATGGTGCATGCATTCTTTCATTATGTAGTTGATTCACATACATCAACATTTTAAATTTTGGACATTCTAAAATACATTTGGCAAACTGCTAAGGAGAAAACCGTCTGTGAGCCTGTAGGAACTAAAACCTGGTACATGTCTGAACAAATGCAAAAACCCCATTTGTGCTGTTCAGCTTTACAAGTTATGTAGGTTTGGGTGACCTTTTAAAAAATATTCAAGTGGTTTTGAAATATCATTACAAGGTGATCAGTGGTAATTGTCTTAACGATAGTACTCACATGGAAAAATATACTGTTATGTAGAACCCTCTCCTAACCTCTGATCTGATTTTCAAAGGCCCTTTTATAGAAAGCAAGCCATCTGAAAGTTACTTATTAAAGGCCAAATGAAAGCGTAACTTACAAAAGCACTTTTAATTTCATAATGATTCAGAATTATGAGCAGAAAATAAGACCCAAGACCAGCTCTTAATTATTTATAGATTAATTCTTCACTCTGTATTATTCAGTATTCTTACTTTGGCTAGAAGTGCAGAAATAGGTGAAGCTGAAATAAATCAACTCCTTTATACTTTATCATCAGTAGTAAAAAGTCTCCTGTGATATAAAGTTTTAGAATCATCTATGTTCTAGAAATGGAAGCTGAAAAATAAGGTCTTGAGTAAGATAAAGAAAAGTTCTGTTTGTTTTCTTTCTTTTCCTTTCATATAGTTCGGATTGCTGCTTGAAACTCAAGCCTCATAAATAGAAGTGACTACCTTTTCATGTGAATATATGTGTTATGAGAAGGTAATTGAAGATTTTGGATGTACTTTTTACTTCTTTGTTTTTGATCTAAAAGAAATTTATTTTGGTGACAATATATTTTACAGACACTCCCTCTTGACCTATTACTATGGAAAATTTAAAACATATTAGGACTGAGGATAAAAATTCAATAAGTGTATTGAATAACAACTGCACCAGACTCTGTCCTGAACTTTCTATGATATCATTTAATGGTTACAACAATCCTGCATTACAAGGGACTGAGGTGATGGTAAACTGGTGAAATGGTGGTGGGAAATCCATGGAGACTACAATTGCTATCAAATATATATAAGCAAAGAAGAAGAAGAAGAAAAAAAAGAATCCTGCATTAGTGTTTACTATTTTCTTATTTTGCCTGAGTGGAGAATAAGGCTTATATCAGAAATCACTTACCAACTCAAATGAAGAAATTTAGAAATGTAAGGGAATACCACAATGAGGCACCCTGCAGAAGTATTAAAAATAGAAAACTAATAATTCAAATGATGGGTAGTTGTAAAACAACAGCTCTTATCCTTTGCTGATGCCACTGCCCACTGGTACAACTGTTTTGGAAACTGGTAGCATCCACTTCCAGGTATATCAGAAATGCATATATAAAAGTCACCTGTTAGAGTGTTTGTTACTTCTTTATTAAAAAATTGAAACAGGTAGTAGTAATACAAGGCTGGGATTAAATGAGTCTGGCATTTCTTAGAATTCATGTTCTTTTCACAGAATTGATCACTTTTTCCATGCTATCTCTTGATGTGAACAATACAAATTGTTGGGAGTTGGGAATCTGTACTAATTTTCATTTCACAGTGAGAAGCAATAACTGTCTTTGTAAGATCTGTATATTAATATAATTAGAAAACATATTCCATAACACAAACCTCATTGTTTTGCAACTTCTTCAAAAAAACTACAGAAAGCCTATGGGACTTCCAAATCATTACTTATTTTCTGTATAGTATGTAGGAAAACATGTTCCTACTTCCTAGGCTCAGCAAATGTATATTTTTAAGGACTTAATATACTTAAAAATGTATATTTTTTAAGGACTGTCAAAGCACAAAGAATACTGATATCAGTACTAATTAAAATAGTGCAAAAATAAACCATGTAAATGGTCAGTAGTTAAAAAAATAAATGTATCATATAATCATATTTCAGCATAATATGCAGTCATTAAAAGTAAGTTTCAAATATTAAGCAACCTGGAGAAATTCCTATACTAACAATGTAATTTTTAGATATTGTATAAATGCATGTTGAGTGAGTAAACAGTAAATTTAAAATGATGTCATTATAAGAATGAACATTTTCTAAATCAGAGATCATGAAGAGATATTATTTTCTTTTGCTTCAGATAAATCTTTTTTGAAAAGAAGTTATACAGTGTAAAAATCATTCATATTATTCAAATATGGCTCAGTGGATTCTTACAAATAAAACATCCAGGTGATCAATTCAGAGTCAAGAAGCAGAATGACATCTGCAGCCTCAGCAGCCTCTAATTCCCCATCCTGTCATTCCGCCCCACTCAAAATGTAACCAATGTCCACCTTCTAACATAATAGATATTTCTATAGCACTCTCAAATATTACTAGACCATTATAAATGTCTAGATCACACCTATTTTGAATTTTATGTAAGTGATACTTTGTTAGGTCTTCTTTTATTGCTAATTTCACTCAATATTTTGTTTATGACACTCATTGATGTGGTTGGATATAGCAGTGTTTTGTTAATTATCAACATAGCTTATTACTTTTGTATATTTACCAATTTCTACATATATACTGTACGGATATTTGCCTCTTTCCAGTTTTTAACAAGTATGTATCATATACTCTATGTTGTGACTTTTGGAGGACATACATATGTGTTTCTGATATACCTGGAAGTGGATGCTACCAGTTTTACAAAATAGTTGTTTTAGTGGGAGTTAGCATCAGCAAAGATGAGAGCTGTTGTTTCACAAATACCCATCATTGTGAATTAATATTGTTTTCTAATGTACCCTTTTGATGGTACCTCATTGTGCATTTATTTACATTTCTAGGATTAATAGTACTTTTTTTGTTGTTTATTGGCCATCATAATATTTTCATTGATGAAGTACCTATTCAAGCTACTGGCCCATTTTTCTTATTGCCTTTTTAAGTAAATATAGGAATTACTTATATATCCTGCATTTAGTTCATTTGTTAGATATGTGTATTTAAGATATATGCTTCTGTTGGGTGACTTACATTTTAATTTCTTGTTGTCTTTAGATGAAGAGAAGCTGTTTTCTCTAATACTGCTTGATTTTTCAGTCCTTAGCTTTATAATTGGGCTTTTTGTGTCCCAGGAAGAAAAGATTAGCAACATATTGCCCTGTGTTGAGTGACAGAGGCTTCATTGTTTTGTATTTCATAGTAGATGTATGAATAAAGGTTCATTTTTTTATATTTTCACATTTTACCCAATGCCAATAATCAAAAAGATCATATTTTTAACTGCACAATTGCATATAGGCCATAAAATAATTTTTGTATTTCAAGTGACTATATATGTAGAGATGTATTTATGGATTTATTTTGTCTCTACATTTTTGTCTATTGTGTGTTCTTGGAGTAATACCAGTATATAAGATTTATAATTACTGAAATTTTATAATCATATTTGCTTATCTAGAATGCAGGTTTTTATAATTATTAATTATTCTTATAGATTGTCTTACCATTTCTGATCCACTATATTTCTACTAAAATGTTATATAAAATTTCTCTCATCAACATTTGTAAATTGACTTCTGTGTTTAATAATTCTTGTTGCTATTTTAATTTTTATCATTCAAAGTTTTTCACTTTCTAGTTGCTCATTGCTGATACATAGAAAAAATCAATTTCTGTATATTGGTCCTATATTTAGCACTATGATGAAATAATAAATAATATTGATAATATATATTAACACCAATATATTGACAATATCAGTTATTAGTAATTAAATATTAGTGGACAACTAATATTACCATTGTATAATAAAGCTAAATTTAATTTAAAAATTCTAAATTATTTAGAAATATAGTTATGTTATTAATCAATAGTATATAATGCTAGTTTTCTGATTTTTTTCACCTAGTACTTGAATATTTATTTTTTTCCATTATTGCATTGAGTAGGACATTAAAAAGTTTAGTTTCAATTAGTTTTGAATTTTAGATAATGATTTTCTGTATTTTTTGAGATGTGACTATTATAAGATATATAATATTCTGGTGCATTTCTCAGTTAAAATCCCTCTTTATGGTGTATTATTATTTTTAAAATATATTTCTTTAGGATTGCAAATCAATATCCATGATGGTTAGGCTATACAGTGTTTCTTTAGTACTTATTTACATGAGTTCTTTCCCATTCAACTACATTCAAATTTTATAACCTTATATGTATAGTGTCACTCTTAATGGAAAACAAAAACCTTGAATTTCACTTTTTGCACTTAATATAACAATGTGTCAATTTATATTTAATGTAATAATAGGTATATTTGAATTCAATTTTATCAGTTTCTGCTTAATATTTTTCCTTCTATGTTTATTTTCATTTTATTTTTGCTTTTCTTTTGATTTGATCAGTTTTTATTATTTAAAAAAATTCCCCTCTTTCCTGTCTTTTACTGATTGTACTAAAGTTCTGCACGTAATTTTTCTTTTGACATGCACTACTATGCCATGTTTAACTGTATATATAGTTTGATTCCCTTCAAAACCACAGTTGTTTCCTTCAGACAGTGTTCAATTTGACTTATCCACATACCTGTCTATCATGCTCTAAACACCATTCTAAGCACCTTGATTTTGAGTCTCATATGATGTCTCTTTTTTCTTGACTGAAGATCATCTTTAAAGTTCTTTAAGTATAAGGGTGCTATTAATAAATTTGGTTTTATTTTACTGAAAATATCTTCATTGTACTCATATTTTCGCTGCATGTGGAATTTTAGGACGGTAGCTTTTACTGTTAACATTCTTAAGACACTATTCTAACCCTATTTTTCTGGCTTACAAAATTTCTGTTTAGAAAATGGAAATCAGTCTTTTTTCTCCCTTGAACATAAAAGCCTTTTCCTCTGTTGCTTTTAGATCTACTTTTTATTTTGTTTTTAAAAATTCTACAACCTATTACATGTTATTTTATCTATAGTTATCCTTGTTGGAATTAATAGTTCACTTATTCCTTCTAATATTTTAACAGTTTTTGAAAATTTTCAGCATTAGTCCATCAAATATATCTTTGATTCTCTTCACTCTCTGGACCTCAGATATTTTCACTATGTCCTATTTATCTCTTGCATTCTATTGTGTATTTTCTGTTTTCGTCTTCTAAATTTAATCTTAATATTTTCTTATAACATATCTTCCAGTTTATAGTCCTGTCTTTTAGCTTTATCTACCATTATGTGACCTATTTATTAAACTTTAATTTTGAAGTTAATGAGTTTTTTAGTTGAAAGTTTCCAACTGGGACATTTTGGTAGTTACATTTTATGAATTTTCTACCAACATTCTTAAGGTACATTATATGTAGTAAATTTTGGAAAAAAATAATGGATTCTTATTTCATGTCTTGAGACATTTACAAAGGGCAAATATTCCAAGAACTTACTTTTTCAAAAATTCTGTATCAGGTGCAGTACCTCAATCTACCTTGTATGGTCTGTTAATGCTTTAAATTTTTAGTTATGTTTTAGTTTCTTCCTTGCCTCATTATTTTGATTAAGTGTTGAATATTGTGTATGATTATATAAACCGTTTTAGTATCTCTAGAAGACCTTCTCATCCTCCAGAATACATTTTTTTTTTTTACTGCTGATTAACACTTAGGGTAAAGATATTAGCAATATAGAATCACTTTATTAGCCTGGAAATTAAAATGATTGAAGTGTAGCTTTAGTATATGTGATCTCTGATTTATCTTTAATTTTTATTTACTTTTATGATACTTTTAAATCTGATCTGAAAGTCTGGAGTAGGTATCAGGGTGCCCGTTCCTAAACTCTATTTTTTGTGTTTTTCAGACTTGTATATCTCTTAAAATATTTGTTCAATTGCTCAGTCTACCATCCTACATGTAATTTTGATGGAAAAAGCAGTTCCAGAGACATAGAGCATCTTGATTGGCTTTCTGTCTCCCCTTAGAAACTTGTTATCTCTTCAGTTTCTCAAGCAGATATTTAAAAAATATATACCCATACAAGTTATATGGTTTCAGTGAGAGGATAGGTGTGAAACAATGTCTTCTGCTATTGACGGACAAACTCTAACTCATCATGCTTTGAATTTTATAGTTTTCTATTTTCTACAGGTATTTTCGAGTATGTCTCTTTTTTTTCTAAACATAAACGTAGTCACTTTATAAGTTCTATTTGATAATTTCAATGTCAGATCTACATTTGTTTCTACTCTGCTTTTTATGTTGATTCTCACAGTGTACCGTTTCTCTCTGTGCTTCTTTACTGCTGCCTGTGTGCTATTACTCTCCTTCAAAAAAGATGTGTTTCAAAATCAGCATGAAGGCACATTCAACCTGAGAAAATTTACATTTGCTGCTAACTACCGCATGTGGATGTGACCAGTGAAAGGCACTCTTAATTCAACTGAAAATCTGAAGTGTTTAGAGATCTAATCCACTAAAAGGCTGTCTAGGGACATATCTAGTCAAATAATATTTTTCACCACTATTTTCTCTCAGTCTTTTCTTTTACTGCCTACAAGACATCACTTCTACAACCCTTTGTGTTCAAATTACTGTGTGGACAGGCCTCCTCCCAGGTCCCCTGCTATGGGAAGGGGTCAGATCTTGACTTTCCCCCTCCCCACATTCACCATGTTTCAGCAAGTTTGGCACATTCTATTAAGGTAAGAGCAGCTTGGTGCTCATGTGTGTAAGATAACTGTTTGTTTCCTTCTTCCCTATCTTTATGTTTGTGCCTGTAATTTCTTATCACTTTGTTAGTTCTTAAATGACTTTAAAGGGATTTATAATTTTTAAAATTTACATTGTAGTTTTTGTCATTCAGAAGTTTAGTATAGATAAAATATTTCATCATTACTGGAGTAAAACTTCTTTATCATTTTGCTTTTAATGTATTAGAAAAAATATGGTTTTTACGAGGTGTCATTTTAGAAATTTATTGAAAAAAATTTTTTTGGTGTGGTAATAATACAAGGTCATTATGCACAAATGTACCCTGGGTATTTAAGAAAATGGCTGCTGTATTTTTGTTGGGAGCATGTCATTTGTAGATATCATTTTTGTTACTTATACATCCACTACACCAAACTTTAGTAATTGTTTCCATATTTATAGCATTAAATACTGTATCTTTCAGATATTACATGCATTTTCTTCTTTGCTGTGTTCTTTACCTAGCCATTTCCAATAAAAGTACATTGCTATGTTTTAGTATAATAGTAGAGAGTTTTTTTTTTTACTGTTTTTTAACACTTTCAAATATATCTCTGCCGAAGGACAAGATAAGTAGGTTGGTAATGAAGAGCAAAGAAGAGAAAAGAAAAACCAAAAACAAACAGTTGAGTAGTTCCAAGGGTTAAGCCAGTGTCAGCAGTGGGATGCAGGTGACTGGGGCATGGTGGGTTAGGAGCACCAGAAGTTTGGACTTTTGTACTTTAGGTTATGATAATATCCAAGCAATAAACCAGCCCCTAAGATAAATAGTTTAATTTTGTGTCTGTTGTGAATTTTTCTTGATGAAAAATTGTTACATATTTGAGTTTTGTTAATTCTTGGTAAAGCTTTAAAAAGATGTATAACTGCCATTTAAAAATAATGAATTCATGAGGAAATGTATTGTTATATGCAGATTTCCAGTGGAAACCTGCAGATGCTCACATAAGAAAAATACTTCCTGCTCTTTTGAATAAACATGTTGCAAGCCCAGTACATTTGCATACTCAAGAGAATAATTGTTTCAAAGATATGGGCTGGGAACACATGTGGTTGTCTACCAGATTATGAACACCAGACTTGAGACATATATTTTTCAGGTGTACAGCTTGAGGAAATTATTGAATACTCAGCACAAATGCTATGTCTTGGGGAATATTTGAAGAAATGTAGGTGCTACTGTATTTTGAATAGTCAGTCCCTCTAGCTTTCATTGTGACTGAATGAAAATTTATTTTATTTTCCCTTGACAAAGGGAAAACAAAATTATAGCTATCTTACTGCATGGTTTGTTAAACAATTTCCATTTTGTACTTGCATTTCGCAGATGTTCTGAAATGGTTAAGGAAAAAAAGCACAGTTCAGCTCAGGAGTAACTTAAAATCCATTCCCATTATTTGCTAATATGTATATATGTCTGTGTGTATTTATACACACAGTGTGTGTGTCTGTGTAAGACGAGTTCCATGGTTTTGCTCTGGCACACAAAATAAAGCATCTATATAGGTGAGTATAATAGTTTCTTGCTGTATATATAAGCAGGAATTTTAAAGACACTGTGCCTCAAAGATTGAATTATCATTTGTCTTTTGTAATGTATTGCAGTGGAGCAATAGATATTAATAAATGTTTAGATACACAGGAAGCCTGGCAGCTCCTATAGATTTGAAGAAGCTCAAATTGTCATCACAATACCCCCAGAATTTGCTGTAACTTATACTTATTAAACTGGATCTAGGTCTTGCTTTTCAGTGTGGTGCCCAAGTAATTTTCCAAAATATGTGCCATGTCAGCCACACCACCTTCCTAAGAGCAGCTATTTCAAATCATCTTGGTATAACTAGGACAACCATAAAGTTTGGGTTGCAAAGGCCAAGATAATTATTACCAGTGCCCCCTTATATGCCCTAAAGGTACAGTCTGAGAATAAATTATATGACAATGCTAGATTAAGAGGAAAAGATACAAAATATTCTGAAGGAAGATAAATTGTTGTTTGTTTTTTTTTTTTACCCAGTTCTTTGCAGTTTATAATTTATATTTTGATTAGAAATATATTCAGGGTTTATATTGCTGTCTTTTATAATTTAATTAATAAATTCTACACAAATTTCTCCTGGGATTTTCCTGTAGTAGTGGAAGAAAACCTCCCCATATTTTATTGCATTTTAATCATTTATATTGTAAAAATTTTATTCTTTCACAATAATTTTCATTAAAGTAAGTATACATATATAAATAATTTACAGAAAATATTTTTGATATGTCAGCTTACTGTATTTAAGTGAGGTCAAATTATTCATGTGGAAAGCTGTAAAAGTTTCACAGAAATATATCAATGAATTTATACTAGTTTGCTTATATTTTCAGTCATTGAGTTCTTTAGGGAAAAAATGTATTCTTGGATCAGAGTTACAGAAAACAAAGTCTATTTTTTATTTATTTTCTGTCTTCTAATAAAAATTTAATGCTTAGTTTCTCTGTCCTAGAAATTAATTTATCAGGAAGGTGATTGGACATTTGACCAGATGGCGTAAATTCTTTCTCAGTAAGACTTGAAAAGCTCAGGACTCCCAGATAAAATGAGTTTTTAAGCTTCAGATTAAAAATAGCAAGCACCACAAAGATTCATGAAAGATTAAGTGTTATGGAGTCAGTCTACTTTCACTAGTCTGCTATTCATTTGCACACAGGTACATTGGTTTAATCATATTTGTGAGCCTAGGGAACTACCAGGGCTTCAATTAAATATGTCCAGAAACAATGTATGTAGTAGGGAGACTTGCATTATTTTAAAAGATTAAACAGGAAATGAAGCCATCTACGAAGCCAACTTAAGCCAATTAGCCTTAAGTTGATAAACTATGTAAACAAATCATCTGATTTGGAAATCATTCCAAATAACTGTACTTTTACTTATTTTTCTCATAAAAATACCAGAAATATTATTTATTTTATTTATTCTATTAGGGTAAGAGTAAGTAACCACCATAGGATGTGTATATTTTGTCAGATATCAAGTAGGGTTAGAGTTCAAAATGAACTGTAAATGCTACTTTTTTCCATTTTACAATTTGATCGTATCCCTTATCAGTGTTAGGGTGGTTAAGTAGAACTGCCATCTTTTAATATGCTATTTATACTGTTTCTCACACAACATTGTTTATTTTTGGAATATATGTCAGGTGTTATTCATACTTAGAATGGAGTAATTATAAATTTTGAAATTCTTCTAATACAGGAAATTAGAAATACAGTCTACACTCACTTTTTCCTTTTTTTCCCCTTCTCTCATTGGAAGAAGACTCTTGATTGCTAAGTATTTCACTGCCAATTAACAGAAATTGGTCATGTGTTCTTTGTAAGGACATATAAGCATGGCTTTCTTTGTTCTGTTTCATGGCCATTAGTAATTTTAAAATAATTCATTAATTGCTAGCTTTTGTAGTGCAAAGCCTTATATACTTGAACACAGAAGCTTATAGTTGGTAAAGTTATCTGCAAGTCTTCATGAACTTAACAGAATTGTAGTTGAGAAGTCTTTAGTTCCATGGCAATTTTTTTTTCCATTACTAGTGCATGACTGCACAGTTTGCAACAGTATACATGATTTTATGATCTTATATCTTAAGTTCCCTTACCTTCATCTTCAATGCAGATTTTCTGAAGGTACCAACTTTGTCAGATCTGGATGAGCACCCCCCAAAATATTTTGCTTTAAATGCTCAGAAAAACCTGAACTTGTATGACTGTATTTTTATGAATTACGTCTACATAGTTTTTGACATTTTTTTCTGGTTGACTCTGAAATGAGAGATGGAAATCAGTGACTTCACTATCAGACATGAGAAAAGTAGGGCATTTCCTAGACAGGAAATATATAGAATATTAAAAAGATTGTTGAGCAGGTAGGTAAATTCAGATACTTTTTATTCCTGATATGGAATCTTACCTAGATGTAGTTAGTATAGGTTTAAAATTAAGCTCTGCTTGATTTTCAGGCAATGATTTCCCACATGTGTATATAGTTTGTTTTTCATGGGTGACATAGTATCTGTAGTACTGAAACATCACTTAAATCCTCTTTTATGATGTACTTTTTAACTGAGCATGGGAAACAAAGTGCAATTTATGTAACTATGACCCCCCAAACAAGCAGGTAAAAAACACCTAACAGCAATAACATACAAGAATGCCAGTTATAATTTAAATGAAGTAGATTTTTAAAAAAAAACATCTAATTGATTATCCCAACTTGAATAAAATCCACTTGTAAAATTCTTGATTAAGCCTTACCTTTTGAGTTTTTCTCACATTCTTGGTTAGTGTTTAGGATAGAAATAACTCCACAGGCTAACCGTCTTTAAAAACCTTTTCCATTTTAGATAAATTTAAAGTTTTTAAATATTTAAGAATTACATGAATGTAATTTATGCAAAAGGAAACTATTGTTTACTTTCATAATTTGTTTCATAAGAGCAGACAATAGATCTCCACCTTCTACTGCACATTTAAATGTTTCTTTTATTTTTGAGTGTATTTTCTCTTCAATATTTCTTTCCACAGAATTTTGGGATTTTCTTTCTCTCATGTTTTATTGAAAAGGCTCTCTGTCATTATATCATTTCGTTTTCCGGTTTTGTCCTTTTGTCTGAAGGCACATTGCAGCATGCCTGGTTTAAGGACTCTACACAGCGAGAGAAATGGATAGCCACAAGAGTGTCTCTCGTCAAGGTTGAAAGCGAGCACATAGCTTTCTAAACCGAATGCCGTGAATGGGGGACATTTAGGTTATTGCCATGACAATCCTAATTGTTGAAACTTTATTCTTATTATGGTCTTTATTCAGTTCGATTCACCTTAACAGCACACATAGACGAGTCACTTTAATTTCTGGGCTGGTTTTGGAGAACATGTAGCCAAGAATCATCATCTTTTTGTTGCGATAACAAAACACACGGTCAAGGGGGGTCTAAATGGAATTGCATTTTATAGGCATGCAGAGATCGGTATGAAGTAAGACATGCTCTCTTTGACCCCTGGAGGCTCTCTCTAACAAATGATGGGACTACATTTTAAATTACAGGAGATTCCAATTACTGTGAAATTATGGGGCTATGTGAGCTCCCTCTATGGGCTAATTTAACGTCTGCAAATTATATTTCTTCTTCTTCTTCTTTTTTTTTCTTCTTCCCATTTTTTCCCCAACAAAGCCTCTGTGTGGCCTCTGGGATGGGGTGGCCGCCTAAGGGCCCTGAGGTTGTGCTCCTTGGAGCGTGTGCAAGATGGCTGCCCCAAGGCTGTTTGAAGCTGGCGCGTTTGAAGCTGCCGCGCGTGTTTGAAGCTGCGGCATTTGAAGCTGTCGGGCTTGAAGCTGGCGCGTGTGTTTGAAGCTGCGGCATTTGATGTTGCTGAGGACGTTTGTAAATTTGAGACAGACTTTAATATTGTTAGACGGTAGGGGAGTCCTTTTCAACCCCCTTTTCATTTTTTTTCCTACTTGAACTTTTTAAAAAGTTTTATTTAACTTTTTTTTTCAACTATTTTAACTACTTATGTCAGCCGAGGAATGCTGTGATTCACAGCCATTATTGTAAGGAGGCTGTTATGTATTTTTAGTGCTGCTGGGACCATAGGAATTCTTGAGTGGCTTTGACTGGATTCAACAATGTGGAGAATAGTCCCAACTGTGAAAAGTGCTACTGTGGCCACAGAACAGTACAGAATAATTTTGAAAAAGGGCTGTCTCCTCATTGCTTTTAGAAGACTGAGTATGCCCGCTGTTGCATTTGCAAAGTTGATGAGTAGAGAGGTAGAACAAATGTATGTGAGTAGAAGTAGTTGGAGATTCATACATTTAAGAATTAAAATCTGCAGTTCTGCAGGAATAAAGTATTTTCTAATTTCTTCCTGTATTTTTCCCTCTGGTTTTTATAGGAACTAGACAGAAGGGTGGATGTCATTATGAGACATACCGCCAACGCTTTGGACAGTAATGTAAAAATGAGTGGTGATTTATATGAAGAACCTCCACTTTGAAAATGTAAAAGAAAAGGGAATGAGTATTGCTGCTGTTGGTAAAGGAAAGAAAGCAGATGGTTATCTTGTAGTCAACTGATTATGGTTTGGGAAATACCCCGTTTGGAGGAACCCTATAGTAGAAGTCGAAAAGGTGGAGAAAAATTTGGAAGGATGCATGAATTGTCAAATTCAGAATGGACTGGTTGGAAACATTTTAGGTTTAGTACAACTAGTTTTTACCTTAATTCCAAGCCTGGAACAATATCAAGGACTTATAAACAGAGTTAACAAAATAAGATGTGTTCTTATGTTGTCTATGATTTTCCTTTGATAGATGGTTTGAATTAAAAATGCTCCTTTGATGGGTCTGTCATCAGTTTTTTTCTTCCCACTTTGGGAACAAAGCCTTGAATTCTGCTAATGATCATTTTCCTGAAAAGTAATTGTTTCCTGATATTGGTAATTTGTTAGGACCTTAACCTGTTTATCTACATGTCCATGATTATTTTTGTTTTTACGGGGTGGTGCATAAGTTCTATAGTATATACATCCATTTCTTAGCCGTATTTGGAATATGTAAGACTGAGATCATTGCTTCAGTATTAATTCATTTTAGTGAAGATCTATAATTTAGTTCACAATAAGCATTGTATATTAAATTTATATCATTAAAATTGGGTTATTTTAATCTGGAACTAAGTTTCATCCTGACAAATACTTTAAATATGTGCTTTGCTTATGTAAGTAGGAGTTAAATGTGTCCTATAGAGCTTTTGAAGATGAAGATATTTCCCAGTTTTTCACAGATCAAATTATTTTGGACAGTATTTTCTTGCAAATGATTGTTTTTAAGGATTTTCCTTCATTAATTCAACATTTCAGATTTGATAGAAATAGAAATTTAGTAACTCTTCTCCCTTATGCTGTCTAGATGCATTTTCTGCCCCAAATTTTCATTATTAGCACCTTCTATTTCTTTAATCTGTGTGTCTTTTCCATTCAAATAGGTAATCATTTATTGTAAAGTGTTAATATTTTACCACATTTGCATTTTAAACTTCCAGTGAGTAATATTGACATCATTCATTGAGAATGAGTGAACTCCTGCAGATTATCAGTCTAATTTACTAATAATTTATCTATTCTTACAAGTCATTTTATGAGTTATAAGACATTAAAAACTAAGTGATATGGGAATCATATCAAATTAGTGTTTCTTCACATTTCAAGTGATAGTGTCTTCAGAACTTTGTTAAAAGCTTTTCTTAACTCAAGGAAAGCGAACATCACACACACACACAGAAGAGCACATCCTCATGCATAATGTATTTATTGTAATTATTTTTTAATTGTAAAATTTCCTGATCATACTTTTTCCTCATTTCTCAACTTCTGTAATATTAACTTCATCTATGTAACTTTTTTTTAACTTATATTTTAAAAGGTGATTTTTTTGTCCTATTTTTTCACATAGTATATGTAATCCAGTAATTTACATATGGTGATAAAGGACTATTTTAGAATAATTAAACATACATGAGAAATACATGGAATGTATATTTTATTATACATTTGTACAAGCATGCTCAAAAGAAAGGGATAAATGTTGAAAGCAGACATATTTTACATACTAAGAAACTTGTGGAAAACTTTAATCAGCCTGACAGAGTTTTCCACATCACTCTTGCTTTTTATTCCTTGCTGGCTTGTACTAAATTGATTCTTATTTTCAGAATTTTTACTGATTCTTATTTTCAGAATTTTACTGGTTCACATAGTTTTTGTTTTGTTCTTTTACTTTTGTGATTTTCATTTCATTTCATTAAAATTAATTTCAAATAAATTTTTAATGGATTTCGTGTATGTGTTCTTTTAGTAAAATTAACAAAATAAAGGCTGTTAAACCAAATAATGATTTCTCTTCCTTGACTTTGTAGTTGTATTTCTCTCTTTCACTTGAATATTCTGTCCTAATCTATTTTCTCTACCATCACCAGCATTTTCTTCTATCCTACCATACTGAAGTTTGCAATTTGCTTCCTGTTATATAGAAATAATATTAGTAATTTCTTGTGTAGGATCCAAGCTCAAAATAACTTTTCCATTATATGGATTTCTTCCCTCACTTTTGCAAATCTTAAATAGTAGGTGCCAGTTAATGTGTTAAGTAGCCATTTCATCCATAGTGTAAAGGCTTATTGATTTCAGTTGTTAATAATATTTGTTATGACCTCAGGTTATTGATTTTTTCTTTCATCAATTACTCTTTTGTTAAGAAATATAGGAATCTTACACACAACTTCCATTTCTATTTTGTTTTCCTTTTAAAAACCAGCTTTATTGAGGCATTATTACTGCAGCAAAATATACCAATTTAGTATACATAAAATATTTGATGAGTTTTAATGAATGTATACAACCTTGTAACTTAATATTTTCATTGCTACCAAAATGTCTTTCCTACTCTTTTGAAATGAACTTCATGTATTGCATGACTTCTGGGAACTGTTGATCTTTTTTTTCACTGTAGTTTTGCCTTTTTAAGAATTCCATATCAATGAAATCATATAGTATGTGCACTTTCATGTATAGTTTCTATACACTTAGAATAATGCCTTTGTATTTCATTGATACTTTTTCATGAATCTGGATTTTTCTGTTATCATTGAGTAGTATTCCAATGTATAGATACCACAATTCTTTATCCATTTACCACTTGATGCCCTTTTTTTGTTCTTCTAGTTTTTGGTGATTATCAGTAAAACTGCTAGAAAAATTTGCATGCGGATATTTTGCATGCACCCAAGTTTTAATTTAAATAGTATCTAGGATTGCCAATTTATCTGGTATACAGGTGTTGAATTTCATAAGAAAATGTTTTTCTAAAATGACTGTACTGTTTTCCATTCACATCAACAATGTTTGAGAGTTTCAGTTATGTCCCATCCTCACCAACACTTGATGTTGTTAGTCTTTTTAATTTTAGCCATTATGAGTGAGTGTATATTTCTTTTAAACATTTTTCAAAAAAATTATTTTCAAATAATTTATTAAGGTGATGATTATAATTCAATATATGATGGAGTACATAATGCCTTTATGTTTTTCATGTTCTTTACAATTTTGTTCTTTTGAAATATATCAACATTTAAATCAACATAAGCTTTCTTTTAGTGTTTGATAAAATAAGGAAATGAAAACTCCACATATGAACATATATGTAGACCAGAGTCTTGACAGAGCATCTTGACAGAGTAGTTGACGTCATCTTTATTTTCTGAAAACTAGAAGTATTTGAAAAAGGTTATATTTGACTTAGGGCCTTGGTTTTAATGGTGTCCCCCTTCTATCATAGAAATTACAAATGGCAGTGCATATTTCAAAAATATTATTTTCTTCCAACTATATTTTAAAATAAATGTTCATGTACCTGTGACAACTGAATGGTCACTATACAACTCAGCCCTGTTATTTCCTAAAATGGTTCTGTTTTTATTCTTTGCCTCATTAAACAGCTAAGAGAACAGTGTACCATTGTCCATTTGTCAGAATTGGTGATTTTTAACCTTTTTTTTTATTGCACAGACTAACTATTCTCAGATATCTGTCTTTGTTCCCTGGATGTTAAAAAGGCACATAGTCACTTTGTTAAAACTCTTCTTTTAAAATCCAGTGTAAATGAGAATCATAATCTCTATCATCCTATTCATTTCAATCTAAGAGTGTTTCTATTCAATATATGCTGCAGTTCTGGTTTTCTCACTAAAGCTTAGTTACTAGTTTAGAATAATTACTTGGTTATGAAGATTTATTTTTTCACCAGAGATTATATATATATATACCTATATATATAGCAGTCAAAATTGTATACTAATGAGTTGCATAGCCATAAATTCTCTTTTATCAAAGAATTGTACATTTGTCAACCCTAATTTTAGAGAAAATGGTTGTAAGATGCCCTTTAAGTTTTAGGTAATGTATGTTCATTCTCTCATGAGTTTTCACTTCTTTGTAAATACAAAATCAGATTTTTATACAAATTTCTTCATCTTATCAGATAGTGAGTAAGCAATATGAGATATAGTTGTCATTGAAATTAAGAATTAATACAACGTCTTGGGAAATTCACTCTTAGTTCTCTGAAGGGTTTACTGGATACTTTTGAAAGAGAGGTTTCATAAAAACATGCATTTGATACCTTTGATTTTATATCTGGTATTTTAGTGAATAAACATATCGAATGTATTTGCAGAATAATTTTGCAGATCAGTCTCATTTTACTCTGCTTCTACATTTAACCCAGACTGTGAAATTTTTCTTTAGAAATACTGTGATAGCAAGAGAGATTGGAAACTATTTTGATATTTAGAAGGAAAAAATTGAGCCATAAAGCATGCAAATATTAGAAACAGAATTACACTCTTACAAAATTTATTTTAGTAACAATGGATTTATTAATAATCTATAGTTTATTATGATTGAATAAAAATCACACATAAAAAAACTTTTAAAGGTACTGGTAGAAAATTCAGTGGTTATTTTTTAATTTGTAGTCCAAATTTGGGGTAACTCAAACCTCAAATTTGGGGTAACTCAAACCTCAAATTTGAGAGCCAATTATTCCATCAGATACTTTTGTTTGGGGTTTGAGTTAGGATTATACCTGATGCCTGTTCTTAAGTTATCATTAAGTATATCACAAATGACTAAATACACATGTCTGTACAATGGATTTATTTTTTGTTTACTAGAAAGTCAGACTGTTTTTTCTACGAAACACATATTGCAGATTTTTCTGGTGTAAAAATTCCAGCAACCAGGGTGATTCTGAGAATTTGTTTGCCCCCCAAATCCCCAAAGAATTTTTCTCTCTTTTCTATAATAGATAAATATCTTCTTAGTCTAGCCTAAATCCTCCCTGGCAATTTGCATCACAGGAACCCCCACATCTGTTGTCTAGTAGAGTTGAATCCAAGGGAATTAAGCTCTCTCTCTAGGAGCTATTGCGCTCATTCATGTGACACAGAGGGAGGGCATTCCTGCCTGCTTCCTAACCCCAAGCCCATTGCCTGGCCAGGGGAGTTATTCTTAGCAATGTGTGATCCAGAAAATTGAAGAACAGTTTTAATATACTGTGCTTTTAAAATGTGATTCTTGTAAATCAGAACATTATGTTGTCATCTAATTTTAAATATAAATCTTTCTGTGGGAATTTTAATATATGCACTGTCTGATGATTTTTGACAAGATAAAGTTTTGAATTTTATTTTAAAATGTCTTATATTAAGAAAAGGAAATCTATGAGAATCTGAATTTACCTCTTTTACTGAATATAGATATTTGTCATACATAAATTTGTCATATCCTACTCTGGATAATTTCACCATTGTTCTTATAAAAAGTTGTAGCTTATTTATTGTTTCCAAGTTGTTTTTCAGAACTGATTTTGAAATAACTTTTTAGAATAACTTTTGAATGAACTGTTTGCATGCTTTTTAAGAAGTTAGAAAATTATATAACCAAAAGTTCCATTTAAGAGAAAATGAAAATTTAAGATATCTTGATGTATCATTAGCAGGAGAAAAAAAATGAGAACTATATAATGAAATGTTTGTTGAGACTGGAAAGACAATTTTATCAAATTGAAGATGAAACTTTTTAAATGATATTTATCTGTATCAATTCATAGAATTGATATTTTCTAACAAAAAAATAATTTTTTTTCTTTTTTCAGATTGGCACATTAAATCTAATGTCCATTTCTTGGTGTAAACAAGGGTAAATAGCCAGTACAGTTGTCTTATAAGTTGTACAGCTACAATACTCAAAACAGTGTCACTTTAACAAAAACAATGGAAAAGAAGGATAACCAAGACAGATTAAAAATGTAAAACGTTATTGAGTTAGTGTGATAGATCAATATGGAAAGGATGGATTATTTAAGAAGTCACCAATTCACAGTTACTTAACATATGTGGGGGTGGGGGGGATAAATTAGATACAGTGTTACCTGATACCATATACTGATGTAAGTTCTAGCTGTGTTAAAGAGATAAGAGTAAAATAAAAATGTGAGATCTCTGGAAACTGTTAAATATAGACTTAGTAATGCAAATAGTGCTAGGCATATAAAAATGAAACTATTCAGAAGTGGAAAATCCATACATTGACTTAATCAAAAATTTTAATTTTTGAATGACAAAAAATAGCCTACTTAAAAAAAATAGAAAAATTTATTAGCTGCAACTATTTCAGAATTTTTTTGTCGAATATCTCATACAAGTTAGTACATAAAGTGCTTAAATCCTGATAGAAAAATGGACCAGGTACAGTTTTTACATGAATTACCACAGAATCTTTAACATATTAGAAAGAATTCATCTTAATTAGAAATCAAAGACACCTATAAACATCCTGCTTACAGATCACCAAAGCTGTTTCTATTATAGTGAATATCCTCCCGGTCTTTGTGATCTATCGTATGTATATCTATATGTTGACTGAGCTATTGCTTTATTCATCTATATACCTAACTTATATATTCACCTTTATATTCAATTCTCCATCATTTAGTCATTCATCCACCACAAAAATATGTCATGTATGTTTATCACTTTTTTATAAAATGAATCTTAGTACAATATCCCTTTTTTTACATTTAATGCATTTAAAATTTCTTCTCATGATATCTTCTACAATGTATTCAATTTTTGCATGGATATACCATGATATTTACAACCAACCCTTCTTACTGTGTATGCAGGTTACTAATAGTTGCAATTTTTTTAATAGTGATAAAATGAACTTTACTGCACAGCTAAATTATATTCAAACAATAAAGTTTGAAAGGTTGGATTTGCTATTTACAAATATTCAGGATTTTGTTACATGTTACCAGTAAAGTCCTCCAGAAAGTTTTAATTTTTACCATAGATGCACTAGAATAATTATATTTCAAATTTTTACAACTCATGGCTAATATATTAACATTTTATATAAATTAAAAAGATTGGCGATGTTTTATTTATTTGGATTTTTTAAATGATTAAAATGATGAGCTTTTTATATTATCATTTTCATTTGTGAAACTACTAATCATGTCTCTTACATCCATTTTCTATTAATTTATTTCTCATTATTGATTTTATAAGTTATGTGTGTATTCAGGTTAAATATGCTTTTTAGTTATGTAGGATTTTTGAATAGAGAAGTTAAAAAACTTTGTAACTTGCCAAATTTACTAATTTCTTTCAGTTAGTTCCAGTACCACAAATATGAATTACTACTGGACACCATGCTATATTAAGTAAAATGAGAGCGTATTTTGATTCATCTATTCATTTTCCTTTAGGCTTACATTTGAATATTTTATCAGTGAAAGCATGATCAATGGAATTTGTTAGTGTACAGACTTAGAGGAAAACTCAGACCGCCTCATTTTTAATTAAAATGAATCTTGTGGAAGGATTATATTATAAATATGACTTTCTTCTTATTACTAAAAATTGGGTTCATTGGAGAAATTGAATCATATTAAGATCTTATGGAAGTTACACATAATTACTTTTAGTAGTTTTGTGTATAGAGACTGAATTATAACTGAGTTTGAGTTAGCCACAATATATTGTCCTAGCAAATCATCTGATTTTTTATTTTGGGAAGAAGTTTTTGCTCCTGAAAATTTGAATTTAGAAAGTCAAATTAATCCAGAAGATACTGCTCTGACATTAGAAAAACATACCTATATTGATCTGATGAAAAAATGCCTAGGAGCTGAAGGGAAAAAAAAGGGAGCGTTATAACCAACAGTAAATTGAAAGCATGTGATAACTGCTATGGATTGAAAGGTGACCTCTGCTGCTGTAAAACTTTGAATGGAAAGTCATACTAATCAATAGGCTGGTGAGAAAGCATAGACCAGGATGCCTGGTTTGGCTTTTTCTAAGCCACACAATTCTTTCACTCCATTTGACTGATGTTAGTGTATTATTAGCTCTTTGTGTGTTTGCATTGTTGACTGTATCAGTGCTATAGCAATAGAAGGAGTGTATTTAATCATCTGGATGCTTTTCAAAAGTGGCAATTTTGATTCAGCAGCTTTTGACTGGGACCCAAGACTCTATGTTCCCAGCAGGCCCCCCACGTGTCGTTTCACAATTCCCTCTTCCAAGGGTTGAAAAATCTCATATTGACCTTCTATTTGTATACAAATAAAACCATGGTTAAAACACAGGGGATAGGAAAGTTATAACACAGTAAAACACTTTCTGAGGATAAATTGAAATTCACTATCTAGATTTTAAAAGGTCTTAAGTGTTTTTAAAAAAAATGTAGATTACATTATGGAATCTATTCCTGGAGAAACTGGACAGATATAATATTGTTGGTCCTCAGCTTACACCTTGAGTAATAAGGCCTTGCATGTTATGAAATGTAGGAACCCAGGCAAGTTAACAGCTTGTATAATAACTGGGCACACGAGCTAGATCTAGAGAGAGAAGCGTGTTGCCTCTTTTCGCTGTTTCATTTTCCATAGGTATTGCCAAAAGTACAATTTGAAAAGAAGCAGGTTTGAAATGCCATTTAGGATGGGGGTTGACTGCTAAGTTGGACTTCACCAAAAACTTGATTCCATTTCTTCACAGTTTGTACACTCACAATGGCTATGTATTTGATATAAGATGCTGAACTTCTTTGAGTATTAGTACAGTAGAGTACTAGTTTTCATATTTTTCTTTCTTAACTAGCAAATATCATATGGAGTCTTGAGAAAAGTTGACCAACATCTTTAAAAAGAACAGAGGTCCCTAACCAATAATTTGAGCATCTGTTCTCCTAGAATATTAGCTGCAAAGGTAACACCATCTTTCTGGATACTTTTGTCATGTTTGGATTTTTTGACTGTTCATGGAAATGAATTGTTATTATATGTGGTCTCTGATATTAAAAGACAACACAGTTTTATAAACTTTGAAACTTTTCTTGTGTTTTATAATTTATGAATAAGGTTTTTGAAATTTCTACCTCTTACAAAGATGTTTAGTACTAAATTTTTAAAGTTCTATTTAATGAAGGCCCCCAAAAGGGTAATTTTCAAGTGAGAAAAATTTTGAATCTCAATATTGCCATCTAAATATCACTTAAGTATTGCACAATTCAAGGATAAATGGTATAGGCAATCCCAATTCATACTCTTTTTCTAACACTACAGTGTATGTTCTTTTATTTGAAATAATACTATATACAATTATTTGATGACATACAGAAAGGTCCCAGTGCAGACTCTTCCACTCATGAGAGATTAGCCAATTAGTTTCTTGGAATGAGATTAGTAAATTAGTTTCTTGGAATGAGAACTTTCAGAGGGCAGCTGGAGAAAATGGTGTCCTCTCATTCCTTTGCTTTCTAAGGAAGTTAGTGTATGTTGCAGAGATTCACCATGTCTGTCTGCTTCAGAGAACTGTTCATAATAGCTATTTTATTTTTCAAGACATTCCTCCCATCCTTAGCTAAATGATTTTTTCTCTGTGACAGTGGGATTTTACTGTTACTGATCTAGATAATGCACAGATAGATTAATTCTTTTATCCTTTCATTTTTTAGAACAGAGCCTTGCTCATTCATTTAGGTATTGTATGTGATGATAGTGTTTTTGTACTAAAAAAGCAGAGTTGAGTAGATATAGGTACCATATGAACTTCAAATTCTAAAATAGTTATTATCTGTGCTTTACAGAAAAAGTTAATCTAGCCCCTGGTATAGAGGGATTCATTATTTGACCATACGTTCCTCCATTCATTCAGTCAATATTCATCTGGCAAATATTTAGAAGGGCTGATTATATAAACTAGGCATGCAAGACATGGGGCCATGGAGCCCATGTTCAATGCTGCAGCTTCTCTCCCTAGTTTGGTTTGACTATGTGCTCTGTCTTAGTTGAACTAATTGAGCAACTTTTCTGTTTGCATTTTTATATAACTTCAGCTTTTCCTTAGAATCCTTTCTATCAAACAACTTTTTACTGTTTTTTTTAAATTTTTTATTTTATTTATTTATGCATACAAGAGCTGGGATGTAGGCCAGAGGTGTCGGGGGTGAGAAGAGTCACCGGAGACAGAGTAAGGAACAGGAAAGGAGGATCTACTGAAATACACTGCTGAGGGGAGCAGCAGGTGAGACAAGAGAGGTCTGCTGTGCCACGTGGGTCAGCTCCCTGGCTTGGGATTGAACTCATGCTACAGTGACATTGGATAGCTTCATAGTGCTGAGATTTAAACCCCTTGTGCCACCAGGGAGGCCCTATTTTCAAGTAAAGTCCTATGTATCCCACAGTGTATCTTCATTAGTATTTGATAGGTCTTTTAAACAATCAAGTATTTTTAAAATTGGGATTATTATAATTGCTGTTTAGTTACAATGGCTAAATTAACAAATTAATGTGTAATTAGTAAAATTATATGTTTTTAACATATAACAAAAATGCTGTTGGTCTATTATATTAAAATCCAGTGATCTGCTCATTACTGTAGGGAACATAAATGGGCAAATAACAAACTCTTTGATCATATATGCTATAAAACCTGCCAAAAAATAAAAGTTAAATTATTAGCAATCAAGTCTTAACAAAATATTGGTGAAATTTGCCTTTTTAGTCTCTTTTTCCTATGTTTGTCTTCCAGTTGATCTTCCCTGCAGCTATATGACTTACTATCTTACTTCACACACACTGTGAGGCTGAGAGGAGATAAACAAATTGTAGAGCATTTACCTTGCTAATCCCATCTTCATGCTGCTGAGAGTGTTAATTTCCCACAGTATTAATCAGATTATACAACATTCCTTTCACCCTTTTCAAACCTTTAATAATCTACATAGCCAACAAAATTAAGTATATATACATTGTACAGTGCCAATGGTTCCTTCAGTATGTATTCCCAATTTTCATTTAACAAAACTTGCTCACTGACCTTATGTTTTGATGACCCCCAACAGTCATAATTCCCTAGGCTTATCTTGTACTTTCATGGCTTCATATCTTCTCTTGGTTTTCAATGTGTTAACTGTGCATTGCCTCCATATGTCCCTTTCCGAAACTTATTAGAAAATATATTCAATCATCATGACCCAGATAAAGGGTCACATAGTCCATGTGGCTGGCCTAGTAGACAGAAACAAATATTTCTTGAATATTTGTTTCATTTACCTGGTTCTTTATGGTATAATCTTTTATGTGTATGTTTATAGTTTAGTTAACATTTTATTTATTGGTTTTCCCACCACAGTAACTTCACTACTTATTCAGTATTCTTTGGCAAGTTACTTAATTCCTTTGAGCCACAGTTCCCTGCTCTTTAATTCAGAAACACCATTTTGATCTAACTCTCAGAAATGGTATATGGGACAAAATAAGTATTTAGTTAGTTGCTAAGTTCTTAACACATGTTAGATATAACTATTATAGATAATAATATTTTCATGTTGAATATTTCAACTTCAATGTTGAAGTCAAATTCCTGTTAAATATTTCAGGTCAAAACATTAACTCTCCTGACTTCTATGAAGATGTAATTGAAATGCCACTGGTTTCTACTATTAATTTTCAGTTTTGTTCCATGACTTAAAAGGGTAAACCCCATAAGGACTATTTTCATTTATTGTTGAATCTCATCATCTAGGAGACATCACCAAATGAGTGGGTAAAAAAATATTATTGTAAAATGTAAGAACTTGAATACGGTTGGAATGATACTAAGTATAATGAATAGGCTTACTCAATGTCTGGTTGTTTCAGTAGGAAAAAAATCCAAGAAGCAGTTTTAAAATCATTCCCAAGTCATTTAAATGGGCTAGCATTTTCTGTATCAACGTTCTTATCATTAGCAACTCTGGAAATGTGCATTTTACATACTTGAAGACAGCAAAGCATTACCAAGAATCAAATGAATCATTGCTGCTTAAACTACCACTAGGCAGAAAAATGTGCCTATTGAGTACACACTTATTTATGAAATGGGTGAGTTATTTGCTCTGAAATCCAGGGTCCTGTTCAGGACACTAGAGTCAGACTTCCCAATTCTAGTATATGCTACCTTTTACTTTTTCATCCATCCACATGTGACTTGCTCTCGATCTGTGAAATGAGGCTAAAATAGAACTTCACTCATTGATTTGCTTGGGAAGGAATCAATATGTATCAACCGTTGTCAAAATGTCTCACTCATTGAGCAAGTGCTTAAATAATGTCAAGTAATGAAGTTTTTTGTGATTGCTGTTTTTATTATAACTGTTCTTATATCTTTGAAGTAGTACTGAGATTCTATCCATCCATCCATCCATCTAAAATATATTTGTCAGCTTTCTACATAGATGCCCATATATGGAATACAGAAAGCCCTGCCTTGACATCTCCCTCTGGAACTGTAGCCTTAAAAAACCTTCATCTATGGACAGCTTTGTCACCTCCAGAAATTTAGAGGAGGCTAGAGACTGTGGCCAAGATACATGTGGCAGGCAGAGAGCAGGATAGTGTAAAGGAAGATGTTTTTTCATAAATTGGTCTATCAAAAATTTACATAGAGATTATATTGGTTTCTATATTAGCAAATCATAGGTGCAATTATACTCAATGTAATATTTTATTATATTTAATGATGCTCTATGACTAATTCAGAGATTTAAGAACTTTTTAAAATAGTAAGATGACAAAATACCCATGTTCAGGGCAGCATATTTTTCTTATCTTTTACATTGTGGGATACAATAATGAGTATCTAGAGATGAGATTAAAAGAATTATGGTAGTCATCCTCTTTAACACCAGTCCAGTTTATATTTAGTTTTGGTTAATTCAATCAGTTTTCATACTCTTTTGCAAATGTGTTACTTTATAGTGTCATAAGGACATCAAAATAATCTTTGGGGAAAAAAAACAGTTATTTAAATGTTTGTTTCAAAGGTGAACTTTGGTACCTAGTTCTGGCTAGATATGCTAAATAAATATAATTTGCTATATTTATTTTCACTACTATATAACTGCTTCACTTTACTAGACTACTTAATCATTGAATACATGGTTTGTCTTATTCACTTTTATGCATCCCATTGAACCTTGAAAACTATCCCTTGGGTCCTCTCGATCCTTGGGAATAATGGTGCCTATTCATAGAGTAGTAAGAACTGAGATATTCTACCCAATGTGTGAATTAATTACATAATAAATAGTGAACTTTGGTGCTGGTCATGATAGTTTCAGATGAGGAAATTTGATAAACATTATAAAATGAACATTTATCTTTCTGGTAACAGCTATAGAATTATTTGAATAAATTGGAGCTCCAGTGAGTTGCTATATACAACTGATCTTTTAAGAATTAAAAAAATACTTTCACATTGGAGAATTTTCAGTTTAGTTTTGTGTTTGACCATGAGAAATTCAAATACTTTAGTGAACTTGGGAAAGTTAACTGCTAGGCTTTATCAAGGTTTTGCTGCCACTTGAGTATAGTCATTTAAATTACACAATGGAGATTTTACTCTTTTCAAATCATTGTTTTCATTTACTACTGTTTGGCTATATTTTTTAGAATAGCTAAAAATGAGATTTATTGCTACACATCCATATATAGAATTTAGCAGGCTCCAAAAGTTGCTATATTCTTTTTTTAAGGTATATTTTATTTATGCATAGAAGAACTGGGGTGTAGGCCAGAGTTGGGGGGAGTGGTAGTGAGAGGATTTACCAGAGAAATAGTGGGGTGTAGAACATCTGCTGAAATACACTCTTGAGGGGAGCAGCAGGCAAGACAGGAGAGGTCTGCTTCACTATGTGGGTCACATTCCTGGAGGTGGATTGAACTCATGCAGTAGTGACTGGCAATAGCTTGATAGCATTGAGACTTTAATCCCTGTGCCACAAGGGAATCTAAAAGTTGCTATATTTATTTGAGACTTTTTTCTAGAAAACTGATGAACTCATCAGTTTGTCAACCCATGAAGCTACTAGAAGAAAGCACAGGGAATCAAGCTTATTGACATATATCTTGGCAATGAGTTTTTGGATATTACCACAAAAACATAAGCAACAAATGTAAAAATGAACAAATAAGGAAAAAATCACAGTGATGCTAAAAATAATAGTGGTATTACATTAAACTAAAAAAGTTTTTGCATAGCAGAAGAGGAAGGGTTCATATCCAGAATATATAAGGAACTCATAGCAGAACTGAAAATAAACAAGAAAACAAATAATCAAATTAAAAAGAAGCGAAAGATTTAAATAGTTTTCCAAAGAAGCTATACAAATGAACAACAGATATAAGAAAAGGTGCCCATCTCTAATCATTTTGAAATGCAAATCAAAACTACAGTAAGATATAACTTCACACATATTAGACTGCCTATTATCAAAAAGAAGAGGTAAATACTAACAAGGATGTGGAAAACAGGGAACTCATGCACTTTGATTGGCTTGTAAATTGATACAGTCACTATGGAAAACAGTACGTAGGTGTCTCAAAAATTAAAAGTAGAATTACTGTGTAAGCCAGTAATCTTGCTTCTGGGTATATATAGAGAGGAAATAAAATAACTATTTTGAAGAGATAACTGCATCCCTATTTTCACTGCAGCATGGCTTTTCAATACCCAAGAAACATGGAAACAATCTAAATGGCAATGGTTGATAAATAAGAAAACACATATATTGGAATATTACTCAGCCACAAAAAAGAAGAAAATCCTGTTATTTGGGATAACATGGATGGAACTTTGGGGCTTTATGCTAAGTGAAATAAGCTAGAGAGACAAAGAAAAATACTGTATGACCTCAATTATATGTCAAAACTTAAAAATTGATTGATGGTTACCAGAGGCAGAATAGTATGGGAAATGCTTAAAGATGGTCAAAGAATTACAACTTCCGGTTATAAAATGAATAAAATATCAGTATATAATATGCATCATGATTACTGCAGCTAATAATACTGTCTTATATATTTGAAGGGTTTTTTTAAGATTTATTTATGCATAAAAGAACTGAGATGTAGTCCAGAGATGTTGGAGGTGAGAGGATTGAGACTTTAACACCTGTACAACCAAGGATGCCCCCTATATTTGAAGTTTTAAAGACAGTAGATTCTAAAATTTTTCACTAAAGACATACAGTTTACTAACAATTTGAGGTGATAAAGTTAATTAACTTCATTTTGACAATCATTTGCAATATATGCATATCTCACATTATCATATTGGACCCTTTAAATTTGCATGATGTTATGTATCAATTATAGCTCAATAAAGTTAGAAAAAATGTAAAATAAAACTGGCTATAAGGTAATGGCTATCTCAATACTAGAATGATATATTCTATTAACTAGCATACCTATAGAATTTCATCAAATGAGAGCCCCATGTGATATAGTTATATTCTTTAATTTTAGTTCTTCTGTTTTTTTCATGTTGACTTAAAATGAATGAGATAGTTGTTTTTTTTTTTAAGTTTGAATGTTAGAGGAATTTTTGGATAGCTATTTAATTGTAATATTCCCTGGATAATATTGAAATAAACCAGTTCTGTATATTTAGCCTTAGATAAAAACATTAGCAGGTTTGAAACATAAGCCTAATTCTGTCTTTTGTTGGGCAGTCCAATTTAGTACAAGCATTTCAGTGGTACTTCTTAAAAATAGTATGACTTAGTATACTGGAAGCTGCCCAGAATGTAAAAAAAGGAGAATAATTTATATTTAATTGGTCTAAATCTACCTTTCCTAGGTCAATAAGAAGAGAAACTAGCAGCATTAATCAAGATAAAATTATCAGCTGATTAATCAGTGTTCTAATTACTGCATAGTTCTTTACCTTTTCAGTTTTAATTACTAAACCTCATTGTCTTTTCCATATGGCTAACATGCATTCACAGTGTACTTTTTCTCTTACTGAAATCATTAAGATAAAAATATACACTCTAGACATAAAAACATCAAAAATAAGGAATTGCTAATGCTCTTAAGAATTTCCACAAAAGGTATAAACTACTAGATTATACAAGAAAAGAACTATAAATTCATGAATATTTAATCAAATAATGTTAGTGGGCAATGTAATATGATTATGAAATTAAGCTTTGGGAGACAGTGAACCTTGTCATTCCTATTTCAAAGTGATTTCGTTCAGTTTGTGTCTGAATTCAATTGCAGTTAAATATAAATCTGGAAAATATGTTGGAGATTTCAAAAATTAGTTATTCTGGTTGAAGCCTGAATATTTCTTTTTAGATGTGTTTATTCAGACTGTGTTGTCTCACAGCATGGTTTCTTACCTTTATCACTATTAGCATTTGGATTTGATAGTTCTTGTTGTTGGGGGCTAGCCTGTGTATAGCAGAGTGTTTAATAGCATCCCTGGTCTCTCGCTACTAGATGCCAATAGCAATACCTCCAGAGTGCCCAGTCACTGCTTTTTGACATTGACATATGTTCCCTGGGGAACCTAATTTTTCCCCCATTGAGAACTACTGACTTTCTTACATGACCACAATTAAAACTTTTTAATTTTATTATTATTTTAGGGGGAATCCTTTATTTTTATTAAGGTAAAATTCATGTACAAAATTGTGTATGATTTAGAGGTATAGGATCATACCATCAAAGCATTGAAAGTCTTCCACCATAGTCTACTGGGCCCCTTCCCTACTTTGTTCTTTCCCTTCTCCCTCTCCCTCTGATGGTATAATCCTCCCCCCCCCCAAATTTATTAAAATTGAAGTGCTTAGATTTGGTTACTAAATTCATTGGCTTTCCAAGATTTCAGATGTACTGTTTCTCAGCTTAGCAACTCACAAAATATGGCCTATCAGCATCTACTGCCAAGTAATTGACCCCTGTGTGTGTTCCATTAGTGATAACCACTATTCTGTGGTCAAGTATAAGGATTTGTTTTGTTTTGTTTTAAAACACTTATTTTAAAAGACACATGGTATAAAATGTACCCTGCCAGATGAGCATAATTTTTCTATAAGTCAAGTACATTTTATGGAAAACTCTTGATGTACAAATTTCCAGACACTTTTGATGATATAATGGGTGATTATCATGATGATGATGACAGTAATAACTAATGTTCACTGAGCACATCTATGCTAGTCACTGTATGAAGTATCTACATGCATTAGTTTATTTAATCTCTGAAATAGGACCATTTGGGGAGACTCAGTCACTACCAGCCTCTTTTCTAAGAGTCTGGAAAGCTTGAACAATGTGCCTGGGCACAGAGCTATGCCTTCCTCACGTGATTTGATAGGTCATAATTAAATTAACTGTCCTTAAGATTTTGCATTTTTAAGGTGGTAGGAATTTCTCTCTTTTTTGAAATGGTTTAGATTTTTTTTACCATATTTTAAAATGTATACATCTTGAAGCTATTAAGGAAATTGATATGAAATATTCGGGCCCTGTTTTAAGCACTATGAGAATTGTCTTAAAAATCCAAATGGAATTGTTTTGAGTTTAAGTGAAAGGACAGTTACAGGCCTGATTAGAGTCAAATAAGCATTGTGGTCATTTAATTATTGTTGAAAGATGGTTTCCTATGAAATGAAAATACTTTCTTAGCAAGTTTTCCTCCCTTATCTCCTCACAATGCCTCTTCTATTCGCCCCTTATTTTCTTCTCTCCCTCTTTCCTTCCCTTTCCATTCTTGATAAGAAGCTATATTATCTCCATTATGCATTATGTATACTTGAAATTGGGAAACCATAAGTTTAGCCACCACTTGTAACTAAATGACTTGAACACTAATTAATTCTATTTGCATGATCCTAATGCACAAATGTGAATAGTAATGTGGCAGAAGCCTAATTGTATTTTTTATCTACTTAATTTAAATATATTTTCTCCACCTATATAGGCTTGATATCGACTAAATAATATTTTTTTAATTTTAGATTTGTGCTTAAGGAAAATTAAAATCTAATATATCAATCCTAGACTTTAAATTTGTGTAACTCCCTTTTCAGAGAAATATATTCATAAAATTGAACTGAGTGTACATGACTGTACCTGTGAGTATTTATTTTAACATTAGAGCCTGTTCTTAGGCACATGACATGTTAAAGTATACAGGACTCCTAAAAAAACAGTGTCAACCCCTATATCTATAATTATCCAACTGTGGTAGCTTCTTTGTTACCTTTTAAGTACATCATAATAAAAATACTTATTTCTTTACTGGGAGAGATTAAGAATATTTGCAAAATTAGGAGATAAATGAATTTACAACAGTTTTATGGGGGACACAGGATTATTTTATGGCTTATGGTACTTAGTATAATGTTATGTGTTTCTTAAGCATAGTGGCCATGGAAAATGAATGAGTGTAATGTTTAAATTCTAACATGAAAACAAACTTTGAAGGAAAATACTTTCGTGAGTATGCCGGTAGACCAGACTAGTTACCTGTCCCCATAGTAATGAATTAAAATGCCATTCATAACAGTATTTCAGTCACAGTTCAGCATGCTTTGCAAAGTCTACTTTGCCATATATTTTTTTTTATTTTTTCCAGAAAATAGGATAAAAAGTTTGACTAGAAAAATACAGCATGGAAACAATGGAATATTACAGATAATATGGTCTCTTTATATACTACAATAGTGATACTCATCTGAGATCACGTGTCCATAAAACTTTACTAAATACCCTGAAGAAACCAGGAAACAAAGAAAAAGATAGACACCAACAGAAAAATGATCACAGAATAAAAGCTGACCATTTATAAAAACAGAATTATAAATTTAAATTTAAGGAAAGTGTGCTTAATTCTATTGGTAAGCAAAATTTGGCACAAACAGTGAGTTTTTGATTCTTTGATGTTCATATTAACAGGAGTGCTCAAAACAATAATAACCCAATGTTGGAATGCAAGTTAGTAAACGTTCATGGAGGGTTGATGGGCAAATATGTATGGTAATACAAATTTCCAAGTGTAAATTTACTTTGAATCAGAATTTATTGTTAGAAATTTAAAAACACATATGCACACAGGTGTATTTAGCTATAAAATTTTAGCGTTTGTACCTTATTTTAAATTAGTAAAGCAGATAGAATAGTACCATTTTGAATTGTTGATGAATTAATGGAGCTAAACATATCAATGACTAAAAATATAAAAAAACCACCACAATCCAAAGTTATGTACCATCTGAGGGTAGCCCATTGTGCCATCTGTGAACTATTATTGCCAAAAATTAAAAACAAATCTGACCATTAATCTAGATCTGAAGATACAGTAAATAGAGAACCATGTTAAAGTAACAATTGATTTTGCTGATAAGGCAATCTGCTAAATCCAGAATTTGAGAAATACTACACATCCATTGCCCTATTTTTTTCCTTCAATTGCCAACAAAAAAGTTGCAAAGGAATAAAATTAGTGATGGACAGGAATCCATTGATGAAAAGAGAATTATTGATGATTTACAGTGTGTGGTTCTTATTTACATGTCGATTTAAACAATTTGGAGAGAAAGGAAGGAAAAGGGGGGAGGGGATATCAAAGATTTTGAACATGGCTTAGATATTTTATATGTGATGCTATGAAAGATTACTGTTTTCTGAGGTATGATAATGGTATTGTGGATATATTAAAAATCATAAATTATTTTAAAGGTAGAAGGGGGAAAAAGAGGGTATATATGAAATAAGACTGACTATGAATTAAGAATGATGAAGCTTATCATTTTATATGACAGTTCATTATATTTTTGTTTAAAAACAGTACAATAGTAATCATTTAACAGCATTATTTTGATTAAAGAATTTATGGTATATCCTTGTGAGAAAATAGTATGCAACCATTAAAATAATTCTTATGTTCTGTATTATATAGAATGTTTAAGAATATTAAAGTACTCATAGTGCTCATAAAATGTTAACAAATATAAAAATATTATAAAGCAGCATGCAGAGAACTATCGCACTCAAGTACATACAATGGAAATAAAGATTAGCAATTTAGCAGTAATTATTTCTGAGTGAGAGAATTATGGGTGATTTTAATTTTCTTCTTTGTGCTTTTTGTGCATTTTCCAAATTTCTGTAATAAATATGCATATATTTTTAGTTCTCAGGTTTATCATTACAAAAGAAGGGAAGAACAAACACAGTTTAGAAAATGTGTCTCCCAAAATGATAAAAACAGAAGTTTTGTGTATTCTGCAGGAGTAAATTTTTGAAAATGTTAACAAAGTACTATTTTGTGATTGTTTGTTATAAAATAATGTATTGCTATTACTTGGTTGGGAGAAGTCAGGAATATTAATTTTGTTACCGGTAGATTATTTAAGAAATCACTGACAAGAAGAGTTATTTTTCAGAAAGGCTCAAAGAAAAGGAGTCCAAGCAATTATAGAATATCAGAAATAAGCTTATAATTTCAATACAAAATTTTCAAGTTTACTTACATTATCTTATTTATAGGTGAAAAGTGGAGACTTGGAGACTTTCATATATACCCCCTCATTGTGAACGGTTGTGTACTATTTTCTCTCTGGTATATAAGTGCCAGCATGGCAGATCAAGACAAGGACATTCTGGCCTCCCCAGATCTCCTCGTGCTGTGTAAATATCTGATCTTTTATTAGGATGTGTATTTCCTCAGGGTCAAAATGTAGTCAAAATTTGGTATTACCATATTTTGAAAGCTGAAAATTATACTTATTCAGTTTCAAAAGTACTCTCATAAAAGGGGTTTAAATTTATAGTTAAATTTTATTTTATGTAGAAAAAATATCAAAAAGTAAGGAATATCTGACTCCACATTGTTGTTGCCAGATAAATGGTGCGTGTTGTCCCTTTCCTCTTGACTACCCTGTAAGTACGCCTTGGAGCCAGGGAGGATGGACAGTGGCTTCTGAAAAAGCTAAGAACCATCTAACTCTATTCATATGAACTTAACACCACAAATTCTCTTACCAACTAGGATATTTTTTTTATTTACAGGTGTCTGTATCTTAGTAGGTATAAGTATAAAAACATACAAAGTAGACACACTAATTGACAAGAAGGAAAAATTAGCTGTTAAAGGGAAGATCCAGAAAGAAGGAATGTAACATGTATAAGTGAACATTTTAATGAAAAAAACAAGTTTTCCCTGTTGGCACGTTCATTTTCTTGCTCCTCTAACCTGTGTTGAGCAGCTAATTTTTTTATATGCTGGCTGACAACTTCATAAGTATTTCCAGGTCTTATACACTTCCAGATCATTTCCAATCTTAATATTTTCAATAAGATAGGCTTTAAAACATTTTATTTTTATTTATTTATTTTAAAGACTTATTTATTTATGCATACAAGCACTGGGGTACAGGCCAGAGGTGTGGGGGTGGGGTGAGAGGATTCACCACAGAGAGCAGGGAGCAGAACAGGCAGATCAACAGAAGTACACTGCTGAGGGCAGCAGCGGGCACAGCAAGAAAGGTCTGCTGTGCCATGTGGGTCCCCTCCCTGGCCAGCGGCAGGGATTGAACTCATGCTGCAGTGGCTGCGGTTTGCTTCATAGTGTGTTGTTTAACCCACTGCGCCACCAGGGAGGCCCAGGCTTTTAAACATTTTAAATGACTATAGATATGGTGTTAAATTCAGCCCAGTTGGTAGGTATTGGAACATTGAACTAGTACTTATTCATATGTGAACTGAAAGAAATGAAAACACAGGCACCAGAAAATTAATGGAGTAAAACAGACCATAGTCTTCCCTCTCTCCCCTCAGAGGTAGGCAGTGGCTTATACACATACACAGACACATGAATGCACATATTATTTATTTATAATCTTTAAATATACTAACATTTTAATGTGGACTATTTTGGACAGATTCAACATGGAAATCTCAATGCTCTCTTTCTAATGTTTTTCTGATATAAAGAATCATAGTATTTATGGAGGATTGCTGCATACTTATAGTGCTTTTAGTTTTGTTTCTAAAATATGTTAACTAAGATATCTTGATTGCTATGACCCGTCACATAGACTTCTCTTTAATTATATTCTTTATCTCCATATAAAGGTAATCTCTTGACCAAACAGTTTACTTATCCCTATTATAATAATTCTATAGAAAGTATTGTAACAACAGCATCTGCTCACTTTATAGATTTAACTCATGAGTTACTCTTATTAATATTATGAAGAATTTACATCTCTTGTAGTTAAGATTTCAAGTGGAAGTCTCCATTTGAGAAAGTCAAGTAACAAGTCTATTGTACATTTTGCATTTTCTGAAAATGTGTGTTCCATGGCCACCCTGAAGTTACTTTCTTTCTCTTTCTAATTATGTCCATTTTTATGGTTTTCTAAATGCCATAGCAGTTGAGGTTTTATGTGCTGCTGTATAGACCATCTAAGACTGATGGATACTTAGAACTGAAGCTGTGTGCCCTTTTCTGTATCTGTACTTTGGAAGCTCTGTGACCTTCATGTTTTTGTTTCCTGGCTTAAATCTTAGATCTCAGAAAGAGATGCTTTCTTAACTTACAACCAAAGCAGAGAAGTGATTTGAAATAGTTTGAGTATGTTTAAAAATGTTTCGAATCTGGAAGTTTCTACTGCTTTAGCCTGGATAAGAATTGTATTAGCCTCCCTTTAGTATTTTGATATTCCTCTCCTTATGCATTACATTAATTATCAGCATATACATTTTTTTAATATACTGGGAAAAAAACCTGAACCAACAATTAGCTTGGTACTTCAGTTTTTTTTTTCTAAATTGAAATTGAATTGACTTTTGGTATAGTGTGACCTAATATTATAGTCCATTTGTTTCAGTGTATTAAATATGTAGTGTTCTATTTATTGTGACTGAAGATCTTATTCTGTGATTATCTTTCTGACCACTTAAGAAAGAGCATAAGTACTTGTAAGTACTACAGACACACTGGTCATTGAACACATCAATGAGTAAAATGTGAGTGGGTTGGTGATAAATGAGAGAGAAGTACCTTTGTTTCAATATTTATTGAGGATTGTTTTTAATGAAGTGTTCTATCTAGAGTGGAAATACTGCTCTTTTTCTCCCTCTTCATAATCTCTTTAGCAGGTTAAGTTGCTGTCTGTGGCTGTATCTTCATTATTTAGAGATCTTGGAGAAGTATAAAAGCTTCACCTTAGTTACCAATTAGTGGTGTATTGGTGTTTTCGATGAGTATAATAGAGTAAAATTATATTAGTAGTCCACAGATAAGGGACTGTATGTCTGCTCACTGTTCCTCTTGATGAGTTTGTGAAGCCACAGTAAAACTGAAAGATATTATACATCTCTGATGGGTTTTGGGAAATGCAACTTTGGCATCAGATGTTATATGATTTTCATGTAAGAAAAATGAAGACCTTTGAAGCAAGCCAGATAGACAGCTGCTCTCTCTTCCCTCATGAGAAAGCCTTCTGAACTTTCCTTTAAATCTACCTTTATTGGGCCTCTCTAGTGGCACAGGGGTTAAGTCTCAGTACTGTCAAGCTAATGCCATCCACTGCAGCATGAGTTCGATCCCCAGAGAGTTAATAACCATATGGGCGCAACAGACCTCTCCTGTTTTGCCTGCTGCTCCCCTCGGCAGTGTATTTCAGTAGATCTGCCTGTTCTGCTCCTCACTCAGCCTTTGCTGAATCCTCTCACACATCCCAACCTTCTGCACCTCTGGTCTACAACCCAGTTCTTGTAGCATAAATAAAAACTAAATCTTAAAAAAAAAAAAACTCAAAATGCAAATCTACCTTCCTTTAGGTCAGCAGCTTCTGATCACTTGTGCATGGGACTGGCTCTGGACGAGGAGAGCCTTGGTGTCCACAACAAGCGTGAGCAGAGAGTGGGGGCTTGTGTTGGGCATTCTAGTCTCTGCAGATTATTTCAATTTCATTAAAAAAACAAACAAAAAGCCCACCATGCCTTTAAAAACTCAACACTGCGAAAACACCATCATTTTAATAATAATTGTGCATTTGCATCATTTCAAGTTGATTTTCAAAGACATTCCATATCATTATCTCTTGTTGGTCTCCCAGAAACTCTGAGATGGATGACTCAGGTATCACTGGAGGGATTGTTTTAAAGACACAGAAAAAGGCTCACTACTTGTTCTAGAAATCCCTTCCTCAGTCTTAGATTTTCTTTCTTTTGTTAATCTCTTCATCCTCATGCTGTGTATAGGATTTTCGTATCTATGTACAAATTCATTTTTTTTTTAATATTTTTATTTAGGCAACAAGACCTAGGGTTTAGGCTAGAGGTATGGGGGGTGTGGGGAGTGAAACAGGTAGATCCACTGAAATACACTGTGGAGGAAGCAGCAGGTGAAACAGGAGAGGTCTGCTGCACCAAGTGGGTTAGTTCCCTGCTTTGAATGAACTCATGCTGCAGTGGCTGACAATAGCTTGATAAAGCTGAGACTTTAACCCCTGTGCCACCAGGGAGGTCCAAGACTCTTATTTTAGATAAATAAAATAGCACCCTATCCTTTAAGAACAGCTTTACTGTCCAGTACTTCTTCTATTGTCTGCCATGTCTCTTCCCTGTCCTTATAGCCAAGTATGAGAAAGGGAGACTTACCATATAAACATCCTCCCTTCAATTTCTTTTGCCTTGGATTTTTTTGGCTCTATTGTGAATTCTTTTCAGCATTTTGCATTAAGATCTATTCCTTCCTTCTAACTTCCTCCTATCATCAGTGCCTCTTTTTACCCACCCAAGGAGCTCCTGCTTAAGTAACTTGAGGGCTCTTTATCCAACTCCGTATTGCCTCTCTGTCATACAAATTTCAATATCTAATATCAACATACATACATATACAGATATGTATTAAACAAACATCAGTTAACCAATTTCTAATGTGTTCAAGTCTGTTTCTTTTAAAACAGTCTATTTCTTAAGTGATAAGGAGAAAGTAAAAATCAGATGATTCCACTTATATGTGTAATATAAAGAAAAAAAAAGGAAATGACAAAACTAAACCAAAACAAACCTTAGAAATATGACTGCAGGGTTGATGTTGTTAAAGTGGGGGGTAGAGTGAGAAGTGAGAACATAGAGGGGAGAGGTTACAGTGGCTTCAGGTAAAGGAATATGGTGGGGGTGGTGTGGGGAAATACATCTGAGGAGTTGTGAACCCTTGCCCTTAAATCACATACAGTGCTGTAAACCGGTGTTACCTCAATAAAGAGTAAAACTGTTCCTGACCTTGCATAATGATTTGAGAATCAGACTCCTTGCTCAGGCCAGAAATCTGAGTTAAATTTAGAACCCTTGTCAGCTTTTGATATCGTCATTCAATCACCAACATATACTTTATTAATCCTGTATACTTAAAATTCTTCAATCATAATCAAATTTTTAAATTTCTAATGTATTTTCTTCTTTCATCCCCATGGGCACTGTGTTACTATAGAGTCTTCTCTTAGATCACTTCACCAACAATTTAACTAATATCCTTGGTTCTAATTTCACTGCTTTCCAAAAGTCTAAACTCCTGCCAGGAAGAGTATTTAAGACTTACCTGCTTGAAATCCACTTATTTTTAAGCCACTGTTCATTACAGTATTCAAACTTCTTCATATCTCAAAGGACATTTATTTTGATAGACTTCAGTCTCCCTTTCCAAATCTGATTTTTCCCTCACTTCCCTTGCTTTTTGCTCTGTAACTGTAAGGAACCCCTTGCAATTCCTAGGATGTTTGAGTCCTGACATTCTTGCCTGAAATGTCCTCTATCTACTGGGTTGATTCGTAGCTCATCAAAACTTACATTCACCAAGAACTTCAGAAAGTCATCGTATTTTCTTAGCAGATGTAATTAGTTAATATGAAACCATATGAAAGGAGGGTGGTTCCCTATGTCCTGTATGACTAACATCCTTATAAGAAAAAGAAGAAACACAGGGAAGAAGACCATGTGAAGATGAGACAGAGTTGGAGTATTGCATCTCTAGAGCAGTTGCTGCCAAGAGGATTGCTATTCTACAAGCTAGGAGAGTGGGTAGACCAGCTCTCCCTCCTGGCCTGCAGGACGATCCCACCCTGCAGTAGCTACTTGGTGTCAGACTGCTGGTTTCCAGAACACTGAAAGTGGATTTCTGCCACTGTAAGCACATCAACTGTGGTGATCTGTTAGGGCAACCTCTTCCCCAACCTCTTCCGATCCAGAAGCCTTAATGAACCACCAGGACTGGGTGAAGCACCCTTTTCAGTGCGCCCCATGCTTCTTTCTAACACTTGAGTTGGAATCAGTAGCCAGTGAGCTCTGGGAGCATACAAGGTGCCTTGCCCCAGTCTCTAGCACCGAGTAAAGAACTGGATCAGATTTTTGTAGGTTTATTAAATCACTGAAATGGCAAATTTCTGCTGTAGCTTATCACCCATCCCTTAATCCTGCATTTTGTTTTGCTGCATTTTGTTTTTAAAAGCGTTTAGGCTTGTTCGTGATTTTGACTTTTCTTCAGTGTTCGCCTCTCCCTTTCCAGACATCCTGTCTCCCCTCCCTCTGGTCTTCTCACCCACCCCAGTTCCCATATAGAAACTAAACTGTATCTGCTTTTTCTGAAAGTTTTCAAATATCCCAGTTTTCTTTCCCATGATTGACAAATCTTTGCTAAATATCATTTAATTTGTACAGATGACAAGAAGTAACAGATATGGAATGAGAATTATTGTCTCCTCTTTAGCTGAGTCCATTCCTTTTTGGTTTATCAGAAAACAAAATGAATCCCCCAAATCTTAATGAATTTGATAGCTCCTGCACATCTAGGAAAACTTATCATAGGGAAACACACACACACACACACACACACACATACACCCCAATTATTTGGTTAACTAAAGGCCAAGTTTGGAAATTGTTCAAGTTTTCTATGAATATTCATAAATAATTAACTTGCATCTCAATTTAGAACCTAACAACAGTTCATTTCAATTTTTTTTTTGTTTTGTTTTTAATATCGGAGTTAATTATATGCAGAGGTCTAGTTTCTGGGTCTTCTCTCCTCATGGTGATTGAATACTGCAGTAGGTGAAAACCACCCTGTACTGCTGTGACTTCCACCACGTGGCTTCGTAGCTGCAGGGGAGCAGGTGGGTGCCCTTCCAAAGAGCTGTGTTCTTAAGAATGCTCTCTTGTGCTCCTAGAGGAGTGTATATCTTTAAGAGTAACTTTCGTTCTTGCACACTTTTTACTAAAAGTGCAAAAGGTGTACAAGAGGAAAGAGACAAGACAAAAAGAAACCTGTCCCAAAAGAAATGGTAAAAAGCGAGATTGCTACATCCAATTGGTATTTTCAGCCCCTTGAACAGCTACATGTTTAGCCCTGTGAGGGACTCAGAAATTGCAAACCCCTCGGGGTAAAAAAAGATACCACGAAGAACTTAGTCTAACTGGGTAGAAAGGACTCCTGTACTTGTGGAACAGGCTTCCTGGAAGAATAATTAGAGCCCTGGGCAGTTAGCAGGAGCAAGGCCATTCGGGGGCTGCCCCTTTTGTCTCTTCGCCTTGTATAGGCTGGACGATGGAATAATTGTGGACAAAGGGTCCAAAGAGGGCGGAGGGTAGGGTATGAACTCTCAGGCAGCTGCTTTCAGCTTTATTTACTGTCCCATCTTTCAGCAGAATCCTGTCCAGTTCCGAGCCGCCTCTCGGGGACCAGCTGACTGCGTGGTAACACTGCCATCTAGTGGCCACTTTGCCCCTGAGCTGTGGCTTTCTTTGCCCTCCGGCTGGCTCCGTAGCTCTCTTCCTCTCTGTCTTTCTCTGTTGCACCCTCTCTCTTTTTCTCTCTCTTTTAAAAAAGGTTTTTATTCCATCAAGGAAAAAAACTGGCTTTTGGAAAACAACCAACTCTGTTGGAACTCAGAGATAATAATCAGTTTCTCTGGGCTTGTGAAATTGGCTCATTAAGCGTGCTTTTTAACAGAAAATATTGGAAGCGATTAAGTCTGCTTTACTGAGTGGGCATGAAATGGCCAACCTTCGGCCACCCACAGCTCCTGGGTGCCTGGCGCCGTTTTATGCATGCAGCGTAATGTCTTTACTTGAAGTGCTGTTTATTCATCACCTGCTTATTTATCTCTTTGCATTTGGCAGGCACATCGATCAATGTTAAACTGTCACACAAGGTTATTTTTCTTTTACATAACAGTATAGGCCTAAGGTAGTGGCATATTAAAAGTAATAACTTTCTAACTTGTAGCTCAAGATGACAGCCCCATTTTTACCCGAATATATTACAGCAAGGAATGCCTTATTCCATTCTTCCTTGCCCTCTTGCCTCCTCTAAGTGCTCAGCTATTCCAAGGTCAAAGGCTTCATTCAGCCTTGCTTCCCTCCCACTTTGCATATGCTTGGTTCTCTCCTTCACCTCCAGTTATCTCCAGTTTTTACGTTGATAAGCCCACAATGAACATTCTGCCCACCTGGTATACACATCTTGTTCTTCCGTTGTATGATGACATTTACCCCTTTGCATAAAGATGTGGTAGCTGGCTGGATTCTGGGGAAGCAGCAAAAAAGCTGCTTCATCTCATGTCAAAGGTTGTCATGTTTGTACAGTTCCATCTCTATGACCATCAGGGTAAGCGTGGTGGAATGTTGCTGTTTTGTACTTTGCTTAAGATTTATAATAGGTGACAATAAGAGCATCTACAGACCCCTGGAGATAGAGAATTAAAACGAATCTGAAAGCAACTAGTATTGCCTTGAAGCAACTGGTGTTGGTTTAGGGCTTTTAAGTTGTTTCCCACCACCTTTCTTTGGTTTAGCTTAGTTGTGTTGTTTTCAAGCTACCCATTTTGTGACACTCCTTTCTTGGCAATAGACCAAATCAGCTTTCTTTGTGAAAACAGGTTTTCTTTTCCTTTCTTTCAAGCCTTCCCTCCCTTCCCCTTCAGTGCAGCCTGAAAATGCCTGGAGATAGAGTATCAGATATTTTTAGCATCAAATTTCAAAGTGACCCTTAGAATCACTTCCTGCCCTTGATTTCTTCCTTGGATTTCACTTCTGACTTGGCCCCTGTTGCTAAATATGTCTTGGACGGTGCCTCTCCTATATGCTACTTTGATAATATTGTGTACAGGGAAACTGCATCTTGCAATAGTGGACCCTGTTGCGCCCAAGGTACCAACCCCATTCTGATCTATTTTTGCATGCACCAGAATAGCTCCTGTAGAAAGTGTGAGGAGGGAACTGTAAATGCTTACGAAAATATGGTCCAGAAGTCCACCAAGTGCTTGCTGAGGAGGCTCATGAGTTTACCAATGAGTCTGGCCCACCTTTTAGATTTACTTATGCATTCCTGTACATAGAAAGATGGTAGAATGCTGATCTATGGTGATCTATGCTTTATCATGGGTAGCACAGCCCCAGAAAAAAAGCATACCCATTAAAAAAAAAAATGTGGCTGAGCCTGTGTCTATGCTCCCACGATCAATATTTGCATTAAAGTGGTTTAAATGTGTGTGGCTCAGAGGCTGTCCATTCTTTCAACCTGACCTGCTGCATTGATTAGGGCTAGCGATAGAGGGGTAAAGAGCAAATCAGGCGAGGAAAAGAATTAAAAGGAAAAACAGGAGAAAATGAAAGCTGTTGCTGTGAGTCTGTAGGAGCTGTGCTTTAAGCCAATCATGGATGCCATGTTTGCTCTGCTGCCCCTCTACAGAGCCTTTCCACAGCCCTCCGAGGGCTGTTTGTCTTTCAAACACCCACGAAAAGATTTCTGGATGCCTTGAGAAGGGGCAACTCAGAACCTGTCATTAACAGCTAACACTATCCAGGTAAATGCCTACATTTAGCTACTTACACTCTTTCTTTGCACCTCAAGTGTCTATTTTTGTGAGCTGTCATTTGCTTTGCTAAAGCCTCATTAAAACTAGCTACAATCACTACTTATTAAATGCTTATTTTTTACATCATATGTTACTCAGTTATTTTTGGATGTTGTCAAAATCAGTTCCTTACTGTAGCCTAAGCAGTGGTCACTCAGATGCCATTTTCACATTTGGCATCCAAGGATGGCTTGTTATTAGTCCAAAATTGAACCACCAGTAAAAGTATGGTTGTGCTTAACATTCAAGCTCCTAATTTCAAAGCCTAGACTTTTAGCCATAGTGCAAGGTCATGCTCATTTGGGGAATTTTTTTCCTCTGTTGGGATGTTTTAGTAGGGTAATTATCACACATAGAAGACTATGAAATAGTTAAATTTCTTCACAAAACAGAATGTGACCTTGTGCCACAGTAAGTCATACATGAAGTAAATTTAAGATGAGTATAGAAAATGGAAAAAGTATGGGAGATGGAGTGTTTGGGGAAGACTTTGTAAAGTTGGACTTAAAGATGGATGGACAGGTCATAAATTGGAGGAAGAAGTCACTCAGAATAGAGAAATATATGAGTAGAGTTTGGAATTTTGGAATGCATACCCCTGCTCAAGTTATGTTAGCATGTCATGATAGGTGGGATTGATTGGGTTGGGCCAGACAATGAAGACCTGGAAGATCAATATTGGACAGTTCAAATTTTCTTGTATTAAGTATCCTCTCTTATTGTCTTGGGGAATCATGCAGATTTATCTACTGAAATTACAGCTTGAAAAATCTGACCTATGTAGGGCATTGCTTGGAGCACTGGAGTTTCAGACAAGCCCTTCACTCTCAAGGAAGAATCTCTTGATACTTTCATTTTCTCAAGGATGAAAAGAAATTAAAAGTAACACCTGTGAAGATTTTACTTATGAGGCTAACTTGAAGTAAGAGAATTGCCTCAAGAGAGAAATAAAAAGGTGAAAGCAAATTTCCAAATCTAAAATCTTCAGATCAGTGTGTTGATAAGTTTGCTTTTACCAAAACTGATGTGTGAAAATCCAGTTTATCAGAAAGATAAATTTGTGTGTACTAATCATTGGTAATAGGAAAGGATTTTCTTTAAGATTCCTGTAATTAGAAATACCTTTGCACATTTTAATGTGCTTTGATGTACAAGCCTAAATAAAGACCAAAACAAACCAACCCACAAAAGAATAAGAAAACCAAACCTACAAACAAAAAAGCCTGATTCATAAATAGCTTTTAAGGAAATCATATCTTACTAACCAGTTTGTAAAGCAAAATATACTTAATTAGTTGCTGCCATATCCTAGACTAAGTTAGATAATAATGTCCAGACATTATGAAGCAGCAAGTAAATTTCAGATCTTAGGAATGTTCTACCTGCACTGAAAATATGGATTCTGGGGGAATTCAATTATATGTGTAAAAAAGTGGGTTTGAAATGACAGTGAAAATAATCACATAACAGTGAGTGATTTCAGAAGCTGCTCTGATAAGGAGGAGTCCTTATAAAGACCTGCCTTTGGCTTACATTGTCTCATTTTGAGTGAGCCCTTCGTTAACTGCTCAGTGTTTGGATCATCACTACAGAATGAAGTCCTATAGCCTATATCAGTGGTTCTCAAAGGACAATTCTCAGAAAAGCAGCATCCGTATGACTTGAAAACTTGTCAGAAATGCAAATTCTGGACCTCATTCAGACTACTGAGTTAGAAACTTAGAGCAGTGCGCCAAGTACCTCTGATAGAACATGAATTTGAAATCCGCTGTTTTATATCTAACATGCTAGCATTTAATGGCTTTTGATTTAAACAAAGGGTGGTTTATTTCTAAACAGTTTGTTTTGCAGCTGTCTTTCCCCTCTGATGGCAGCTGCATTATGTCACTGTTTCTCCAGTATTTCACTTTTGGTTTATTTTACACTCAGTAATGTGGGATGCTTCAGGTGAAATAAGCAGAGTATGAATGTAAGTAAGATTTTTCTTTTTTGATAGCAATTTGTCATTCTGGAAATTTTTTAAAATACTGATCTATCATTTAAAGTAGCATTATAAGTAGGTCAGATTGCTTGAAGGTTGGTCATCAGAGAGGTTAAATGGTATTTATATATGACTTAAAGCAAATATTCTTCTTAGGTAAAGACTGGAAGTCTCAAAATAATCTTTCTCAAGATCATTTAATTTCAGTTGGCTTAAGATGCTATTTGTATTAAGTTAACAGGGTGCTAATTTAACATAGGTTTATAGCCATTTGAAGTCATTTTCATTCATTAAGAAAAATATCTCTCTAGATTAGATTATCATAAGAGTTTGAATGGCAATAGGGATTCCTCTGTGTGGGCCTGAGGATTTTCCACATGAATGCATACTGTTTCACTGCCCTCCTGAAAAGTGTAGAATTTTTTTTTTTTTTTTTTACTATAAAGCAGGGCACTAACAGTGTTATCTGGCTTTGCCTTGGATATGAACAAGTACAGACACATTTTGTACTAGATTCATATATTGGGACTATATTATATTATGATATGTATCATTCTGGTACATATTATAATTCCCATATTCCAGTTTATAATTTTTCAGAATATTTTAGACATTATATCCACAGATGAAAATTTCTTTTTACTCTTGATTTTAGATTTCTAAAAGTATTGAATGTAGTAGATTTATTTATTAAGTGTAGATTTTTGCAGCCTAACAGGCATTTTACAACAAAAGTGTCTGGAAAAATATGGACCTCTCTTTAATTTGCCAAAAGGCATTAATTGCAGAGGATCTTTGAAAATTATTTATTTTGAAGAAAGTTATTTTTTTTATGCTGCATAGACATATCCTTCCCAGCTGTTTTATACACCCTTAAGCCGGGAACCCATCCACCCCAGTCACAAGCAGCTGGGAGCAGGTGCCTTTGCTTTGTTTCACTACTATTTTTTTTTTCTCTCCAGGTGCTGAGTTTCCCAGTTTCCTAAGTTCCTCTGGCTTTGACATCAGGGTTATCTAAGCATTTGGAGAGAAATTATCTTCTAGCTGTTGGAATTCACTGATCTAAATTTTGGCCTTGAAGCTCTGTACCCTTGCCACTCTTGGGCAGTCATCTTGATAAACACCCAAATAAAGTGATTCCAGCCAGTTTAACGTGATAACTAATGAAAATGAGAAGCCCCCCAAAATGGTAATATATTAGTATTAAGTGGATACAGTGGACTTTTCCATACCTCTAGACTCTCCTAGCCTACCTACCAAAATATTTATAAATTTTTCAGAAGAAGAAAATGCATAAGATCAAAAAACTCAAATTTATATAATTTTCCCTTTGTGATAGAGAATACAACTGTGATTAATTACAGCACTTTAGCTGTATAATAAATTTGATAACGGCTTTATTTTAACTGAATTACCATCAAATAATCTGAGAATTCCTCACTATGGGGTAGCATGCTTGAATTACTAGGGCTCCATAACTGCCTGTTTCTGGGTTGGGGATGCCCAAACAGAGAGACTCTTACAGAGAGATTCAGAGATAGAAGTTACAGAGTTAAGATCTACATGTGGTTATGACATTGCTATTTTTTTTTCTTTGTGACACTTTAAGTTTTATATAATGCAAATCTATTTCTGAAATTCAGCAAAATGTCATTAATATATGATGCTGTTGGCAACCTTCCTGACTGTTGAAGGCAGAAAAGTACATTCCCTTAAGGAAATGAAAGCAGTTCTGAGTGGGTTTGACTTCCATGAAAATGTATATTGAAAGTTTCAGGAATTCGTGGGACCAAAATATAGGTAAGATTGATCTGAATTGGAGGGTTATTAAAGATAAGCAAATACTATAAATATTATAGTAAGACATGCAAATTAGATTCAGAATTTAATTCTTCTGTAAACTTTGATTTTTATCAGCTTAATTCTTGGAGTACTAATTTAATGCTTACCCAGATATTACCTACTGAATAACCTAGGTTAGGAGCCAAAAATTCTTTTTTCATTTTCTAGTAGAATAGTAATTAACTCACCTCTTTAATTCTGAAAGCTATTATCCATAGAAAAATTTTGAGAGATCAGGTAACTCATTGCTCTAGTTTCTAAAGAAAAAACAGTGGATAAGAGCCCATACTCTCACAGAACTGGGTTCAAATATATTATCTTCTGTGTAGTGGAATTGCATTTAATTTGAAAATATGTCTTCTCTCCCCCTCCCTCCCCCCCCCCAAGTACTCATAGAATAGGAAGTGGTTAAATCCATGCCTTCTGTCTTTACAAATAAAGTTTTATTGGGACCGCATATGTTTGTTTATGTACATGATGTCTACTACTGCTTTCACAATGCAAAAGCAAAACTGAATAGCTGTTGCAGGGACCATAGAGTCTGTAAAGGCTAAATTTTTATTAAATGGCTCGTCACAGAAAAGATTTGCCAAAGACTGTATTTTACCGACTTTATGATTTCACTGTTTTTCTTGAATGGGGTTGGTTTTCGACACTGGAGAAAATGTAATCTCATCTGGTATGGAAAGAATACTATCAGAATACTACTTTGGTAGTTGAAACTTAAATTCTCTGCATTTCTGTTACATTTCTCTCTCAGCTTGGTTAGGTCATGTCTCTGCTCTGACAGAACACCTTCATCTGTAACAAAATAAATCAGTCTATGTGATTTCTAAGGTCCTTCCATTCCTTCCCTCTTTCTCTAGCTTCCTTCTTTCCCCCTTTCTTCTTCCCTCCATGCTTCCTTCTCCTCCATCCATCTTTATTATTTTTCCATAAATTTAAATAGCTGTTATTATGCTTCCAAGTACAACTTTTCCTGACCACTACTGCCCAAATTAACTTCTTCCTCTGAACTCCATAGCAGTGGGATGTAATTATATATTTTATCATGGTGCCTGCTTCATTTATACTATACTGTTATTTGTGCTTTATAATTGTAAAATATAAGCTCCCTGAGACTAAGAATTACATATTTTTCCTTTCTATATTCCTAACACAGTTGTATTTAATGTAATGTACGATGGAAAGCCAATGACATAAAAAACTGTGTTGTTGTTTCCAATATTTAATTCTCTACAATGTGTTTCCGAGCTTATTAGAAAAATAAAAAAAAAATTCATCCTTTAATTTACTTAATATGGTTGTTCCAAGACAAACAGTAATCCAGCCCTCTTCCCTCCCTGGTTTTTTACTTCTTGATGATTTAACCTTTGGAAGAATGTTTAATAAGGTATGTTTTATGTTGTTACTGTAGTACTTTACTTCTCATTGATATTATTTATTTTCAATTGTATTTTTATTGAGGTAATATTGGTTTTCAAAGGTGTACATGATTTAGGTGTATAAGTTCACACCTCTTCAGATGATACTTGTTTTTTTTTTTTTTTAAAGATTTATTTATTTATGCATACAAGCACTGGGGTACAGGCCAGAGGTGTGGGGGGTGAGAGGATTCACCACAGACAGAG
>JAGFMF010011799.1:3840253-3915694 GCA_019455555.1 Galemys pyrenaicus | reverse complement strand
CCTCCCTGGCCGGCAGCAGGGATCGAACTCGTGCTGCAGTGGCTGCGGTTTGCCTCATAGTGCATTGCTTAACCCACTGCGCCACCAGGGAGGCCCTCAGATGATATTTGAAATAATAAGATCATTGCTAGTCAGTTGCTTTGTTCTCTGCTTTAGAGATCATGATGGTTTATTCAGCTGTTAGAAATTACAACTGCAAAGATTGACTAAGTCACTGTCATGGAAAAATGGTAGCTATTGAATTTGATTCAACATTGAGAGACACACTTACTTAATGGGAAGTCATAGGGGTTTCTCTCCTTGGTCTTCAATGCACCCATCAATGTAATGAGAACTATGTGTTACACCTGGGCTGGGGGCTGCAGGCTGCATATTCATGTGCCATATGGTTTTTACATTCAATTGAAAAAATAGAGATACCTCAGAAAAATGAGTAACTTCAAAATAGAATATCAACTTGTTTTTAAAATAGAGAAGAACTAAATTGTTTATCATTTCAAGAATATTAAGCCTAGGCACAGTTTATATGTTTCACAAGTGAAAAAATTTATTTTAAGAAGATAAGGAATTTTGAGCATAGCAGTTTTTGATTCAATAGTGGTGTGAAATACATGCCAATAAATAATAAAAATAAATAGTACACTTTAACTTCATTTTTAATTGTTTTGTTGGGTTCACACAAGGTTCTAGGTATCTTATGGAGTACATAGACAAAATCATCCCTACTCTAAGCTGTTATCCCTCTGACCAGTGAAAATATTACTGCATAAAATGTACTCAAAAGAGCCACCAAACATACCTACCAACCCTCACCCAATCTAGATATTATTTAGAAATTCAAACAGTACTTAAGTTTTTACTAAAAGTATATCTTCTTAATGGAAGACATCCTGTGTGTCTTTAAAATATTTCCTGCAAGTCCAAAGAAAGTTTCCATTTACAGTTTAAAGAATAATAGAGCTTTTCGTTGGAAATATCTAGGTTAAGGGCAGTGGGTCATTTCGTTTGGTTAGAAGAATGAGAACAATATGGAATGAAATAAAGTTTACTGTTTCATTTACATACTGGATAAAAAAATCTTTGCTTAGGATTTAAGGATGGTAGGGGTAATTGTCTAGAATTTAGGGAAGCTAGGGGTAATTGAATTAATTGAACATTCAATTAAAAATCTCATGCCAGTTAGAAAATGTCTTAGCAATTATTCAAATAAGAATCCAAACCAGTTAATATGATATGACTGTGGTTGAATAGGACAAAGAAAAAGTGCAGGGAAAACAACATTTTATGACATAATGGTTACACATTTACCAACATACCGAATTAATTTTCCATTTGACTTCTGATGATGAGAATGGCAACTGAATAGTAAAGTAAATAAATGAATAATTGTGTCATTTATGAATAAGAGGACAGAGGTTGATTGTGTTTAGGAATTCTTGAGTAACATGTCATGATATAAACAGAAAGAAATTCTGCCTTTGAGGTGAGATATGAAAACATTTAGAGAACTTTCCTTGTCTGAATCAGATGACTGTGCATTGTAGAATCAGAGTCCAAATTCTAAGCCATGAGAGAACACACTTCTTTTGCCTTTCCTTTACTCTTTTCTACCTTGATTTTCTTTTCATCGTTCCCAGTACTCCAGTATCCATGGAAATTGGGAGAGGCCATAAAAAGGAGTTTTGTCCTCCCATTCTGCTCCATCCAGTCCTTGCCATCCCAGATTTGTGAAACAATGGGGTTCTGTATTTTTCAGCTTTGGAGAAACTGCCTGGTCTCTGTCTATCATAGCAGTGAAAAGTAGCTTTCCACCACACCTTCTTAATAGTTGATGGAAGAACAAAATCATTGAGTCATAAAACTCATCTGGTTTTCTAATCCATCTTGGAGAAAAAGTAAACTGTTGTTCTTGGATGAGCCCCAGGGACCGCTGCTTAATTTCTCAGTTCATTTTCCCCTCTTAGCCTATGTATGTATATAGGTCCCTCTATACTTCCTTTATGAATACATGCATTTTTAATACCACAAAAAGTGAAAAAAAGTCATTTTTTGGTAAATATTCTTTCCGTAGAATTGTAATCTATGTAGTCAGAGCTAACAAGCAGATGGATGTATTTGAATGCCATTATCTTGTGTACAATGATATTATCTGTTTCATGAAAAATTCAGCAGTTTGGGATGCTTTAGTGAAGGGAAGATGGAAGTGAAAAAAATAGCAAGAAAAACATGATCAGACTCAGAATCCCTGAGGGGGTCCCATTGCATCATTTAGCAGGAGAATGAGCAATGCAGGAGAAGCAGGGACGGTGGAGGCACTGTCTGTGCTCCTTATGGCATTCTTGGCTTCGGGTCCCACTCAAGCCCCACAGCTGTAGGTGGGAGCTCCTGGGCCTGCTAAAGCATCACACCGTGACATTTTTATCATCCGTCTAAGAGAAGAAAATAAATTTGCTAACAGAATAGAGCTGGCAGGCTCATACTACCTTGTCACATTCCAGACATCTCCTGTTCCGGCCTAAGCCAGAGGAAACCTAAGTGTGGGCCAGAAAGTATGTGATGGACATGAAGTAGGCTTAATAGTCTGGAAGAAAAATGAGGATTTTCTGAGAGAGGAATATATATGTATAAGTTTTCACAATTGGAGATTTGAGAAATGAAAACACTTTGACTATAGGGGGGATGTGACCTCAGTTTTGTTTTCTCTAGGCCAAGGGTATATAGACTTGGACAAATCAGATTTGAAAGTTTAGCCGCTATTTTTTTATTTGTTTCTTTGTTCTGATAATGTTTGTTGTGAGGTACAAGAAACCAAGCAGGCCCTGTAACCAAAAAAAAAAAAAAAAAAAAATTAAGTTTTCTATCCATTGATGACTGTAATACAAACTTCTTAGAGCTCACTTACAAGGTGACATCTACCTATTTCTCTACACTGATTAACTTTTTTCTTTTTAAAAAATATTTTAATTTTTATTTATTTTTTCTTAGAATATTTGCTTTCTTTTCTAGCTGTAGTCCCATAGAATTTCTACCACCAATTCACCCATGCACTGTCTTTGTTCTTACCTATGCATTAATCTATGTCTCTTGTTTTGGGAGGCGGGGTGGGTCTGGAATATACTGTCCCAATATCCTAAGCTCTGAGTTTTTTGAATTGTTTCAGTAAAAGCAATCCAAGTGTCATTGTTTTATTGAAGACTTCCTGGGTGATTGTTTTCTTAGTATCTGTTAAGTTAATAAGTGCTATTCATATTTCACAGAGCAGGCCTTGCCTTGTATTGTTACTTGTGACATTGTGTATGTCCCCATTTGGGCTTTGAGTCCCTTGAAGTTAATCTTAGTGACTCTAGCATCTAATAAACTTACATAAACACATTAGACAGTCAGAAAGTGCAAGTATTGGTAATACTGATAATTCATGATTTTATAATTATGTGTCTGATGACACTGGATTATTATATAGGATTTAATGTAAAAGTAATTCATAAGGTTTAATATAATTAATTTCCTTAATGTTAATATAAGACAATTTTTATACAATTTGGCTTTATCTCTTTGACTTTGGTTTGCCTCAGTTAAGAATGATTGTTATGTGAATTAAGTTTTTCTAGGAAAAATTATACATAACCAAAAGATTGAGGCAAGTATCACCAGAGGAAATTTTTGATAAGTGTGGATCATATATATGTCAATTGTACACATGTAACTATAACCATAGCATGTAATCCATTTAAACAGGATCTTAAATCCCTTTTATTGTGCTACTGAGGGCACTGCATGAATAAAATTGCTTTGGGAGAAAATTGTTTACATTGCATTTTGGAGTACTGAAAGTGGATCTTGGAGATATGAGGGTGGGCTGGAGGAATCTTCATAACCTGTACTAGTTGAAGATATTTCCAGTATGTCGATTCCACAGTCTTAAGTTTTCCTGTGACCTCTTCTATATACTCCTTTTCTTGTATTATTTCTTTTCCCTTTCTAGTCTTGAGATTTTTCTTGCCTTGATCTGTCACATTTTATCTCCTTTCTTTTCACCTCCTCTGTTCCCTTCTTAGCCAGTAATGACCATTAAATTTCATTAGACCTAATTAACAGTTTTATAAAATAATATGTAATTTAAAAATCACTCTGCTGATATTACATCATTCCCTTTTCATTTGTTACATTAAATTACAATACATATTCACTAGCAGTGGAATTATCATGGATTTCTTTCATTTTAATATTAATAGTTTGAATAAAGTATATTTTAATTTTATGCTTCTAAAGATACATCAGAAAAAGTGATGAAACAAAGGATTTTTTTTCCTGATGAAAAATTCTATTAAAAACCTCTTATTTCTATGAGTAAAAAAAAAGGCTAGATATTTTACAAAGGTGATTTTTGCAATTTTACTTGAACAAGGATGCATTGCTCAAACCCATGTAAAAATCCAATAGAAATTATCTGAAAAGTGAAGAAATATAGAAGAAAGCAGTATGCTAAATCTATAAAACTTGTATAAAATTCTAGCAAATGTAAATGACTAGAAGGCAGATCCCTTTGATCTGTATAAGAGAATAATAGCTCCTCTTATATACAGAAACTGCATATGTTACATTTGATTATAAATAACTTGAATATAATAGCAGAGTAGTCTGTGAGCAGATGTGGAAAATAAGATAGTTAATCTTCCTTTTCTGATTTACTGACTTGTTACATGCTAAGGACTATCTCTAAATTTGACCAGGTGCATTGCTCTGGTTACAGAGGATAAATACTCACAGAGGTTGGAAATCTTCACACTGAGTGAGATACTTGTTAAGAATATTGGCCAGGGGAAAAATACTATGCTTCTAATATACAAACAACCAAGTAAAGCAATATTATCACAATTAAGAAAAAAGAATACTGGCCAGTTGTTGCAATGACAGTAGATGACACCTGAGTATAAGACTCACAAAAATGTGTTGTCATATTTGTTGACACAAATTTTAAAGAAATCAACATTATGATTAACATGACTGGTGGTGAAACAAATTTCTCATTGTTCTGGCTGAGGAGACACTGTTTGTGTTATAACTTTTGTTTTATCCAGCACTCCTAATAGGGAGGAAGACTGTATTAAGTGCCCTTTCTAGGACATATAAACTCTAAAACCAAAAATGAACTATTGGCTCTCATTTTTTGAGACATTACCCGTCCTCTACAACAGTAGAATACCTTTCCACCTTGAATCCAGAACTTTATGTAAGTGTGCTATTTTAAATTCTCTATACATTGAGGAGACTATGTTGGCACTGGCTTGCCATTTATTTAGCTCTCAAATTGACAGCTTTCATGCCAAATACTCATAAGCATTGTTATTCTGCCTATCGTCACCATTATAAACAAATTAAAATTCAAGATTGAAATATTGTTATCAGTTGAGGAAGCTGCCAGCTCTTTAAGAACAGTCTATCTTTCATGCTAAAGTGAGAATTTATCCTTTGGAACAAAAAATGTTAGCTATATATATATTCCTAATTTGGTCTGATTTCACTGTTTTCTACAGACTAGGGGAAGGTTAGAAAGGAAGTTATAGGATTAAAAAAAATATTTAATCTAAGTTGTAAAGGAGCTTGGAACCACACCACAAGCATCATAATTAACTTTAATAATTATAAATGTAAATGCAGACAAGCCACAAGGTTTTAATGGTGTGCCACATGCTTCTGCTAATTATTTTAGAGTTTGGACACATTCAGTGCCAGCTAATTATAAACCCTGCTATGGAAATCATCTGTTTATATTAGACTTATTGATCTCTAGTGTTTAAGCAATATGAAAAGGGAAATCTACAATGCTGGACCATCTGCTTTGTATTTCTAATTGCTTTTAAGGAATCAAATATATAAATAGTCAGCTTTTTATATATTGAGCTTCAAATTCTTTTAAGAAACATATTGTGCAAACCCCAGTGAATTTAAAAAAAAAAAAAGCCAATTTGGAGTGTTGTTTCCCAGGCTTCTGTCAGTGACCCTTTACTTACATGATAACCCTCCCTGACCTTCCTGCAGATCTCCAAAGCACCTTCTTCCCTCCCAAGTCTCACAAATTGGTCAAAGCACCTGAAACTTTAGACACTTGCTATATTTTAAATACAACCTTTCTTTTATTTCCTAAAACAAGTCAATTTCCCCACACCACTCTACCTCTTATGACTGTGAATATTTATTGCTATTGCACACTATGGGAAGATGGCAAGGGATAAATATTCAAGTGAATGGTTCCCTCTTGTACATGATATTTAACTTTATGGTCAATCAAATCTACTGGCCCATGGATAGATACCTGACTGGTGGGGCCAGAGTTGATTACCTCTCATCACTGACAGACCTGGTGGGCAAGTCTTCTCTTAAATGAGTCTTGCGATTCTATGTGGTGGTTGGGCTTGAATAAGTAGAGTTGCCTACTCAGAATGGAGTTGTTTGCTTCCTTCATTATTGTCTAGATGGCCATTATTACACAGTGTTCAACTAACTGACTGAAAAAATATCTACACTATGAGAAAGAGTTCTTTCAAAATTTCTGTTCCTATTGAATCAACTTGAATCATACAAATACTGAATATTGAATCATACAAATATTGGTTTAAAATAGTTGTACCTATTGCTTCTGTTCCCTCCTAGTAAATGAGGATTTGCTCTACCTGATATCCGACCACTCAGATATCCCACCAACAGTAGCAGAACCTAATAATGTATAACATATGCGTGCTGTATAATATCTATAATAATTATTATAGTTTCACTAAGTTTAGAGACCCATATTAGCTTTTGTAGACAATGTTAGTTTAAAATTAATTTACAGTTTCATAGAAACATGATGTAAAACATGGAATAAAAATTAGTTTTCTGAGTAGATCTTTTCTTTTAGTTATATTGAACTTGTGCATTCTTTAATAAGGGATCAACAGAAGAAAAGTTATCAAGCTGCCATTCTTTCATATTCGTACACTTAATCAGCAGTGCTGCAGGCTTAGAGAGGGCTGCGGTTTACTGACTAATATAGTTGATGGGAAATGGTTCAGCCAAGTCACCCACACCCTTAGTTATAAGAATTCCAAACAAAGAAAAACAAGCACCTTTACTGGTGTTTGGTGAGAGGAAATGGATTGTTTCATTGTGCTCTAAATAAAAGAAAACACCTGCTATCATCAGTAATGTGCAGACACATTTCTTGGGCAAATACTTATATGGTATATATTCACATACATACATATGTAGATTCTGAGATTGTTAAAATAACTTTATATGAGGAAAGTTGTGACCAGTTTTATCAGTTATCTTTTAGAAACTTGCTCCTCTTAGATATTTTATCTACACCCTCAAAAAAGACTGTACTCATTCAACATTTTTTCTGCAGTTTTGAATGGAAGTCCTATCACTTGACACTTAGGCCTTGTTCTGCGGACTGCTGGTGTCTCTGAGTTTTAATGTTGGAGCAGAATTAATTGTAGGGCAGGTCCTCTATATAATCTGAGTTCATTCTAATCAGAGGTTCAGCTTTCCTTCAGCTTTGCAGTAAAAAGAAAATATTCAAAGTCAGAAAAAAATTAGGAGCTTTTTAAAAAGGTGCTTTAAACAGCTCATGTTCCCCAAACCCTCAAAGAAAGGTACAAATCAAGAGAGCACAATTGGCAGCTATATATTATCAAAGCCTTTCTGAAAATGCTACCATTTAAATTGAATAATATTGTTTAATGGGTTTTTCAAAAGCAGCCATCCTTTGGATCTGACACTCCGGCGTGATCATCTTTCATTCTCATTAAGATTACAATAGTCCAGTGATAATTATAACATTCATTTCCATCTGGAGTTCAGGGTGCTCATACATATGAGCATTGAGAGAGATATGAGCATCTTATCTTCTCTTTTGGAAATGGACATTAATATGATATGTGTGACAGCCGCCATTCCACTCTTGGTTCATGTAGCCTACACAAAATATCTTCTCTTCAGGTCTTTCTTGTCCCTAGCAAGTTGTGGCAGTTTTCTAAGATTGTTTCATGACTTTATATTCTTAGACACTAAAAATATTGCAGTAAAAATTATGGTCAAATAATTTTATTTTCTATAAATAGATGATTTCAAAAATTTCATTTGTCCAGTTCTTATAGTCATTTAACTGTTAAGCACACACATACCTAATTTACCTCAATTTCTCCCTAGAAAGTGACACCATTCTTATTACTAGTTGCTCTTTTTTTTTTTTTTTTTTTTTTAGATCTAGGATCAAAAACAGTGCTTGAATCATGGCAGGCTTCAAAATTTGTTCAGGTATTGTGAAATGGATGATTTCAGACCCCTCAATTCTTACTTAAATCCACTATTAAACAGTGAAGAATTACAGGTTAAACCATATGAAACTGCATTTTTATAAGTAAAAAAAAAAGAAAAAAAATCCAGTGTCAGCTCTTTCATATAGTTCAGCTTATCCCTTTCTACTATAATCTTTCCTTTCCCATGTATTTTTTTGTAAATGAGAATTTTTAGATTATGTGTGTAATATTTATATATTTATGGTGTGCCACATATATACCTATAGGTGTAATATATAATGGATTAAGTGCAGATCTTTGAGCAACATGGGTTTGAACCTAGTGGGTCCACTTATATGCAGGATTTTCTTGTAAACAAATGATGTCAATTTATGCTATTAATAAGTATAGTACAATACTATAAATGTGCTTTCTCTTCCTTATTTTCTTGATAACATTTTCTTTCCTCTAGTTTATTGTAAGAATATAGTATATAATACATATAACATATAAAACATGGCTATTTATATTATTGGTCAGGCTTTCAGTCTGTAGCAATCTATTGGTAATGTTTTGCAGAGTCAGAAGTTGTATTAGATTTTCAGTTGCACTGGAGGTTGTTTAAAAGTCAACTATTGTTTAAGAGTCAACCGTAACTGTACCTTCACTAAAGTAATGTAACCAAGACAAAAAAGGTGGGATAAATCTAGCTGAAAAAATATGGCTTTTATTAATAGTGTCTATTTTATCAGCTGTAAAATGGAAATTTGGCATGTACTCACACAAAAGTTCTACTTAGAGTACTGAATTAATTAATTTATAACTTATTACATACATTACATGTAGATTTGATATCAGTTACTTTTCTTTCTGATAAGACCTTTTACAGGTCACATGAATTTCCCTACACTAGAGAAACTGATTTTGGGGGTTAGATTGGATTGGGTTGTCTCAGTCTGTCTAATCTAATTTCTGTATGATTACCTACTTCCCTATTTTGGGTTGTTGGCAGTCTTTGTTTTGAATTTATAGGAGGAATTAGCAAATTAATGGTGATATCTCTAAACTTTCCTAGCTTAGACTACGTATTTAGAAGAAAGGGTTGTACAATGAGGTAATATGCAGTCATGTATAAACTTCCATGTGTCGTGTTTCTCGAATTTTATAGCTATCAATAGATGCCCTGATACATAAATGACATTTTCAAAATGTGCTTTAAGTTGCCTTATATTTTCTCTCCTCTTCTGACATCAAAATGCACTGGCCATGCCTAGGAGTGAGCAGAGGCTTGGCTTTATTAGCTTCTTATCCTTTACCTCCCCATGAACTCACACTTTGAAACTAGGGTGCTCACTGCTTTCTCACACATTCTAGATCTCAGAATCTTCAGGCTAGTCACCTGAAAGGGGTTAAATATTAGGAGAATAGTAAATTTGAAAATCATTTTGTACTCATTTCATGCTATTAATAAATTACATATACTGCTGGTCCTTAATTCTTCATTTCTGCAATGAAATAATTGAAACTCTTAATTCTGGTTAGTATTAATAATATCACGGAATTTAGTTTTGGAGTGAAAATCACTGGGGGAAATGGAACTCAGTACATTTCCTTCAATGAGGACTGAAACTCCTTAGTGTGAGCATGCAGTCAGCCCCAAGTGAGGTTGTGATGTCCTCCAAATATACAAAGTAGAAGATGAGATAATTGAATTTGGTCTCTGGGGTTCCAAGAATACCACAACCTGGGAGCGCATAGTGTCCTCAGAGGATCTGGACAAAATTGGCACTCAAATAATTTTTATAATTCTTGCTTTTCAAGCCTCATCTAAACTTCTGCCTTAGGACCCCAGAAATGGCACTTTTCAGGTAGTGAAAACACACATATTATTCTCTGGTGTTAATCTTTTTTGAGTTGGTCCATTAAGGGAGGGATGGTTGTGCCATTCTGTATTATTTCTTTTATATTCCAGTGGGAGCTCCCAAACTAAATTTTGAGTTTTGGCAAATGTATTGTGAAAAAGCTAACAAAATAAACTCTCCCTGAATAAGAGGAACTTGACACACCGCCATGTATATTGGGGTTTATGAATAGCTATATGTAGGGTCCATAAGATGAAATCAAGTAAATCCTGTTAACATTTAGCTCACTGAAGAAGTCTTTTTTTTTGGGAGGGGGGTACAATTGGGAATATTTTAGAGTTGTAAAGTGAATGTTAGAAACTAAACTTTCATCTTCTTTGATTACATGGTGGAAATGGTTAAAATTCTCTATGTAGATCACTGAAGTTTTATTATATAAGATGACCTTAGGAACTGTCATCTCCCTTGAATTTATATACAAAGAATTCAAAGTAAAGGTTTTCTAGGTTACACTTCTTTTTTCAACCCTTTGTCCTGTCAGCTCAGTCCTTGATATCTTCATCTGCCGACATGCCCAGATGTGCAGTGAATGTTGATTTGAGCTGGCCCCGCAACCCCTCCCTGCTGGTGTCATTAAAACCAGGGAGGCAGCGGCTCCCCTGGCATCTTTGGCACGGCTTGGCTTTACACTGCGGACTAAATTATTGATGAAGAGCACTTCTGTCGCAGTGTGTTTTACCCACCTTTAAATGAAACAGTGCGGATTGAGCTGTCACTGCCTCCTCACTCCCTGCAACTTCTACATGACATTTATGATGTGGTTCAGATTGCACCGAAGCAATTAATTTCCAGTGGAGTCTGCACTCAGAATGAAGATCCCTGACAATTACCGAGGGCTGGTTTCTCAATGAGCACACGACACACTCATCAATACTGTACACAAAAGGAAAACATCAAAATATATGTAAAGGGGTCTTGGGGATTTGTGAGCCTTTCCTCCTCCATAAATCGAGATCTGGATTCCAGGACTTTGTTTCTGTATTGTTGCTTTTGGTTCTCCTTTGGATTCTTTCTAAAAAGATGGATCGACTTACATTCCCAGCATGTACTTTATAGATACCTACCAACATTTTTGTACAATTTGGTTGACTGTTTTTTAGATGAAGTTTTTGACTGCCTAGTTTTGCCAATAAAATATTCTGCAACCCTGGTAAAATTTTCATCTTATCCAATAAATGAAATAAGTCAATGTGTCTCAAGCATTTATACACATGTGTGTGTAAACAACCATATACACATATTTGGATGCAACATATATTTCCAGTATGTGGAATTTAATATTCAATTAATTACTGTAAAAGACATGCTGTTTTAATATTTTTAAGACAATAGGATAATGCCAACCTACTCTATTCACTTTATAAGTTCTTTTTTTTTAAGGTTTATTATTTATTTATTTACACGCACAAGAGCTGGGGTGCAGGCCAGAGGTGTGGGGAGTGAGAGGATTCACCAGAGACAGAGTGGGGAGCAGAACAGGCTGATAGTGGGGAGCCGAACAGTTGGATCTACCAAAATACACTGATGAGGGGAACGGCAGGAAAGGTCTACTGTGTCATGTGGGTCAGCTCCCTAGCTAGAGATCGAACTCTTGCTGCAGTGGCTGTGGATAACCTCATAGTGCTGAGACTTAATCCCTTGCACCACCACGGAGGCCCACTTTATAAGTTCTTAAAGAGATTTTTAATGAATAGATTTTAAAATATTTGTAACTAAACTAAATTTGCTGAAAACCTGAATGCAAATTATTTTCTTAAATAAATATATTCCCTGACTTCCTATTTGCAGTATTAATTTCTGAGTTAACTTTTCCCTCATAGGTGGATTTTTGTCTATATTAGCTCATATCAGCAAGAGTATATTATGAATTAATGAGTTTTAAATTTCTGATTTAGTTATCACTTAAATAGCAGTGTTTCAGAGCCAGTGGTTAAAGCTAACAGGCAAAGTCAAGTCATCCTTTACTGAATTGTTTCTGCGATGCAATTGCATCACTATATTTAATGCAAGGACACCACATAGCTAGGCAATAAGAGATGGAGACTTCCAATAGCAAATTTCGGCATAATTCAGGAAATGACTTGTATATTAGGATATTGTAACTCCAAGCAGCATCATCCCAACCTTAATGAAAATACAAAAGGCATTTTCTCTTTTATTATTCGCCCTTATGTGCCCCCCGCCCCATCCTCAATGTATAAACACTTCCAACATCTGTCTATTGAGATAGGTCAACAATGGGAGAATACTTATTGTATTCACCCACTAAAATCTAATGTCTTCCAGGTCTGCTGAAATCAAGATAAATAAAAATAAAGCATCTCTCCTTAGATTTAATCTTTAAGGCTATTTATTATACTAAGCCACTGTAGTTCAAGAGATAATGGGTCAACAAGATAGATCTCAGGAAAGAGATTTCATCTCCTTACTACTTCTTTTTTCCTGAAATAATATTTAAATTTCAGATGGAGAAGAATGTAGTCTATTTTCAGTGTTTCATTTGCTCCAAAGTAATACATTTCAAAAAAGCAAAAACTGAAAGAAACTCCGTATTGCTTTTAAAAAAAGTTTTGGGCACATTTCTGCACACACACAAATAAATTGCTAATGACAGTGCTATTTGGAGATATGTTTATAAATCATACCATTTTTGACCTAAGAAATATATGAAAGACAGACATTGGAAAAGGAAATTCTAATTATGATGTTTAAAAATCGGTAACAGAGGGCCTCCGTGGTGGCACCAAAGGTCAAGGTCTCAGTGCTGTCAAATTGTCACCTGTCATTGCGACACGAGTTGAATATCCAACCAGGGAATCCCTGGCCACATGACACAGCAGACCCCTCCTGTCTGCCCGCTGCTCCCCTCAGCAGTGCATTTCAGTCAGTCTGCCTGTTCCTCTCCCTACTCTGTCTCTGGTGAATCCTCTCACTGCTCCCCAAATTCTGGCCTGCACCCGTTATTGTATAAATAAAAATGTCTTAAGATAATTAGTAACAATGATAATCATTTGAGCACTTACTCTATTTACTAGTCACCATACAATGGTATTTACTCTTGGGGTCCCTACAGTGATCTTTTGAGCCTTTCTCACTGTTTTCATCTGGTAGATGAGGAAAGAAAGACTTAGAGTGCCTGAATGAGTTGTTCATGGCCACAGAGCCAAGTAGCAAAGTCAGGACTCTGTCCTTCCTGACATCAAAGTTCATCATCTCTTTGGTTTACTGTATTAGATTCTTTGCATTTCTTTTACATGTCATTAAACATGTTACTACAGTCAGTATACTTTATTATTCATTTTATGTGATTCTTAATTTATAAAATTATTGATTTCAAGTTGCAGGAAGAAAAATGAATAAATTCAGTCACCAGTTCTATCTTTGTCTTTATAGCTGAATCTGGGGTTCATTCTTTGACTTTATCTTACACAGTGGAGACTACTTGCCTGTTATAATGGATAGATGAAAATGTGATCAATTGACATTGATAAAACTGCACAGTTAATGCTTCAAAGTGTTTGTTAGAGATTGTATTAAAAAAAAGCAAAAATGTAATAAGCTTAGATTATGTGGCTAGTTATAAAAGTAATTTATATTGAAAGCCTACCATTAGGGTTTCCCTAGTGGCCTAGAGATTATATCTCAGTGCTATTACCTCTCCAGCCTGAGTTTGATCCCTAGCTAGGGAGCTAACATGCACATGGTGCAACAGACCTCTCCCATCTTGCCTGCTCTCTCCTCAGTAGTATATTTCAGTCTATCTACCTATTCTGCTCACCACTCTGTTTCTGGTGAATCCTCTCATCATCTGCATCTCTGGCCTGCAACCCAGCTCTTATATGCAAAATCAAATAAATAAATAAAAATATAATTTTTTTAAAAAAAGAAAGCCTATCATTATTTATATTGAGCTAACTAAACAAACTCACTTTTACTCTCTGTTCCCAGGAAATGTTGGACCTTTAAGGTGACTTTTTCCTTTCATTTAACAATTCCACTCATGTGGAAGATTCTACTGTTATGGCTGCCACAATCTGGTTCCCTGAGTCAGAGAAATGAGGTCTTCTGGAATGAAATTCCTGAGGTCCTTTAAATGAATTTGGGGTCCTCCCTGATGCTTCAAGGGGTAAAGTCACAGCACTCTGAAGCTATCCACAGCTACAGCAGCATGAGTTCCATCTCTGGCGAAGGAGCTGACCCACTTGACAAAGCAGACCTCTCCTGCCTCACCTGTTGCTCTCCTCAGCAGTGTATTTCAGTCTATCAGCCTGTTCTGCTCCCCACTCTGTCTCTGATGAATCCTCTCATTCCTCTGCACCTCTGGCCTACACCCCAGTTCTTGTATGCATAAGTAATAACAATGAAATCTTTTTAAAAATGAGTTCGACAAAGACTTTGGGATATCCATTAAATCACCTTTAAACTATTGTGCATTTCATTGGTCTATGGCCATTGATTTGATGGAATGTTTTCTCATTGGATTGTTAATATGAGGAATAGGTAAATGCATTTACTTGTTACAGATTGAATATCTGACTATGAAATGTAATATTATCTGGGAAAATAATTCTCTTGGAAAAAGCAGTATAATTCAGGAGAAAGATGGAATCTGATTTTAAGGACCTGATCCATATCAAAGATATTTTCCTTTTTTTATTTTTTTTTAAAGATTTATTTATTTATGCATACAAGCACTGGGGTACAGGCCAGAGGTGTGGGGGGTGAGAGGATTCACCACAGAGAACTGGGAGCAGAACAGGCAGAGCAACTGAAGTACACTGCTGAGGGGAGCAGCGGGCGAGGCAGGAGAGGTCTGCTGCGCCATGTGGGTCCCCTCCCTGGCCGGCAGCAGGGATCGAACTTGTGCTGCGGTGGCTGCTGTTTGCTTCATAGTGCATTGCTTAACCCACTGCGCCACCAGGGAGGCCCTATTTTCCTTTTTTTATAATCTTGAGCAAGTCAGTTAAAACGTGAAATTGTTTCACCATCTATAACATGGGGATCATTTCTCATCTGATGTTACCACTTCTCAGGTTATTAGAATTTTAAAAGGAAATGGTATATGTGGAAGACATTTTCAATGGTAAACTGCTATGTGAGTATTAGACTATTCAAAATAACCAAGAAGACATAATTACTAGAATTCTTCATATATGTTTTCTGCATGATGTATCTATGTATCAATCTCAAAAAAGGAGGGTGGACCAGTTTGGATTGTGTTTAGCTTTATAATGAAAACTTCAAATTAAACTTATTCAAGGAAGAGAGAATTAATATAAAAGTACAGGTTGAAGTCTAGGGCATATATAGTATCTCCTATCTTCAGGGGTTCAATGTCCTTTCTGTTCTGCCATCTTTAGCTCTTAGTTTTAATCCTCAGTGTCACTTTATAGCCTATAGTTGTCTACTAGAGACTATTAATTCATTAGCTATTCATTTTTGAGGCCAAGGAATGTTTTTTTTAGCTGGGTATGATCCTGGGTATATCTTGGTGAAAGGAAATCATGGACACTATGTAGACAACCAGTGACCTGTGTTATTGGGCTATGTAATTTGGATTACTTAGTAAACTGTGTGTACCACAGTTCAGGGTATATGGTTATTTAATATAATGGTGATTTTTAAAAAAAATGTCTATAATTTTAGTGTAGTCAGTTACCTTAACCCTGAACCTTTCTTTTTTTTTTTTTTTAAAGATTTATTTATTTATGCATACAAGCACTGGGGCACAGACCAGAGGTGTGGGGTGGGGTGGGGGGGGAGGCAAGAGGATTCATCACAGAGAGCGGGGAGCAGAACAGGCAGATAACAGAAGTACACTGCAGAGGGGAGCAGCGGGCACAGCAGGAGAGGTCTGCCGCACCATGTGGGTCCCCTCTCTGGCCGGCAGCAGGGATCGAACTCATGCTGCAAGTGGCTACGGTTTGCTTCATAGTGCGCTGCTTAACCCACTGCGCCACCAGGGGAGGCCCAACCCTGAACCTTTCTAACCTGGATTTTCTTCAGTTAGCATTGGTCATTGTACTAAGGATGCTTTATCTGGAAAAAATGCATTTGTGTTTTTATTCTGTATCTTGGTTGCATTTAAGTCATGTTTGAGTTAGGGTAACAGATATGTATCATGAAAGAAGAATCAGTTTTCTAAAAATGATAATGTTTATTATGAACCAATTTAGCATGGGATATTTCGGTAGTTTTAGATTTTGCCAGTGTTTGAGGAAGCTTATGGTTGCTCATAACTAGTTGAACTTACTTTATCAAAAGTGATTTCAGAAATTATTAGAAACTCCACTAAATAAAATGACTCAAAGTGATATATGAGTTAGTACATGTAAAACACTTAGAGAACAATTCTTAGCATAAAAGTAGCTTCTCTATAACAATAGATTTATGTTGTACTAGTTACAGTGTTAAAATAGCATTCATTGATAGAATGATGATTTTTTAAATAGTTTTTTAAAAAAGTGTTGGGGGTGTACTTTCCTCTTTGAGGCTTTAAAAGGATAGAAAAGTATGATCAATCAATATCTTATATGAAATGAGTTTTCTAAAAGATTAAAATTCAATATGTTTTCCTCTATCCCATTCTCCATTTTTAAGAAAAAATAATGTATTTACTATAAAGATATAATTATGTGACATGTAACATGTAATTCGTCTCATACTTTACATAATGGATATTTGGCATGTCATTTTCTTGTCCAATACATGATGATATAACCTATGTGGAGTAATGACTTTTTAAGTTTAGGCAGGCAAAAATCACACTTCCTACTAAAGACACTTTAAAGTCCAATGTTTCACATTCTCAATGCACTAAGGTACAGATATGTCCGAGGTGTCATTAACTGGATGTTCTATCATGAGATTTTGATTTTGGATAATGGTATAAAGATGCAGGACCTATTGAAACTCTGACTGTGTTCCTGGGATGAAATGAAGCTAGATTTAAAATGTACCCATGTGATGAGATGAGGTAGTATCTCTGCTCCCTTCTCACACATCTCCTGTTATTCTTACAGACGTTTTCAGCTCTTTCTCCAGTTTATCCATCAATTCCATGAACCCACACATATTCTTCCTTAATAGGTTCACTTTCTGTTTACTTTAGCCAGAACTGACTTCTGTTACTTGCAACTGGGAAAGTTGTTTAGTTCAATGCATGCCAAACAATTGCTAAAAATAAACAAAATTAAAATACGCCAAATGTGAGAATAGAGAAATACTTTTTGAGTGAACATTATAATTCAGTGAAATGGGGAAACTGTTAGAAGTAATAATTCTGCATTTCCTATCTTTTCTGATTCTATTTTTAGAAAATTTGGAGTAGTATCCATAGTTTGGAGTCCTTTTCACTAAATTTCTTAGCACATTTGAAAATATAATTTCCCTAGTGTATTCAGTGAGTGCAAAGTATCTATACTTATTTGTTTTATAAGTAATAATGGGGGGAAGGGCAAATAAATATTTCTTATCAGCTCTACTAGTAATGTGGCCAATAATGTTCATAGGATAGCTATTTTGCTGAGAGAGAGAAATGAGCTTTGGATCTGAATGATAAATTTTATTTAATGACAGATTTTTCTGGAAAAAAAATAAGGCAAATGTTTCCTGTGTCATTCTGGCTGATTTTCACTTTTTCTGGTTTTCCATTGAAATGCATGGGGATATTGTTATAGAACTAATTGTGTGAATGAAAAATTGAACCAAACACCCAAAGAGTCAGAGAATTGTTCACTTACTCTTAGAAAATATAGCCAAAGTCTGGCAACATGTCAACAATATTATTATATTAACACACAATAAGGGAATTTTCTTATTTACTCTGATCCAAACTGGTATATTTAAGAGAATCAGTGTTAAACTCCTTTGCAAACTATATGTCAGTTACTTTCATATGTTGGTAGATGCAAAGAGGTATGTGTGAAATATTACTTGTGAGGGGAGCCCCACGCTTTCATAGGCCTCTTCTGTCTCTGAGTAAGCAACCACAAGGGAGAGATAAGGGTCATGTGTCATATATGCATAGCCAACGTGTAGAAGATTTATGACTTATTGAATATGTAGATATAATAGTGCTCTTCACTAGCCTGGCACGCTGTCCTTGAGCGTGTCTGAGGTTTCACATACACGCACACACACATACACACGCACGCACGTGATACTTCAAAGAGAGAAAGAGACAAACAATTATATACATGCTGTCTCTGTACATTGGAGTAGTGTTCTCTGAATCTACAAACATAATGACTGCTCTTTCTATCCTCTTGGGAGTCTGGGGTGGGAATTTCTATGTATTGCTTTTGAGGCACTTTCAAAACCATTTACTGCTATAATTCATATACTGTTGGATTAAGAGGCATATGTCTCTAAAACCAGTAAAAGACTATATAACAAATTCACTGATTTAAAGAAAAGGAGAAAATGGAGTAAAAAAGAAAGAACTTTGGCTCTCATTTGTGATGATGAATCTTTATACTTCAAAGTGCAGAATGATAGGACAACATATTTTTGCCATATCCTTTACTAAGGAGATAAATAGTATATCTTACACTAATCAGCGGGCATGTGCTTATTATAATTTCAGGTTTCTTTATGACTTATGCTGTTCTCAGTTCTCATTGATTAGAATAAGCTAAAGATGTTTTAGCATTTCTCATAAAAGTGCTTGATCCTGAAGAGTTAATTAATAGTTCATAGAGAGATGAGTATTTTCTCAGGAAAAAAAGGAATTTTCTAGAAAAATATTCTTTTTTTCTTTACAGAAGCTGCACACACTTTTCCATCAGCACCTACTATGTAGTAATTTTATTTCCTAGCACTAACATTCTACTAGTTATAGTATTTGTAGGATAATACTATATAGCAATATTTTCCCCTTTTGGTTCTCATCTTTTGAAAGGGGTCATATTCCAAATAATTTTGTTGATTTTATCCTTTATAGATTTTTTTTAACTGTAGCTTGTCCCTCCTACTTAGGTAATTATCTAGCTTTTGGATTCAAAGAATGCATTTTCTGAAATATGCATTGACTTCCAGACTGTTCTGCACTGCCCTTAAATTGCTGTTCTTGGAGGCTTTCCATTTTTCAAACTCTCAAGAATTCTTAGCAGCATAGGCAACAAAGCTGAAAAGCTTTGGAGTCATTCCTGGCTCTCTCTCATCATCCTCACATCCAGTCATTTGCTCAATCCTTTTGATTTTAACTTCCAGTGCTTCACACATCCCACTGATGCTTTCCATTCAAACATTGTTTCCATTTATGTTCCCAAGATTTGGCTGCTATACTGAAACAGCCTCCTAACAGGATTCTTTGTATCTTTTTCTACTGAAAAACATAATATTGCTAGATTGAATTTCTTAAAACAGGCCCTGCTTATTGACTATAAACCCCACTTATTATAGACGCAGATGTTCTATCTGTTAATCTCACACCCCTACTGCTGAACCTAACTGGGATACTTTATTTTCTCTGAAGATTATCTGTACTTCCCAACCTCTATCCCTAGGATGCTACCACTACAGTGTTCTTTCTCTTCATTGTTTCTCTTAAAAGTTATATCTAGCTGCAAATACCTTATAAATTATGATCTCTCTCTTGAGGATTTCCTGATGACCTACGTGGAATTCGCCTTTACCCCCTTGTTTGAATCCCCATAGATTTATTGGTGACAACACCATTCCATCTAGAGATTTGTATACTAGTCACCCTGCTTTCTCTATTGTGAGTTCTTCAAAGGAGAGAAGTATTTGTTCTTGTGTTTCTCTTATATTTTCTAACTGAATGCATTTTATATTGTAGATTAGACATTATTAAATAGAATTCTTGATAAAATAGGAAAGAAAGACTATTTTAAAGTCACTTGACTTTACTAACATAAAATTATGACTACTTTGTACTTTCTGAGAATAGATTTTTCCTTGAGGACTTATTAAGTAAAGGTATATGTAATGAAACAAAAAATATTAGACAAAAGAAACTTGTTGATTCAGCTGATTTTACTTGGCATGTAGCTAACTATACCCTTAGGTTATCTCTATTTGTTACCTACAGAGCAGAATATGCTATGGTCCTTATAATCATTTTGATTGCACAGACTTTGTTATAGGACTGTACATTAAAAAAAAATTCTCACATATCACACACATTCTCCTCCTGTCTTTTGAAGGAAGAGTTGTTCCTATATCTTTCCACGACTAATGCCACCATCTGTGCTTATTTATAAAAACTTTCCTTTCTGTATGTTCCGAGACTTAGCACTATAAAGTCTTTCTTCTCTCACAAGTCTTTAAATTCTTCCCCTTTCTACTAACTGCTTCCTTTCAGCCAAAAAATGTTCTCAAGTCTTCACTTACTTCAACCACGATTTCCCCTGGCTACTATCATACTTTTCTTTTTTCAAGTACCACCAAACTTCCTGAAGCAAAGACTATTTTGGGTTCTTCCATTTCACTGCTCTGCATTTGTACTTGGGTTCTACATATCTCTCCACTGATACTACTTTTGGAAAGATCTTTGACTTTTTCTATCTAAGCACCTCCTTTCACTTTCAACTAAAAAAAACCTGTTATTTTGACAAAATCAAACTCACTTTTCTTAAAACTCTTCTTCCTTCTGGAATACTACTTTTTCATGATGCTTTTCCTGGTCTTTATTTTTTAAGCTAACAATTATGCAGCACATTAACTAGTTTGATCCTATTGGACACAGTGGGGATGCAAGGATATATCTTATTATTGCCTTAATGTTTATGGTTTACTCTTAGTGGATTTATATTAGACATAAAAGGTTATATAATAAAATTTTACAGTTCAAAATAATTCTCATCCAGATGTTGGGAATTTGGAATTCCCAATGAGTTGGGTCTTTCTAAAAGATCATACTGATCATAGTGTTTTCTTGTAAATATTTCAACTGTTCTCCAGCAGCTCTCTCTATACAATTTGACTCTCCAACAGTTGGACAAGTTTCCATATTCATGTTACATATCCAGGTACTTGGACTTCTTTCCCTCAAACCCATTTTGCCCTTTGTCCCTTTCCTGCATTATCATAATTGGCATGAAGGCAGTTTGTAATGTGTCTCCAATGATCCCTACCTCCTGGTATCACACCCTTGTGTAATAACCTCACATTAAATGTTACTGGATTTAATGACTTGATTATGATTAATAGAATATGGCATAAGTAATGTGACGTCAATTCTAAGATTAACTTGTAAAGACTGAGTATCTGCTTTGCTCCTTACTTTTGGTCTCTGCCTCTCTCTGATCTCTTACCCTGAAAAAGTCAGATACTTTGGCATAAAACATTGCATGGAAAGGTCCACATAACAGGGGACAGAAGTTAGTCAACATCCATGTAAGTAATAGTGAAAGTAAAAGCCTTCAGATGAGACTGCAGCTCTAGCCAACAGCTGGATTGCAGTCTCATGAGATAACGAGTCTGAGACACTGAACTAAATCACACCTGGTCTCATAGTCCACAGAAACTGATAAAGTAAATGAAATGTTTATTGCTTTAAACCATTAAATTCTGGGGTACTTTCTTAGAGAAATAGTGAATACATCTGCTTAAAAACAGCTTTCAATCCTTCTTTTCTTTTTTTGTTTATTTTGCATAAAAGAACTGGGGTGTAGGCCAGAGGTGTGGGAAGTGGTTGGGGGAGGATTGTGAGAGGATTCACCAGAGACAGAGTGGGGAGCAAAACAGGCAGATTTATTGAAATATGCTGCTAAGGGGAGCAGCGGGCGAGACAAGAAAGGTCTGCTGCACCATATGTGGGTTAGCTCCCTGGCTAGGAAGTTTGAATCTCAGGCTGTAGTGGTGATAGCACTAAGACTTAACCGCTAGGCCACCAGGGAGGCCCCGTTCAACTCTTTATCCATCAGTAATATACTCAGTTCTAATACTGCCTACTTACTACCTGCCTGAAATGTTTCCATCTTCATCTATATTCCTATATATTTGGATGAGGCCCTATTGCTACCTATCTTCTTTATGTATGTCCCCAAGAAGATTAAATATATTTAATTGTAACAACTGTCTTATACATTTCTTATAGTTTCTGTAAAACTTAACACAATTTTCTGATCATGATATGGGTTTAATATCTGTGTGCTGAATAAATATAACAAGAATATGTTTGGTTAATCATCAAAATAATCTTTAGGCCAATAATTACTGCAGGATGAAAGATAATTGCTTCAAAATTTCAGATAAAACAAAAAAATTTGATAGACAGTGTCATACTGTATGAATAAAATTACACAGAAGCTGGAAGGCACAGAGGCTGTTGTGAGACCAGTTAACAACTGGTTGGTAGGTAACAAGAGTTGGATGAGCAGCAGGCTCCTGCCAAGTTCTGCTGAGTGATTTAGTTTTAGATACAGTGACTTGTACCTCTCATGATCTCAGTGGAGCATGTACACAAGGGGAAAAGTAGCCTGATTGTAACTACCATAGTTTATGTTTAATACATATTTGAGTCTTGTTTGAGTTGAAGACTGATTTTTGCAGATCTTACCTGGTAAGCTTTGATATTTATAAGTAATTGTAAAGCCCTGAAGCCATTCAGGCAAGCATTAGCAGTGTTTAAGTGATTTAATTTGATTATACTGATGACAATGTATATAACAAGATATAAAGACTCTGATGAGTAAGAATAATTGGAAAGCAATTATAAATAATTATAAAGTTAAGTCATAAGCTTATAAACTGAAGAGGTCTTCATATCTGGCTCTCCATTTCTAAAACCTGAAAATCTCTTAAGAGAATCTTTAAACATACCATTATAGAATGAAAAAAATGATTGATCCTTTTAACTACCCTAAATTATTTATGTAGTTATAAAGGGGACACCTGCATTATTTCTATACTTATAGACAGGGGATGATAAATTTCAATCTTTATATTGCTGACCAATCTTTATATTGATGACTTAATATCATTAAGAGGTCTTGAAAGCTCATAGGCTGTCAGATTGGAGTGACTCATTACAAACAATATTTTATTGAGATTATGTAGGATAAAAGGGAGAATATATTTCAAAAAGCCACAGGTATGGTCTCATAGAGTTTGCCAGTTAGTAAGAAAGGATTGGGGATGATGTGATTTATCTACTGCCTCCTCTTAATAACCTATAACATGGGAGATAAAATTTAATTAAAAGCTCTATCAGTTGTGATATTTCATTGATGCTTAAAAATGAGGAAAATATAAATACATGTGTGTGGCGAGCCTTCTGATGGCCTCGGGGTTAAGTCACAGTGCTATCAGTACAGCTGAGTTCGACCACTGGCCATAGAGCTGACCCATATGACGCAGCAGACTTCTCTTGTCTTGCCTTTGCTCCCCTTACCAGTTTATTTCAGAAGACCTATCTGTTCTGCTCCCCATCCTGTCTCTGGTGAATTCTCTCACTCCCCTGTACCTCTGGCCTACACCCCAGTTCTTGTATACATCAATAACTAAAATAAATCTTTATGTGTGTGTGTATACAGGGAAAAGATACAAGAGAATGAGAGAATGGTGAAGGTAAGCTAGGGAGAAGTGGTGAAAATGAGAATGAGGTGCTTATAGCGCTGGAGGAGAGAAGAGCAAAGATGAAGTTGAAGTGTGATAGGGATCAACGTGGAGTCAAGGGTAAGAACAGAAAAAAAAGAGTAGAAAATGTAACCATGAAAAGTATTAATCAGATAGGAGAAAAATAAATTGATCTGTGATAAAAGAAAAAATGAAGGTAAGGAGTGAAAGGATAAAAGAAAATAATATAGTGAATGTTTAAATGGTACTTTCATTTTCAGAAAGCTTTATAAATATTAGCTAATTAACCCATATGCTAGCCCTGGGCATAAGCATTATTATCATAGTTATTATTATTAATAACTGAATGTAAAAGGGGTCAGAAAAGGTTAGACACACAAAGCTTTAAATTTTGTACAGTATTTTATTTCTCTGACATGAAAGCAGCAGCTAGAAGGAAAGTTTTGTTTCGAATTCTTGCAAATTCATTATTGCTAGATGAGAACTGAATTTATTTTGCTTCCTTCACCTTCATGACCTTAGGCCATAGGATCCGAAGATATAGGCTTTGCATCTGGCTATCAATAATTCTTCACTTGAAACTCATTCTTGATGATAGAACCCAACAAAGAGCTTTAAATTCAGTTGCAGACTTTTGATTGACAGAATTATTATTAGTATGATTTCTAGAACAATGTATAACTTCTCCTGCAAGCAATTTAATTACAACATGGCATTGGAAGCTGGTTGTATGCACAGTTTATGGTAGCCATACAACACTCTCTGTGCGTTTGGGAGTCCTTCTTTTTTTAATCCCATAGACATGATGGAAGCTCTCCATACAGGAACAGCTTGTAGTCTTTCTGTTTACTAATCATGCTTGCTTTTCAAGAGGGGAAATATTAGAAAATGAATGGAATAAATCTTTGTGCATAGCAGAATTCACTTTGTATTCTGGTTATAGTCAACAAAAAAAATCGCATGCCTGTAGTAATAGAAATTTTGCTTTCATTTTGATTCTATTTCCAGGAGCTAATTGCAATACTCTTGGAATGTCAGTGGATTTTTCTTCTCTAGTGTGATAAGGGGACTGCTGGGTCAAATAGCCACTACTCATTTGTTATTTCTGGAAACACCCAATACGCTGCAGAATGGTCCTTGTTTAAATGTGAATTTTGACATAAACTCAAGAAGTAGTTTAAAAAAAAGTGACAGTGATCATCTCTGTGTTGTAGGCAAATAAAATATATATTGGAGATGAAAACTGCTTTATTCATGTTTCAGGTTTGCTGATTAAATTTCCAAACAGTGTTTATACAAGTATCTTTTGTTTTGCCTTGAGGCACTCAGTTACTAAAATAAATGTCTTTAATTTCATGTAGGGTTTTTCAAAAAAACAGTTATAATTTTTAATTTGGCATATACAAAAAAATTTTGTGTAATTTGTTGCGCTTAAATGGTCATCTCTTCTATGTGAAACAAATCAGATGAGTATTTACTGAATTTGGAAGAGATAAACTATTAGTTAATTGGCCACTTGAGTTATGTAAAAATGCATTTATTTTTATGTTTTTCAGTATCTTAATTTTTTTGGGACATATTATACAATTCCTAAATTACAAAAAAAGAAAAAAAAACCTTCTACTTTAAGTTATACCATATCTTTTACTCTAAAGTAAAAATAAATGTCAAGGTTGATAAAAGTAAAACTTTAAATAAATACATTTTATGTATTCACAAAATTAACAGAACTGTTATGGAGCTAGTCAGCTAATCATCACCTGAAATCATATATTGGAGCTTGCAAACCTTATCTAAACTGTGTTTTATCAATTGCAGCATGTGTGTTTTAGTTTACTTGGTTTCAATATTATCACCTAATTCATGTTATAGTGGTGTGTGTGTGTGTGTATGTGTGTGGTGTGTCCCTGAAATGCAAAAATATAATTGTGGGTTGCAAATAACTTTTGATGATTTATGTATATTAATATCATCATAAAATCACTGTGGTTTCAAAAACTCCTGTTTGCATTCAATAAAATTCCCTAGAACAATTCATTATGAAAATACTACTTTTGGAGGTCAATTCTGTTCCTGTCACTTTTTAGGAGACCTTATATAGATATAAGAAGGAAATTGTGTAAGTCTGTACCCACTAAGAATATGTAGTCTTTGCTAGATTTAAACCAATATATGTGTAATAGTTTGAAAGAAATTTGAAACTCAAAACTTTGTCATACCCCATTAACTTGAATAGACTGATGTTTTCAAAAGGCATCACAGAGGTGCTACATCAAAAATCATAATCTGCAATATTATAATACATCATGAAATTAGTGCTTGATAGAATAGTACACACATGTAGTACCAGTAAACTGAACTCTTTCCTTTCATAAGTAGTATGCATTCTCTACAGACTTGTCTCACTGGAAGACAAGGAAACTTCCCTCAGAGTTCTGTGGCTGCAGCTTGTGCCCTACCAAGCTGACTGACGTATTCTGCCCTGGGAGCTGTCACTCAGCTTCTACACATTACAGAACTTTGCATAGAATAATTTTGTTTTTTCTTTCAAACTCAGATTTAATGAAATAGGAATTAAAAAGTCTATTTTGTTTAAAATACAGTAAATTTAAGAATCTGTGCAAAAACAAAAGGCAGGCAGATGTTTGTACCATTATCATTTAATTAGAGTTTATTTTTTTAAAACTATATCCCAAGACATTTTGTGAAAACTAAAATACAATCAGAATTTAACTTTAAATAGAAACTTGCAATGTATCTTTCTCAAAAGTGGAAGAGAACTGAATATATCACTAATTATATAATATGTATTGTATAAAATTAATATCAGTTGACTTCTACTTGTAGAGTAGTAAATATGGCAACAAAGAATATAATTGTTGTCATTTATATATAATGACTAATCATGGAAAATCAGATGATAAAGTCTCTTTTATCATTTTTTCTAGTTCAAGAATTGAGTATTAAAAACAGAATAACCAAGTTATATGTAATAAGGGATTAATAATGTTAATGGATGAAGAGGTGACTCATTACAGTCTTCATTACAAATGTGTCTAGTTTTGAGTAGCCACTTCCACAAAGAGGAAACAATTACCAAGTCATTTTTAGAATAAGTCTTATAAACTGCTGTATTAGGTAGAAACAGTTATCCCTCCTGAAAGAACACACAGTGTTTCCCTTGGCAAAAGTATGGAAACTTGAAAAGCACTATTTTCTCCCAGCAAGCAACCAGCCTCCATGTACATCTATCATTATTCAGCTTGAAACTAAAAGGTCTTATTCTGAATATCAATTCCTATAAACTATGTAGCTCTCAATTATGGAATCTGAAACGGCTGGTTCCATGATGATAAAGGACCATGCTGTTAGAAAGACCACAATTAGGCTGCAAGTAATCAATACACTATTTGGAAAGAAACTTAGATGTGCAGTGTGATATAGAATGCTTGGAATTGCACTGACACCTTCCACATAGTCTTGTTTAGTCAAGTTGTTCTTTTGTCAGTATTCCTTAGACCTGTTCATTCATTTTTAGAGATACCAGAAAACTATCTGGTTTTATAAAGCAGTCTTCTTCTGGAGTCTTCAGGAAAATGGACACTAATTTGCAGGTAAATACCTCTCCATTTTTTTCTCCCATGATTTCCTGACATTGTGTACCTTGAAATGTAAAAATTAAAATGAAGAATTTGAACTTCTCCTGGGCCAGAAATATGCAAATATTTGAAAGTAAGTATTTGTTAAAACTGAGTTTTATAAAGTTTGTCTGACATTTGTCATTGTTTTAATCAAAGGGAGAGTGTCATGCCCTGGATTATTGCTGAGATATGAATCCTTTCAACAACCTAGACTTTCCCTAATTCCATTTTTCTATCTTAGTTTATGGAAGCTTAGGGAAGTCAGTTAAGTGCTCTCGGTCACACAGGTAAAAATTCTCAGAGCCAGGATTTGAATCTGGTTCTGATCACTTTAAGGCCCAGTGGAGAACCTACCACTTGTTTAAAACCTGCAAAGACACAGTGCCTAGAACCAGTTAACCGTGCACTTACGGAGTCCACATTCGCCATTCTCTGAAGCTTGCAAAATCATCTGAAGGGCAATATAATGAGTTCCCTTCAGTGTGCATTTCACCAGAATTTTGCCAGAGTCACAGAAGCAAGGTGATTTCAATGGCATATTAGTTAATATACATTCAAATCTGGATGGGTGTTTTATTTCTTTGTGATGCTTGGCTGCTCTGGACAGAATATGTATCCTTTTGATTGAAGGAGATTGGATGATAAAAATAGTATGAAGAAAATGGGGCCAGGCTAGAGAAAGTAGAAAACAGAGGAAAGGAATCCTTATGGATGACCTTATAGAGAATTTTCTGGGCTCTTAAGCAATAGTAGTGAATGAAGAGAATCTGCCAAAAAATGTTTTATCTGGGTTTTCTTCCTTAATTAATTTAGGGTCATTCGAATTAATGAGGTCAGGAAGAAAAGAGCAGCAATCTTATGAAACTTTCCTCTTTATTATATTTCTAGATTGTTTTGCAGTTCTTCCAGTGTATCACATTAGGAGGTAGCAGAGTTTCTTTGTGCAATATGAATTACTCTGCAAAGTTCTGCATGTGTACACATTCTACAAGGAAAATGATTATTTTGGTGAAGACTAGTGAGTGTGTGTGTGTGTGTGTGTGTGTGTTGTCTAAACATTTCCTGATATGTGCCTTGAGACCCCCATCCTTTTCACTTGTTTGACTTACTGCAAACTGGTAGAACTATCTAGACAGGCTGCCAGTTGGTTGCTATTTGGCTGTAACTTAATATTTCTAAATGGAACTTGTTTTGGGGTTAGGGTTGATGGTAAGTATTAGTTGCGTCTTTGAAATTTCTGCCACAGACATTTTCAATTCTTCTTGGCTGTAAGTAAGTAAGGGTGTGAAAACTTTGAGTAGATCTTATGCACCCTGCTTAGTTCTGGGCCACACAAGCCCCCATTTACTCAATAATTCTCATTCAATGAGAAAAGGTTTTTAATAAAATTTGGTTGTGGAAATAGAGAGGTTCTGCTGATGTGGGGTTCATACTTCTGATGTCACAGACGCCAGGAAAATAAAAGGAACTAAGAGGAGAGCATGTCTCTTGTGGAGTTAGAGTGCCCTCTGCTGCCCTGAAGAAGAAGGTGCAGGTACAGAATGGTTTCCCTGTCAGCAGTTTCCTCCTGTTACAGGAAAACCTCCAAGTTGCTCGCATTAAAAACCAGATGCCCTCAGTTGGTCACTGAGCATCTGGTTCCACTCAGCTGTGAGGGCTTTCACTCTTTTAAGGAAATCTCTTCGAGGCTGACCATGTGATGCTCCAGAGGCCACATGGAAATTTGCTTTTTTCCTTAGTCATGAGGTGTGGTATAGTTAATTGTTACAGAATGATAGGTATTTTGGTTATTTTTCATAATATAACACCATGAAATACATGTTTTTTTGTGTCGTCAGTTTTTAAAATATATACATGGAAAGTGTAAATATTCTAATTCCAGAGAGGCAGGTGTTTGTATATACTGTTCTGAAAAAATGTGTTTTTACATTTAAAGTCAACATTGAAAATTTTTATTTGTGGGCCTCCCTGGTGGCGCAGTGGGTTAGGCAGCGCACTATGAAGCAAACCGCAACCACTGCAGCACGAGTTCGATCTCTGCTGCCGGCCAGAGAGGGGACCCACATGGTGCGGCAGACCTCTCCTGCTGTGCCCGCTGCTGCCCTCAGCAGTGTACTTCCGTTGATCTGCCTGTTCTGCTCCCCGCTGTCTGTGGTGAATCCTCTCACCCCCCACACCTCTGGCCTGTACCCCAGTGCTTGTATGCATAAATAAATAAATATTTAAAAAAAAAAAAGAAAATTTTTATTTGTGATAAATGCAAGATTTTAAACCATTTTTTGCTTTATGTTCTAGAATTTTTGTCACTGCAGTGAAACATTTTATATAGTCTATAAGCACCTTTTTATAGTTCATTTAATTATCAGAACAACTCTGTGATATAGGTTACATAGTTCCTACTTTACAAAACAGAACATTAAGGCCACTGTCACCCCCAGCAATACAAGGGTTGTCAAAGGTGAGGACTGTGTCAGCTATTGTGTTGAGCTCTAAGATGAGAGTAATAGTGAGAAATTATTTAATACCTACCATTCGTCAGTACTTTTAAGTGCTTTTGTGCTTTGCTCATTTAGTCTTCACGTAAACTCACAAGGTAACACTATTATACATGTCATCTTAGAGATGTGAAAACGGAGGCTTTGAGAAGTTACTAATTACTTGTCAAAGACACTAAATGAAAAAGCTGGGCGTTATATCATGCTCCATCTGATGCCAGAGACCCTGATGTGTGGCCAATATTTTGTATTTAGAAAAATGAAGCATAATCCCTGACTTCATGCAGTTTGAATTAGATTTCTCTGTGTGTGTGTCTGTGTTAAAATATGCATAAATTAAATTGATCATGTTGATCATTTTTACTTGTAAAACTCGTGGCACTATATACATTCACATTCACACTGTTGAGTGTAGCGGCAGGAAAGGGGGCACTGGAGCAGGGTTGGGATGGTTCTGGGCAGACGGGTCAGGGAAGGAGAGTCCTGGAGCCCTCGGTGGCTTTTCATACTTTAGTAGAGGTGGCCAGGGACATGGCAGGCAGGGGTGGGGGGGGGGGCCGGGAGGCTGGCAGGGCTCCCAGCCCCCAGCGCATCTCACCCTCTCAGCTGCTTCTTTCTCTGCTGCTGCTGCTGCTGCTACTGCTGCTGCTGCTCATCCTGCCGGTTCTGTTGGTCGGTCCGGTCCTCGCAGTTCTGGCGTCCTCATGACGCCGCCCATTTAAGCCCGTGTCCCAACGCAGGTGCGCCCACTTGCGCATGCCCGCCCTGGAATGCTCGCAGCACCGCAGGTGTCCATCATCAGTGGTAGGAGGGTGGAAAGACCTGATCAACCTTTACCCTACATTGAGTAACAGCCACTGTTACCCATCTCAAAAACTTTTCTTCTTCCCAAACTGAAACTCTGGTCTACTCTTTTTGGTGTCATATCCAAAAAGTTATTGTCAAATCCTATGATGTGAGACTTTCCCTCTATGTTTAATTGTAGGGTCAGAGAACTATCAGGTCTTTCCACCCTCCCGCCACTGGTATAATGATGGACACCTGCAGTGCCACACGCATGCCTAGGAGGGCATGCGCAAGTGGGCGCTCCTGAGTTTGGACATGGCTTATATAGGCAGCGTCATGAGGACACCAGGGCCAACAAGCAGCGAGAGCACCAATCATCAGCAGCAAGTACCAACGTGAGCAGCAAGACCAGAAAGAGCAGCAGCAGCAGTAGCAAAGCAGCCAAGAGGGTGAGATGCACTGGGGGCTGGGAGGCCTGCCAGCCTCCCAGCCCCCCCCCCACCCCTGCCTGCCATGTACCTGGCCACCTCTAATAATAAAAGCATAAAAAGCCATGGAGGGCTCCAAGACTCCTTCCTTACCCCTGTCTGCTAAGAACCATCCAGAACCTGTCCTGTGCCCCTTTCCTGTCGCTATATTAATCTAAGCATTTTTAGTCCATACATTTAGCTTGGTGATCCACTTCGTGTTAAATTTTGTATGTAGTATAAGGTAAGAGTCCACTTCATTCTTCTGCATGTAGCTATTCAAATTTCCTTTTTTTTAAAAATTTTAATTTTTGCATAGAAGAACTGGGGTGTAGGCCAGAGATGCAGGGGTAGGGATGTGGTTGGAGGATTTCACCAGAGACAGAGTGGGAAGAAGAACAGGTAGAGTTCCAGAAATACACTGCTGAGGAGAGCAGCAGGTGAGACTAGAGAAATCTACTGTGCTGAGTGGGTCAGCTCCCTGGCCAGGTATTTAACTCAAACTGTAGTAGTGACAGCACTGAGATTTAACCCCTAGACTACCCTGGATATTCAGTTTTCTTAAACGCCATTTTTTGAAAAGACCATCCTTTCCCACTGGGTGGTTTTGGCATTTTGGCACAATATGAAAAACCTGTGGACTGTTTGTGCTGGGATTTGTTTTGGGGAAACACATATCTCCTTTGGTCTATATGCCTGTTTTCATGCCTTGTCCACACAATTTGGTAATGGTAGCTTTCTAGTAAGTTTTGAAACCTGAAAGTTCATTTTCATTTTCAAGGTTGTTTTGGCTACTGGAATCCCTTGAGATATTTCATATAAGTTTTAATTTGAATTTTTCTATTTTTGTAAAATATGTCATTGGGGTTTTGATAGAGATAGCATTGAATCTGTATATTGTTTTATATACTATAGACATCTTAACAATATCGTATTCCATCTCATAAACAAGATATATTTACACTTGTTTGGTTTTCTTTAATTTTGTTCAGGGACATTTTATAGTTTTCTGTGTATAAATGTTTTTCTCATTTCAATTCAATCCTAAGTGTTTTATTATTTTAGATACTATTGTGAATGATGTTTTTTATTTTGTTCATGGTATGTTTATTGCTAGTGTATAGAAATACAACTAATTTTTGCATGGTAGTTTTATAACAAGTTTTTAACTTGGTCTCAGATCTTTCAACTCCATGTCCCATGGATTTCCTGTTGTTTCACGTGAACTTCCTACTGTTGCATGGTGGCTAATATGACAGATGGCCATTAACTCCATCACAGAGATATTTTGTTCTTATACCAGTTTTACCAATATTTGTTTGGATTTGAATTTTTTTCATGACGTACAAACATTCTGTCTGTACTTTATTGAAAAATTATTACCCATATATATGTACGTTATGTGGATAGGTGATAATTGGAACCTCTTAAGGACTCATTTTCCAAACATAAAATTGTTTTGATATTATATTGACACAGCTGTGATTATTGCAGTTGTTTTAACCTATAATAAAGAAAACAAAAATATGCACCAATTACTTACATTTATTAAGTCTAGCAGTGAATGCTAACTTTCTGACTCAGGTGATATAGTTTTACCCTATTACCTGTTACTATTCAGGTAGGTAATAACCATAGTGTCAATTTAAAAAATAGACTATGCAATGCTTTGACTAACTCCTGACCAGAATAAATGATAAGAAAGCCTTAAACTACCTTTACTTATGAAGATACAAAAAATTCTGATTATCTTAAATAAAAGCTACACTAACTATAATTTAATCTAGATACTTAAGTATGTGATCTATGACCATGATTTACTATGTCATACGATTGTAAGAAAAAAAAAATGTGAGAATCCTCTGATAGATGATGGAAAGTCCTTTTTAAGTGCAACAGATACTCGTAAGTCAAAACATGTTTTCAATTAGCTAGAGATAGGAAGTTTCTACGTAATATAAATATGTTAAAACTAATAGCAAATATCCACTTAGTAGAAAAGTCAGAAGGATGCTTCCCATCATTGCCATTATCCATCACAATTTTGGAAGTTATATTCAATGCAAAATAATATTAAATCTCTCTACCTATCTGTCCATCCACTGACACACTACTTAGCAAGCGGGCATTACTGTGGCATGTGCAAGCAAAATTTTTCTGTACTGAAACCAAGTTAGTCACTTGAAAAGTTATTAAAAAATAATAGTATGAATCTAGTAACATGGCCAGTCTGCAATTTAATGTAGGGAATAAAACTTTATTCTCTATATGCTATGTCTAACACATAGAAATGGATAAACAATCACAATTGTAGCACTTACCCGCATCATTTTCTCACTGATTCCTTTATAAATATAATTTACTTTTTTGCATTTTCTATTGTAGTATATTGTATGACTATGCATTTGGGGGAGAATAGCAATGCTTAATTATCATAACTTTATTTGGCAGGGGAAAAACCTATGTTCTCATACACAGTTGTTTAGTTATTCAGAGATTTCTTTATTTTAGCCCATGATGCTTGGCTTGTTCTTCAAGTTGAAATTTAGTGTAATATAGTTTAGCTTTTTAAAGAGCACTCTATTTGGGTTTTTGGAAATAATTAGATAATCACAATAATTTTTTAAGTGGAAGGACAGTATGCCTTAATTAGTGCAGCTCTGTCATTGTACATATAAGGAAAAAGGGCTTAAGATTCTGGATATAGGGTCCCTCCATGGGACAAAACAGCATTTACCACTGTACACATATTACATGACTCTGCAAGAAGCAGATGTGAAATGGAGCTTGTCCTCTAGAAGCAAGATAGAAATAGCTCTCATATCAGGAAAGCTGGATTCAAGAGAGACCAACACAATTTAATGCTCTAAAGGGAGCCCCTCCAGTGTTTTATAACACTATTCAAATCAGCTGAAGCTTTACATTGTATTTGAATGAAAAGGCATGGTAATTGAAGGGGTGGAGAAACTACAGTAATGAGTGTGCATTAGATCTGTGGTTGTAGGGACTTTCTTACAGGAACACTATATTTTTGGTCTGCTCTGTGATCTTCATAGAATTTTCTTTGCAAGACAAAGCAAGTAAAAAATCATTTTACACCTGTCACTTTTGGTCCCAAGAAGATTATTAGCACAGTGACAGGGATATTGCAGTACAATAGTGAAATAACAATAGTAGTGACAACTGCAGTAACTATCATGATATCTTAATTTTATATCATACCTTTCTTATGAAAAGGACTCCTAGGAACTCACGTATTTAATTATATTTTCAGTCAGCTCATTCTTCTGGGGTGGCCAGAGGTAAATGTTGCCTTCTTTTTACAGATGGTGAAACACGAGTTAGTCGGAAATAAAAACATATCCAGTGGTCTCAGAGGCCACCTGGGGCAGCTTCCATCACTGCCTTTTTTCAGCAGCATTATCTTCCAAAAATGATAGTTACTAGAGACTGTGTCCTCCTGTGTGCCTTATAATTCTATGAAGATTTGAAATAAAATGTATTCCCTTTTTGGAATATGTGTTAATGAAGAAAGAAAGACTTGTGTAGAAAAAGTGAAGTGTCTACAGATGTTTCTCTTACATCTGTTTTTAGAACAATGTCATGGCAGTGGGGGAGTAAAACTTCACATGTGCCATTTGTGGTTTAGTATATGTAAGTGGTGCTTTATGGGACACAACTCTCACACTCAAAGATCCTCATCTAATTAATAGGGGAAGGGCTGTGGCAATTTCTTTTTAAAAATTAAGACATCATTACTAGAAATGAGAACTTTCCTCCATGTATTTGAAGAGTTGTTTGGTGATTTTATTTCAATTTCTATGTTAATTCGATTTTGTAATAAATAACAAATATTAAATTGTCTTGTACTATTTCCCACTGATGTAAAGAGATGCATTAGATTTGACTAATCTCTTATCTATAAAATATAAAATTCTATTGCTAAAGATCAAATGTAATATCTTTGATGGACTACTTTCTTAATTTTCATATCTTACCCTTTTGTTTTTGTTTTTTGTTTTTAATGTGCTTCCCCCTAGCCACAATCAAAGCACATGGGACATTTTATCTGGAGTATCAGGGGCATGACATCAGCATTATGGCAGACTAAGGAGCTACTATCATCCATCCCCTTTAAACTACAACCAATAGAACATTTAAAAGTCAAACTCAGCTTCATGACGCCATAGCACCCTGAATATATCCTATCTCATCAAGCTCAGATCCTTTGCTCATCATGCCGAGACCACACAGAGACCCAAAGTTTGTGTTATCTGAAGGTGGGTGGATTAGGGCCTGTGGAGGTAAAGACCATAGAACAAAGGAGATGGTAGACCTGCCAAACTCTGAAGATAAGGTGGCGTGGAAGCCCGACTGTTTGGAACCAACAAATCCCATGAAGAGAAGCAAATACTTATTATGCAGTCTGGGACCTGGTGGTATTGGCCATGGCAGCTATGCATATGAATATAACCCCAAATCCATTCTCTGTAACCTAAAGAAGTCTGTTTTCGTGGGGTCCCACCACTCAGACCTACACCATGAGGCAGAGAGCAATAAACAACAAAGACGCTGTACCCAAGACAAGATCTCATCTGGATTCACAGGGAGAAGCAGCAATCTGATGGTGTCCTGATCACCCCCACCTCTGAGCCTGTGATCCCAGGAGATGGGCTTCCTTCTCACTCTGTGCTCTTCCTACCCAGGACTCTGATATAAAAAAGAGAAACCTAAAACTAAGCTACAACACTGCATGCTACTGGAAAAAGGAAAGATACCCATTCACTGCTCTATGACACAAATGGACAGACAGGGGAGTATACCAACAAATAAGATGAAAACTCACAGCTATGTGAAACGACATAAAGGGAATGATAAATCACCAGAAATCAAACTTAAAGACAGAAATTTTTGTGGCCTAACAGACAGATAAACCAAAATACTTATCATGAAGAAATTCAAGAAAACACTAGCAACTCAATGAATTCAAGATGGAAATTAAGGCGCAGGAGTACTTGACCAAAAAAATCGAGTCTATAAAAAACAAACACCCAAACAGATTCTGAATATGAAGAACTCAATCAACAAAATGAAGATTGCTATAGAAAGCATGAGAAATGGGATATATCATATGGAGGAAAGAATTAGTGAAACTGAAGATAGAAATTCTAGAAATAACTCAAGTGGATGGAAAACAAATAAGATCTAAGAGAAAAATGATGAACCTATGAGAACTATCAGATTCTCTTAGGAAAGGAATCATAAAAAAGATAGTGGGTACCCTAGAATATTCCATTAGAGGTCAGAAAAGTGGGGAGGTGATTATGGGTACCAAAAAGTGGTTTGCTGCATCTCAGGAATAAATGAAGCCCCAACAAAGACATTCTCAATAAATCTAGTCTGAACAGTCATGCATTTCTGGGAGGGACATAAAGTCATGTGCCATATAACCATGTTTAGAGAGCGTTGGGCTACACATATGACAGCGATTCCTACATAGCCTGGTGTGTATGGATGTGACATCTAGGTTTGTTTTGGGACACACTAGGTTGTTTTCACAGCCACAAAATTGCTTGAAGACCTATTCTTTAGTATGTGTCTCTGTCCCTAAGTGATGTATGACTATATAGCCAAAGGTCTGTATTAAAGAGGAAACTAGATTATATAGCAGAATTCTGGTGAGTAAACCTCAGCAATTTCTTTTTATCGCACCGTGATATACAGAAAGTTATTGTTCCCACTGTCACATGCCCAAGTACATGACTGCTGAATAATGAGACCACAGTAGTGCAGATTCAAAAATTTCTATTCTAAATTCAATGTTTTTTTTCCCCACCATGCCTTAGTTGCAAGACGTTTTGTTAGAAACTGGGTAGAACACGACTTTCCTCATATGGCTCTTGAGGAATAGAGAATCTCAGGTGCCAGCCCTCTCTGCAAGCAAGCTTTAGCTTCCTTGGTCACAAGACCATGGTGATAGTGGCACTGTTAGCTGTCGGGCTGGGAAATTTTGCCCTTTACCCTTCTCAGTTCTTTGGTTTGTCTAATAATTAAAATAAAGACAAATTAATTCAAGTAAAACAAAGGATGTTAGGTTCCCTGACAGTCAGACAAATGATGAGTATATGTGATTCTGAGCCAGGGGAGACAGTTTACAGGAAGCTGAGAAGAGCAGATGTTTGGTAAACAAATGTTTGCCATGCCATGTAGAAGCAAAAGGACACATGTAGGACTTTGAAAAAGTAGGCCTTGTTAGGGTCACCGCAGTCTACCGTGGTTAACTTGTATTTCTCGGTAGTTAACAGGAGATAGCTTACTTCCTAGAACAGGTCTTCCTTCTAACTTACTTTAGACTATTGAAGGAGAAGTAAAGAAAAGCAGTCCTGAGTCTGAGAGTTCGTAATTAACTTCATTTCAAAACAATTCACATGCCAAAGTCATATATTTTGGGGGTGCCTATTGTATCCCCCCAGAGGGACAAGGAACTTAACCTTAAAAGATCTGTATTTTAGACCTGATAATGCACCTCTTTACTTCAGACTTTTCCTCATTTTCAGAGTGGCTAGATTGGGAAATATTCGAGATCAGTGGTCAGGTGAGGACACTGTAGCCCCTTAGATAAATTTTGGCTTATATTTTTTTTAACTGTAAGGAAAATGAGTTAAATAAGGCTCGTTTTGCCTTCCAGACAACAAACAGCCTTGCAACCTTGAAATGTATCAGTTACGTTTTCCATCTTTTGGACTTTCGGCAAATAGCAGATGGGCCTTGCATGTGCAAGCCATGTTACTGTGTATACACAGCAGTGTGAGCGGACTAGGAGGCTCAGTTGCTCTTTGGTCTTTAGAGCTTCCTGTCTCCCTGCCTGCCTGCCTGTATATCCAATCCCCTGCTTCAGCATTAAAAGCATAGGCTCCACAATTTTTTTCCCTTTTCCCCAAATCAACAATGAACCTGCCTAGCCTGAAATGGTCGCACAAATGGTATAGTTGGCAGAATTTGATGCAGACAGGTATGAAGCATTCTGAGAACTCTGAGGGATTAAGAGGTGGTCAGACACAGATTGGTGTTACTCAGTGGCCAGCCTTTGCTTTTTGTGGGCACCTCTCCATGAATAGCCAGAGGTAGCTAGATCCCTGTTGAAACAAGCCCTGTGCACAGAAGGGGAGACCTTGGATGGGTAGAGTGCCTGTGAGGCGGCAGGTGCTCTGGGATGGGTGTTTCTCACAGCTCTGTAAGAGTCTATGCTGAGCGAGAAAGCCAGTGTCTGGGAGCTACAATATAAGATGCAGGCTCTGTGAGGCCATTTGAAGATTCTGGAGGAAATCCAAGGAGACCAAACTGCCACTCCAGAAATGTGAGACTTCTCTTCTGGAAAGGAGGAAGAGGCTGGCCCCTTGCTCCAGGCTTGCATGGTAGTGACACAGAATACAAAGCAACAGTAGCCCATTTCCCTGGGTTGGGGCTTGGTTAGGATGTTGGGCACCACAGATGACGGAGTTCACACATATTGCCCAAGCAGACCTGGGTGACTTGGGTAAACAGTTTTGTCAGAAATCAGAAGAGCCCTTGGCAACCTGGCTGCTGTGTTTGTGGGACCTGGGGATGGGGTGGGGGATGGAATCATTTGCATAGCACAGGAGATGGAGAAACTGACCTCCGGTGACCCTGCATCCGTCACTGTGACAGCAGCTGCAGAATAGCTGGTGGTATGGCCAGAATGAGCACACTCTGTTGGACTGGTTAATTGCTGCTGTGAAAATGGTCCGGACGGATGCAGGAGATGTGCCAGAGACCATGAGTAAATGACAAACATATGCAAGCTTGTGCAAGTACTTCGTGAACTGGGAATGCGGCAGGCTATGTTCAATGCACACACTCATTGTCCTACTGATGAGGGAATGAGGAATTTGGTACTGCAAAATGTCCCCCTCATCCTTACAGCAATTCTAGCACCCTATGTCGGTGCTGAATAAATGATATCACCATAACAGTAGCTAGCTTGGGTGAAGCCAAGAGCTGGTGCTCTCAGAAGGGAATATGGGTAGTTGTTAAGTGACTAAAAAGGATGCCCAAAAAGGGCAAACCAGCCTCTTAAAGTCACCCATGCCCAATGTAGGTAGATCTACTGCGAGCAGGTGTAGATCACGCCAAAATAAATGTATAGCCCAATGCATACTTGCGAGAGATATGGAGACAATTGTTAGAGGACCAGAGGTTCACTCCCATGAGAGGAGGCGCTTCTCTGAAGGGGAAAGTTGGTGAACTTTCAGGATCCAGGCACGTGCCCTGCACTTGGAGCACCACTTGCTGCTGACTCCTTCCCAAGGGAATAAGGTGAGGGCTGAGAAGCCCATACACAGGGGACAGGCAAGGATTGGAGGCCACATACAGAGCTTGCTATCCCAACCAATGTGCAAAGGGTTTTGGTCTTAATGGGTACAGGGGCAGAGTATACCCTGTTGCATAAGCATCCAAATAAATTTCAGGGGTCTGCTTGTAACGCTGATGCCTATGGAGGTTGGAGAGTCAAAGTGATGGCGGTAAAGCTACCCTTCGAGGTTAGGCAAGTGCCCCTGCAGGAGAATAAAGTGTATGTGTCACCAATCCCTGAGTACTTCCTGGGAGTGGATGTGCTGCATCGCTTGTGACTGCAGACTCTAGCCAGAGAATTTTGCCTCAGGATAATGTGGTGAAAGCTGTATTGTGCAGACGTGCTAAGTATCCACCCATATAACTGCCAGTCCTTAGGCAAGTGACTGGTTGCCAGGAGGTCATGGAGAGATTTTGGGACAATAGCAGAGCTGGAGAAAGTGGGCATTGTGCATGTTGTCCACAGTCCCTCTAATTTGCTTGTGTGGCTGGTGCAAAATCCTGATGGCTATTGGTGTATGGTTACCTGTAGAGTTCCCGTCCTGGTGTAGACTACCCACCCGATAGCTGGTGGGTGCAGGACTGGGCAACAAAGCCCTGTAGTGGTATTGCTCAGATGCCCGTTTTTGCGAAGTGGGGTCGTAACTACAACAGCACAGCACTCTGTCAACTAGCCCCTTACAAGCACATTGTAAGAGGTCCTTGGTCCAGTGACATGTGAGCACAGAACCGTCTTTGGAGGCTTGTATGGAAGCTGAGTCTGAGGCAAGGCCCCTACAAGGAGCGATGGACAGCAGACATCTGGTGCAGGGCAGCTCCAGCCGGGGCCAGACAGCATTTTGGGCAGCTGTGGCTTATACCCAGAAACAGACACTATTTGGTTTGAAATAGGGACAGGACAGAGCAGCCAGTGGGCTGAACTATGAGCCATATGGATGGCCGTGGCCTATGGGCATTCCCCTCAGGTATTCTGTATGGATAGTTGGGCAGTTACAAGGCCCTAACACTGAATCGCCAGTGAAACTTAAATGACTAGACAGTTTCATGCATTATTGACCATTGAGGGGCCAGGCCCTATGAAAAGAACAATGGGACCTAGAACATCAGAAACAAGCAACAATTTACCATGTCACAGGCGTGCCCCATTGCCTCACCAGGCAGTGGTGAAGCACACAGCCTGGCCTGTCTGTGGGCAGGATGTTGCCCAGTGACTCTATAGATGCTTGCTCTGTGCTGGGCAAAAACCAATACGGGCCACTGTGCATGCCTGGGGTCTACTGTAGCTTTAGAACAATGTGTGGTGTGTTATAGGACTCACCCCCTTGTCCCCAGTGACCTTTTGTATCCACAAGCTGGGGGCAGGTCCCTCTGACACGCTGGCAGATTGACATCACTGGACCACTATCCCATTCTGATGGGCAGTAGTATGTGGTCACCTGTGTGGACACTGCTACTGGTTGTCTGCAGCTCATCTGCTCCACATGTGGACCAAAAGGCAGTTTGGGAAGCACTGACACCTATATGCAACGTACTGACATCGTGGTGATGGAGGCAGCCAGGGACCCCATCTTACAGGTACCCAAGTGCAATAGTGGGCCAACGACATGGGCGTTGAGTGGAAATTCCTCACACACTATAATCCCAAGGCTACGGGGATGGATCCCAGAATGCCACAGTGGCCTTCTGTAGCAGGGACTGAGAGTACGGCTCCCACTATGATGCTGGCCAGGTGGAGCTGACGCCTGTGGGACATGCTGTGGACACTAAAAGAGAAGAGCAGGGAAGGTGGTCTGCGGCTATGGAGGCGTCTCAGCATCGCATCGCTGCTCCCATCCAACTAAAAGTACAGACCTCAGACATCTTGCTTAAGCCTGGGTTTGGGCGTCAAGGCAACATTTTATTGCCAGCCCTGATCAGGTCAGACTGAGGACAAACTATGGACTGGGTATGGCCTTGGACAGTAGAGCTCCCCACATGCATTGGGTTGCCCAGATAGCCCCTTGGGGATCTGGCCTGGAGGCCAATCTACAAATAACACCCTAGGTAGCTGGACACTGGTCCCCATGGGTGTTTGTTACCCACTCTGGGGTGGCAGATCAGAGGGCAGTGCCACAGGGAACATTTGTGTTGACTTTGTGGCCTATTATGAGCTCGCCTCTCTTGTTGCATGTAGAGCCCGCTGATGCCTCTTCACCGGCAAAGCGTGTGTGGTACTTACAACTTGGAAGGCCATTATTTCTAGCTACAGCGCTGTCTTCTGACAAAAAGTTGGCTTGGATACTACCAGATGGGAGAGATCTCCCAGTGCTGGTGCCAACAACTTGTCTTTTTTCCCCTAGGTGTGCCCTTAGTGGGCTGGGTGGATTCTGTTAGTTTGAATTGATTTTGCTGGTTATGTTTCTTGTACTCATGGAATCTTGCTGAGTGAATTTTACAGCAAAACAGACCCTGAGGGGTGGATGGTAAGGGCAATGAGTTAAATCAGGCTCTTTCTTGCCTCAGCTATGTTTTCTACCTTTTGGACATCCAGCAAACAACAGATGGGCCTTCCATGTGTAACAGTGTATCGGTTGTGTGACTATGCGCACACAACAGCATAAAGGTGGCTAGGAGGCTTGGTTGCTATTCACTCTTTAGGTCTTTCTGTCTTCTTGCCTGCCTGCCTGCCTGCCTACCTGCCTATTTTTGGGGTCCTCTACTTCAGCATTAAAGGCATGTCAAATATAAGGCCTGAAGATTCTTTTTCCTTTTGCTCAAATCAACAGTGAAACTTCCCTCCCTGGGATGTTTGCACAGCAGTAAATAAAAGCATTTATTGGCTAATAACATGCCTCTTTGCTCATGTGATTTTTCTATGTGTCCTTCATGCTATGATGGTGGATTTGAGTAGTTGTGACAAAAATCATCGGCCCCGAAGCCCTTGTTGATTCCTATTTTAGAGCTCTATTTTATTTAATTTTTTCCCTTTACCTTATTTTATTTGTTAATGGAGGAATAACTGTTCCTTAAAGAAGAATTTTTGAAGTACATGTTCAGCTCATGGGGGGCATTTGTTTTAGCCTATAATGACTTGGCTGTCATTGGAGAGTGTCTCTGGAGAAACCCTCTTTATCATTCTAGCAACTAAGAAAGGTGTTTTCTAGGTCTCTGTCACATTTCCACAAATATAGGTTCAATTAAAGCAGCTTTTCTTTTAATTTTTTCCATTCTTTATTCTCATTCAGCCTTGGGTTGAGCCAGCAAGATTGGTAAGAGGTGCCCCCTGGGGACCTCCTGCAAATGCTATTCCACAAAGTAGTGGTTTCCCAATGTGTATCTCATACAAAACCAAACAATACAAATAATGCTTCTATTGTACCTTTTCTATGACTGGTCTCAAAGGGAGGAGACTATCATCATAAAACACAACAAAGCTGCTATAGAAATGGACAGGCAGAGGAGATAGTAGTCTGAACCTCAGCAACTTAACAGAAACTTCTCTGAACTGGCAGCTAAAAGCTGTGGGGTTTTTCCTCGATTATTCACTGAAATATGAAGGTTGCTTATCTTACTGGGTAGTTGCAGAAGATTTTGACTATGATCTATATGTAAATTATTGAGTAGATTATTGAGAATTTATTTTTATAATTTCTCAAATTGAGAAACAGCAATGATTTTTTTAAAATTTAAGCTTGTTAGAAAATTGCTAACTGGCCTCATTATTTTTTTTAAATTTTCTAGCTAGATCTTTGATATTTAACACAAATTAAATCTTCAAATTAGGCAAATACATTTATATTTAGAGGTATTCAAACTTATTTTGGTAGGGGTAGTAACTCCGGTCATGTGGTTGTAGAATAAATGCTTAAGTTGTCCTGTTTTTAAACAAATGATTGCTTGATTTTTATTTATTTAGTACATTCTTTTGCTTAATCATATTGTATACTTGCTCTTCTTCTCCCTATGATGATTAAATTTAGTTTCTTAACATTGAGAGCAAAAATGCATTTATATAACCTCTTTGAGCCATGTATATCTTTTACTGAATCTGGTTGACAGATTATCATGCAAAGAGAAGCAAGAATGCAAGGAGGAAACAAATTCTATAGAACTTACTGAAACACCTTGCAAGAAGAAAAATCTTACTTTTTCATACTTCTACCTTTAACCGCTTATCTATTGGTGTCCTCGGAACACATATGTCATGCTCTAGAAAATACTAACTAGCTCAGTTTTTATAAGTTAATACTCAAATAAGGCCTCAGAAGTAGCTAAATATTGACTAATAGGTCCAAAAGTGAATAAAATATCCTCAGGATAATTCTGACACATCAGAAGCTTGGAACTATTTTTTGCATTTGGTGCTGACAATGAAGCATAAGGATTTCTGTTGGAAGGAAGATCTAAGTTCCTAAGAAATCAGTATATGGTCATTTAAAGGCTCTTCCTGAAAGGAAAAACAAAACAAAACAAACTTCTCTGTGCCAGGTTCCAACCCACGAAGCAAACAGAAGAACTTTAACACTAAGTCCTACAGCTGAATGTTTAGACCATGTCTGATCTCTGCATTATTGATCCCCTGGCCAATCAATCACATGGGAACAAAGCTATCAGACAGTAGTGCCTTGATTTGCTGCACTTTCAGATTCATTCCTTAGTTAACTGACATCGCACCAGCTCTTGAAAATCCCACACTTGACTGGTGCTCTCTGGCAGGGCTTTGGAAAAGCAAAGCACGCTCGGGCAAACATCCAGTAACCATTCCCGAGTCAGAAGTTCTCTTAGGACCAGCCGGATAAGCTGCTCATTTCAGAATACTTCATTATGCATTTATGACACAACCACACGACAGGAGTTGCTACCCCAAGAACGCAATTAGCCCCCATGGCTGTATAGCCCAAGAAATTCGTGTAACTCATGTAGGCTGCAGCAGCTGACAGTAGGATCTCTGTATTGAGCTCTTCCAACATTAAAATAACAATCTAAAATCCCCAGGATAATTTTCTATAAATCTAATGCATGAGTTCGTTTTTATATTGGGAAGTAATATCAGAAATTAAACCTTATAAGTATCCAAAAGCAATTACAAAATGGGGAGATTACGGTGGCAATATTGTAAATGGGAACTCACTTAAATGTCAAAGCACTTGCCATAAAAATAACAATAATGATGCTAACCACAACACACTGAGTTTTCAAATATTAATTCCTTTATCTTTTCTCTATTAGACATGATGAGGTTCAAACAACTATTGCCAAACTGATTGTGGAAATAATAACATCATCACCATCATCTGCTGGTGAACTACAAATAGTTCCGTCATTCTGTTCTACGGGCACTTACTAAACAGAGCAGGAATCAGACATAAATCCCTAGAGATAAAATGACAGGACATTACAAGGCTCAGAGCTCAGAGCATAATTGTAAACCTACATGCTAATAAACCTGACTTTTAAAGATACCAATCATAACAAAAATGGCAATAAACAGAGAAATAATTTTTCAGGCTGACACTTGCTATTTGCTGGTCATAAAATATTTTCAGCTTTGGAACAACTTGTTTGGTATTTACTTCTACTTTACCTGTTGATCCAATGCAATGTAATTTGTTGAGAAATGATTACATGCCTGCCTGAATTTCTTACTCCCTGAGCATTGACCAGCCTCCTGCTATGTGCAGGGACTGTGTTAAAAGGGATATTAAGAAAGTGTCCAGGGCCCGCCCTGGTGGCGCAGTGGGTTAAGCAACACACTATGAAGCAAACCACAGCCACTGCAGCACGAGTTTGATCCCTGCCGCCGGCCAGGGAGGGGACCTACATGGCGTAGCAGACCTCTCTTGCCTCACCCGCTGCTCCCCTCAGCTGTGTGTTTCTGTCAATCTGCCTGTTCTGCATCCTGCTCTGTCTGGTGGATTTTCTCACCACCGCCACACCTCTGGCCTGTACCCCAGTGCTTGTATGCATAAATAAATAAATCCTTAAAAAAAAAGAAAGAAAAAGTGTCCAGTATGAACTTCACCCTGTAGCAACTTATAGTCTGGTAGTAATTTTAGGAGGAAAAAGAGATTAGAAAAAAGCAAGCAAAGCAATAATAGGGAAACTAGATTCTTCCATTGGATTCATCAAAATCCATTTCATATTGGAATAAAGATGTGGAAAATCATTAACAACTGAACTAAGCACAGTATTTTTTGCCAATTTATTAAAAAGGAAATAAATTGCCGAGGAACACACTCAATGCCAGATTTCAGAGTAAGTTCCCTTCCTGGTGTTACACACAATAACCCTGTTGAGGCCATTGCAGGAGAAACCCAGACCTGTCATTTTACAGAAGACAAAACTGAAGACTTTTAAGGGCTCTTCTCATTTTTCAAATTTCAGCCAAAATGTTCCCATTTCTTCACAGAGAGTCTTTTAGGAGCTCGATTGCATTGACTTTATGCATGTTTACTGTACCACTGTACCCAAGAGCATGCCCACCTTTCCTAAAGGTAGAAGTTACCTTTGCATCTGTCTGTTACCAGACAAAGAGTCTAGGAGATCTGTAATCAGCTCAGAGTCTCTGCCACTAGTTCTGGGTCCAGCCACATGCTTCTACAAGTGCAAAAAAAAAGGGAGGGGAGGGGCCTTTAGTGCAGCAGAAAAGAAAAACAAAAGTATTCTAACTAATGGGGTAGAGGGAGAGGGAGAATTAGTAGGTTCGAGGAGGAAATCTAGTTACAGATTAATGGTGTAAAGTGGACTTGCAGCTGCAAGACCTGGTAGGTTGAGGCCAAGACTGTGACTGCTGAGATTGGGGGTTCTTTTCCCTCTCTGGTGGGGGTTTGAAAGCCAATCACCTGGTTGGGCAGCTGCCTTCCCCAACGCCCACAAAAATGTTGACCCATGTGCACTTCTCCCTTTTAAAGGCTCACACAGTATTACAATATTCACTCAGCTCCTCCCATTTCCCAGCTTTGTCCTTGCTCAGCATGTCAAGGATCTTTCAGGCATCATCTCTTCCTTGTTGGGCATTGTCAGATGTCAGGGTTGAGTTCAGATCTTTGTCTGCACCAGGCACTCCCAACAATTTCCCCGTTTTCAATTGGCACCATATTAATAGTGGTGAAAGTGACATGTTTGGATGCTGGAGTGTGGCTTCAGAAGACCCTCTCCTCTGGTTTCAAAATGATGTCACGTCATTTCCAGAGTTTGAAAGAGTACATCAAGACTGGATTAGTCTATCCATCCCAGGATGTATAGCCAAGAATAGTCACGAACAAGAGGTTGATGCAGAGCGATGATCATAGAATTTAATGAGTTCTAAGCCTGCTGTGGCGACCATGCTTCCAATACCTGATAGAGGGTAGAACTCAGAAAGGCAGCGGGTCCCAGCCCTTGCTGCAGATACCCTGGGACATTGGTAAGCAATGGGGGGGCCCAACACCAGTAAAACCTTCCCTGAGTAGGTACATGCATTGTCTCTGGTCATATCAGAATCATCAGAAACAACACTGAGTCCTGACAATGCCCCCTGTGATTCTGAGGTCTGGACTCAAGTCTGCTGCTTGTCTCTCACTCAGCACAAATGTGAAAGTCTCCAAAGTCTGCCCAACCGCTGCCAGGCCCTGTGCTCCAGTACACCCGGGTTCACGCCTCATTCTGCGTAAGCCCCTCTGTTCAGGCTCATCAGCACTGTCTGCTAGGTGCATCAGGGCAGTGTGAGGTGTTTTCCCTCCCAAAACAATTTCAGTAAATGCCAAAACTGAAATAACCAACATCAAAGTTTCAATAATAGCATAATTGATGAGAATATTTTACTACAATAAAATCCCACATTTACAAGCAAATCTTTTGAATACCAGCATCAATAACATTTCTCTTACATGACAGTGCTTCCCATTTACTTTATCAAGTAGATATCAAATCAGTCAAGTTCTTCTGATGAACAGAGAGAAAGTCTATGGATGTCTCAGGAGCTTTTCTGAGGTTCCCGCTGGACTTTCAATCAAACAAGGGAAAACACTACAAATTTTTTCTTTTTTTAAAAGATTTATTTATTTATGCATACAAGCACTGGGGTACAGGCCAGAATCATGGGAGGTGAGAGGGTTACCAGACAGAGTGGGGAGCAGAAAAGGCAGATTGAGTGAAGTACACTGCTGAGGGGAGCAGCGGGTGAGGCAGGAGAGGTCTGCTGCACCATGTGGGTCCTCTCCCTGGCCAGCAGCAGGGATCGAACTCGTGCTGCAGTGACTTGGTTTGCTTCATAGTGCATTGCTTAACCCACTGCGCCACCAGGGAGGCCCTACAAATTTTTTCTAATTCAAATTTCTGGAAAGCTGTCATGAGCAATGGGAAAAACCCCCATGTTTTAGACTAGTTACAATCATCACAATGATGATAGGTCTAGATGTTCTTATTTTCTTGTATTATCTTATTTTCAGTTGGAGTTTTTCCTAATTTCCATTCTATTAATGCAAGTTTATCCTTAACTCCTTCAGTTACCCTTCAATGAAGCTTGGACTTGTCCTACATAAACAATATATACCTAATGTTACAATTTTAAAACCATACATTTTTCTTTTCTTTTCTGAAAAAATATTTATTTACTTATTTAATGCATACAAAAACTGGGGTATAGGCTAAAGGTTGAGGGAGGTATGAAGATTCACCAGAGACAGAGTGGGGAGCAGAACAGGCATATTTACTGAAATACTGCTGGGTGAGACAAGAGAGGTCTGTTGTGCCATATGTGGGTTAGCTTCCTGGCCAGGGATCGAACTCAGGTCATTGTGGTGATAGCTCTGAGACTTAATTAACCTCTAAGCCATGAGGGAGGCCCCCAAACATTTTTCAAACCATATTGGTTCTCAAAAGCATCTAGACCAATTCCTATTACATTCATAAGCTTTAGATACTAGTGTTAATCTGTGGATGTCAAAATAATTAGACACAAATGGAAGATACACTGACATACAATGTACAGACACAGATTCCATAAAAATAAACAAACCAACAAAATCAAAATCAAGTTCCCAAAATAGGGTGGGACAACAGTAGAGGGCCAACTATTCACATTAGGGGCATGTGTGTCCTACACCTGATAGCTCGTCCATAAGGATTTTTTTCAAAGATGACAAGTTGCCACATGTTTGCAGATGTCATATTACATTTCCTTGGGAAAAAAAAGTAATTAGAATAGTTACCAAAAGGGTGCTTTATTCACTTTCTGATGGTTTCCAGTGGTTGTCCTGGGGTAACCTGCAGAAATCTAAAGACCTCTTGTCAATGCTGTCCTCATCTTCTATAGTGAGATTCAGGGATTATGGGCTGTGTTTGTTTTAATCAAGTGAAATTAACAGATTTTTTTTTTCTTAGTCCAGACTGTACTGAACCCAACCATCCCCAAGGATCTAAATTTTCAAAACATGACAAATATGAATAGACTATTGGTTATATTTGTGGTATACAGAAGGGTTTTAATCAAGTCAAACCAAGTTGTGTTCTTGAAGCAAAATTCCCTCATAAGAATTATGAGCGGAAGGTAGGACTATCAATCTTGGAATCTTACCTCCTACTGCCATACCACGGACAGGCAACATGGGTAGAATCCACATGGCATTTAAGCTCCAGAAAGTGGGGACAGGCTTCTACGCAGTGAACCCTTCACATACTTTTGACCCAGCTATTTTATATGTCCATTAAAATGCCTCTGAGAGTGTGGGTCCTTACATGCATGACTGCAATAGACAACATCCCTAGAATAAGTGGTTTAATTCCCTTTACTCAGTCTCCACCCCCAAGTGTGAACTACTTCCTGTACACCGAAGCCAAGACCAGATATTTGTGCACATGTGCATTCTCCAAGCTAAGAGAAATCAGAGAATAGAAATCACAAAATGTTCATCATCTCCTCCTGCCAAAATAAATAAATAAATAAATAAATAAATAAATAAATAAATAAATAAATAAATAAATAAATAAATAAATAAATAAAAAGCTTGAGAGATAAAAATATTTCTGGAAAAACCAAAACCAGTAGATAGGTGCCATCTTGACTTGCCATCTTACAAAAGGGTGGACCTTGGGATGATAAACCTCTTATATTCAAAGCACAGTATACACACACCCAAGAAGCCTCATAAAACTAATTATTTTTCTAGGGAATGGAAACAAACTGTACCTGTAACAAAAACAAAATTATACAAAACCAAAACCAAGTTCCCCAAATCAGATACATACTCACAAAGGAAATTCCATAAAGCCAGAACCAGATTCCTTTTATTTTAATTTTCTTACATCATTGATTTTTGTACAATATTTGATTTTTCTCCTCAGCTGTATTCCCCATAAAGCTCTCATCACCACGTTACCAGTGAACCATCACTATAGTCCCTTGTGCTCTTCTCTCCCATTTTGAACCACCTCCCTCAGATTTATAATTTGCAAATTTTGTCTTTTATTCCTCTGACCCATGTTCAGTTTTCCTATATTCCTCCCATAAGTGAAATCATCTGGCATTTTTCTTTTTCCTTCTGACTTACTTTATTGGGCATAATCCCTTTCAACTCCATCCATTTTGCTACAAATGGCATGAGTTTATCTGTTTTGATTGCTGAGTAGTATTCCATTATATATTTGTACCACATCTTTTTGATCCAGTCATCTTTTTTGGAGTATTTACTTTGTTTCCATATCTTAGTTATCCTGAATATTGCTGCAATAAACACAGGAGTGCAGGTTTATTTTTGAATTCATGTTTTTGTTTCTTTTGGATACATTACTAGGAGTGGAATTGCTGGCTCATATTATAATTTGAGGGTCCTCTACACAGCTTTCTATAGTGTTTGGAACAGTTTACATTTCCACTTGTGGTATAAGAGGGTTCTTTTTTCTTCACATCCTTGACAGCATTTGTTGTTGCCAATGTTTTTTGTTTTTTTTTTTTTTTTTTAATATGAGTCATTCTCGCCAGTGTGAGCTCATTGTGGTTTTTCATTTCCCTGGTTATAAGTGATTTTAAGCACTTTTTTATACACTAGTTGGTCATATGCATTTTCTCTTTTAAGAAATGTCTTTTTAGATTTTGCCCATTTTGACTGGATTGTCTGCTTTGTTTTTGTTGAGTTATGTGAGCCTTTGTAGATCTTTGAATTCAGCCCCTTATTAGTTGTATGGAGTGTGAATGTTCTCTCCCAATCAGTAGGGCGTCTCTTTGTTTTGGTTATTGTCTCTTTTTCTGTACAGAAGCTTTTTAGTTTCATGAGTCCTCAAAGATGTTTCTGAGGTGTATGTCATGGAGTGTTTTGCCCTTGTTTTATATATATATATATATATATATATTGCCACTATATATATATGTATATATATAGTGGCAGAACCAGATTCCTTAAACTACACACAAACCCACAAAATAACCCCACAAGGCTAAAACCTGCAGAAGTGCAGATTCCCACCTACAGGCTGGGACAGGCTGCGCCAGGTGTCATGTATCCCAGATAGTGGAGTCACTGGATAAGAACATTGTTCTTCCCGGCGAGGGAACCAAAAAACTATTAATGGGAAAAAGTCTAATAAAATTCTCATTGGTCAGAACCTCTCTCAGCAGGTGTCTGAATCCAGACACCTGCAGCCTCAAATACAAGCAAAAGGACTTTTGATGCAACAAAAAAATGAAGAAACAATTTATTCTAACCAACAGGGTAGAGGGAGAGGGAGAACCTTGAAATGGTTCTAGAAGCTGGTAATTTCATTCTAAGACATACATCCTACAGAAGAAAGCAAAACATTGGAAATTTTATTTTGGATGAGAAAGAGCAATATTATTCTGCTTGGAAACTTGATAGTAAAAGCATTCCTAGCAAAAAAGAGGATCGTGGGAGGAATAAAGCCTTAGGTGAAGCTGGGGGCTGCTTTTCTCTTGTCAGGTGAATGTGTTTACACTTCCATGTGGGAAACTTCTAGGCAGCAATCATGGAATATTACCTATAGGTATCTTATAAAATGAAGAGTAAAAAATAGATTTTGAATTGTAGTCAAGTTGCCTTGCTCATTTCAATATACTGAATATCAATTAGTAGAATACATTACAAAAATTTCAGTGTACCGAAAAATTAGGAAACGTATATTGGAAAAAGTATGCAAATTACATATTTTCTTATAATCCCTCTGTCATCGTTAAGAGAGCCAACAAATATAATTCACCATCTATTTAATAACAAAGTTTGAGAAAAATGCTTTTTAAAAATGTCTATTAGTTTCTTCCTTTATTTTCTTCCCTCCCTCCTTTTCACTCTCCATTCTTTCCTTTCTTCTTTCTTTTCTTGAGTTGGTTGAAAGTAATTAACATGAGTGATGACTAATGCTTTTTGCCCTTCTACCTGTGGTTAGCAGCACGTTTTCATTATTTGTTTGATTTGTTAAAAGGACCACCTTAGAACCAAATAAAGATCAAGGAAAGGAATAAGAACAACAATAATAATAGCAACAACAAGAAAGAAACAAAAAACAAAAATGAAAAGACAAAGACAAACTGGGGACACTTGGTGGGGAGGGAAGAGGGAAAGGGTGGAGGGCAGATGGGAGCACGGGGGACTGAGGTGATGGTGCACTGGTGTTACGGTGATGGGGAATACATGGGATTATAATTGATGTCAAATATATGTAAATTTTAAAAAATTATATTAAAAAATAAAAAAAATAAAAAGTCACATGCCACCGTAAAAAAAAAAAAATGGACCACCTTATATTGTGACTTGGTAAAGTCACCTCACATTTTCTTTTTGAACCGCGGAGTCTATGATGTACAGAAAAGATGGAAAACCTTCCCTGTGCATAGTGAAAAGGAGGTACTACCCTGCCTTCCATGTCTCCCCCTCCTCTTTATATGCCTTTTCATTTGTTCTCCCCTTCCTGTATCACTACCACAGTGCTTTCATTTCACTCCTCTACTCAAACGGCAAAGTCAGACGTTCCCATGTCTGTGTTTTTTACTAGAACTTTAACCCAGTATATCTAAAAGAAATCTCAGCATCATCTTCTCGCTAACCCATCTGTACTATTTCTGTGAACACTACCACATTTCATTACAAAGCCCATTCACCTACCCTTCCCTCCTTCACAAACTCCTCATGTCTAAGTAACCATGCCTCCATAATTCATTTGCCATTCATTTCTCTTTCCACACCCAGATGGCATTAGTGAACTACTATTACAATAACCTGTTGTTGGATTTTTCTATCTAACAGGTTTTTAAAATGCATATGATATTTGACTCCAGGATTTTTGTTCTTGAAGCACAGCTATGGTCACATCTCTACAGAGTCCCAAACACTCATGATCAACCTGGTATCTCCAGCGTGGAATTTAAACTTATTTTGGCATTGGAAGTTATGCTGAGGATTTGGGGTCTGAGTATTAGGAAAAGAATACAAAGCACAAGGAAATGTAAGTAATAATAACACCAATGACCTATTTCAGGATTATTTAGAAGATTAAGTGGGACAGTTTATACCACAAGGCATGGTGTCACTCATTGAAATTGATTAATTGTTAGTTATTCTCTTCTTCTGTGTGAGGTTTGTTGAAGTAATGGAGAAAAGAGATTAGATCTTCTCTGTTCTGGTCACCCAAAAATTGTGATAGTGTTTGAGACCTAATAATTTAAATACAGTTTTATCACACATAAATATTAATTCTGAATTTGTTTATTAAACATTTCATTTTACAATTTATCTTGGCAGCACTGTAAAAACAAAAATTAAACAAATCCTTGCTGCTGAATTCCCATATTAGAGCCTCACAAATTGAAGTGTATTCTGTAATTTAAACTGGGCATTTTCATAGTTTAAAAAATTACGTGACTGTTTTATTCAAATGAGAAAAGTAGTTGATGTGCATTCAGATTAGTTCCTTTAATAATGCCTTTTAAACCTCTATGGCTATTACTGACTCAGTAGTACAATGATAATTTGCAATGCTCCATTGCCTTCAAAAAAGGGCAAAGAAAATGGCTCATCTTAAAGTGGTTAATATGAGGGAGTCTAAAAAGTAAATATTTTTTTAACTCAGAAAATCAAAGACACTAAAGTGTAATATGAACATTCTGCACCCTTATGCTTCTCAAAGATACTGTAGCTCCCAGGTAATAAATGGAATTTATAGGGGCCTCCCTGGTGGCGCAGTGGGTTAAGCAACACACTATGAAGCAAACCGCAGCCGCTGCAGCACAAGTTCGATCCCTGCCGCCGGCCAGGAGGGGGACCCACATGGCGCAGCAGACCTCTCCTGCTGTGCCCGCTGCTCCCCTCAGCAGTGTACTTCNGTTGATCTGCCTGTTCTGCTCCCCGCTCTCTGTGGTGAATCCTCTCACCCCCCACACTTCTGACCTGTACCCCTGTGCTTGTATGCATAAATAAATAAATCTTTAAAAAAAATAAAAAAAATAAATGGAATTTATAATATACAAGTTTAACTGTTTAATATTCAGCCATGAGCAGGCAGTGACTTGAGTATGAAAGTGTAGGTGCTCACACACCAAGGGAAAAGTAGAAAAAGATATCTTATTTCAGAAAAGGATGTTAGAAATTTAGTCTTTGATCTGGCAGAAGATAGTGCTAGATGTTTGGACTTGATTCCTGTTAAAAGAAAATTAGAATTCAACATTTCTAACTTAAAGGTGATTAAGATTAGGCTTCATCTAAAGCAACATGACTGTCTTCTAAAGTTGCCACTGAAGTTGATGAAAGATGCACTTTTAAAGTAGCCGTAAGGCTTAGGGTAAAGCCATACTTGCGTTATTATAACTTGGCAAATGACAACAGGCAATATGATGGTAGATAATTTCTCAGCGGTTGTCAAAACACCCAAGCCTAGTTTACTTGGTCATCCTCACTGATCTCCCTGCCCCTTCTCATGCCTCTAATTTCCTGTTCAGTCTTTGGCAAGGTATCTATTCTGATGTGACATTCCTGATTTCTCATGCTTTGTTGTTACTTTTCTTATAATGTCTCAGATGGAAGAGGACACATACTTTAATGTTTACTTAAAAACCCAAGGTGATACTGACTGTCATGCCATAAATACCCTTTTATTTAAAACTGTATTTAATTGAATTTCAATTTTCTATAAAAATCCACTTTATAGTTGCCCTTCTAGATGCAGGGTTTACTAACATAACTGGTATTAGTACAAAAATATCCTGCAGCTGATGGAAGTCAACCTGGACTATTAGCTTGTACAGTGAGCCAGGCATTCTATTATGTTTACATGTCAGCAAAAGTGTATGCCCTCAAACACTTACAAGGAATTTTCTGCTTGAGACTGTATCTTGGAGGAACTGAATGTAAGCATTGCTATATAATGATGTCTGAGTGGGTGCCTGATGCTTCGCAGGACTTTAATGCTAGTTCTGAATCAACTGATTCCAAATACATATAATCAAAATATGTTCTAATCCATGCGTTAATATGACCTTGCTTAGAAACAATACAGATTGTACTGTTTCACTTCTCCAATTTGCATTTTCTGTCTATGATAAGTAGGATTGGTTCTAGAGTTAAAAGACTTGTTCCTCAGAAATTTAGATATAGGGGCCTCCCTGGTGGCGCAGCGGATTGAGCGCCGCACTGTGTATCATCCATGGCACAGCAGCGCAAGTTCGATCCCCGGCCAGGGAGGGGACCCACATGGCACAGAGGACATCTCCTGACTTGCCTGCTGCTCTCCACAGCAGTGTATTTCAGTCCATCTGCCTGTTTTTCTCCCCATTCTGTCTCTGGTGAATCCTCTCACCTCCCACGACACTGGCCTGTACCCCAGCTCTTGTATGCATAAGTAAATAAATGTTTTTTTTTAAAGAAATTTAGATGTAGAGAAATACTTTGTAGTTAGAGAGATTTGATAAAGTGATTTTGACACTACTTTTGGGAATAATCAGAGAATTTGTACAATATACCACAGTGGTTAGAACACAGGATTAACCTAGCTATTTAGACTTGAATCCCATCCCTACTTTGTGTTGATTTTGTGATCTTGGTCAAAGTCTCTGGCATGTTTTTGATATCTTACTTGTTCTGTTGTTATTTGTTCTATTATTCATTTGTCCTAACAATATTTTGAGATTTAAATGAGTTAGTAGGTATTAAATGCTTGAAATATTTCCTGGCACAGACTAGAAGCTCAGTAAATATAATTCCCATGTAAACTGCATATACTGTCAGAGTTCATAAGAGCTAAATTGCAAAATTCACAGATACAGTTGAATTTGACTACATTTGAGATACAACAGCTTTAACTCATAGCACATTTCAATACAAAGAACATAGTAGGAGAAATTTCAGACCCTTTTATTGGAGAAACTTCAGAGTGCTTTGAATAAGAGAAAATGTAGTAAGGTGGGAGGTCATAATTACTTTATAACAAAATTATATATTTTATATAAATTAAAACATGCCATGTTTATATATTTGATTTTGTATTTGATGATATTTATGCTTCTATTTCATAAATTAAGCATATTTACTAGATAACCATTTACCAAAAATTACTTTTTCCCCATTCAATAGGGAGCACCATGGTAAGAAAATCCTAAAATGAAAAATAATAATTTGATTTCATTATGTTGTACCTTTTTAAAATCTATCATTTATTTTTTAAAGATGTTATCAAACTTTTATAATGATATGAAATACTATAAAGGGGGGGTATGGCAGATTCAGTATGACTGCATATTTTGCTCTTCTTTTGAGATGTAAATCCTTTTGAATTTTGCCTGCTTTTTATGACTTGGTTGTCCAATACACTGGTAAAGTGATGTGTTAGGATTTCCAAGGCTAGGTTGAACTGCTTTTAGATTATCTGTCATGGGGTTCCCACGTCTGTGTGAAAATTCCAACTTCCTTGAGTCTGCCATACTGTGGAAAGGAGACTTCCTCTTTGGAGAAAGTCTCACCTGTTCCAGCAACCCAGTCTGTATATCAGACAGATGAGAAAAGAAGCCATCCTATACATTTTAGTGCCAGTATACACAAATTGGAAAAGAATAAATTAATTTACACAACAGCTGAATCATGACCCCAAACATATAACCCATTGAGCTATTCCAGACATCTTTACCTATTCACACCACCTTCACTGAGACCCCCAACACTGTATAGCACAGACAAGCCTTCCCTGTGTACCTTACTCAAATTGTTGGCCCACAAAAATGCTTGTCTTTTACCCTACTAAATTTTGGGGTGGTTGTTAGGAAGCAATAGCTATCTGGAGCAGTGGAAAGTGTTATGTCATTGAGACTCTATGGTGTTACTCTAAAGTTAAAAATTAAGACAGTTTTTGTTATTCATCTCTCTATAACTCCTCCCTGAAAAACAAAAACCTCAACAAATAGCAACAATAACAAAATCCATGTTGTTTTGCTACCATTTAAATATCTTTGTCACGGGCCTCCCTGGTGGCGCAGTGGGTTAAACAACACACTATGAAGCAAACCACAGCCACTGCAGCACGAGTTTGATCCCTGCTGCTGGCCAGGGAGGGGACCCACATGGCGCAGCAGACTCTCCTGCTATGCCCACTGCTCCCCTCAGCAATGTACTTCCATTGATCTGCCTGTTCTGCTCCTTGCTCTCTGTGGTGAATCTTCTCACCGCCCCACACCTCTGGCCTGTACCCCAGTGCTTGTATGCATAAATAAATCTTTTAAAAAATAAATAAATAAATATCTTTGTCTCTCTAATTGATCTTTTGCACTTTGATCACTAAGTCTGCAGGACTTTCTCTTGCAAAACAATAGAACTTGTTTAAAATGAAAAAAATAAAGGCTGCACATAATTAATATTATGCTTTGGTTTCACTATTTGATCATCTATTTTCATTTACCCAGTACGTCTAGAACAAACGAATTATAATATGAACATTATATTCAGATTCTTAAATTTTCAATGACAAATTGTAACTCAAACACTCGCAGAGAGGGAAAGGAGGCAGGTATCTGCCACGCATAGCTCACCAGTGGGCCTGCTTAGTGTGTGGGTGATACTTGCGCATAGGTGCCTAGAGGAACCAGGCAATTGTAGGGTTAGCAAAGGCTTTGTCTGTTTCCAATTAAATGCTGATTCATTTAGGAGGTACCACTCCCAAAGGAACAATCATATTTGAGACTAAAATCTCTGAATGGTATATTTTAACTCTTTAAAAATCAGAGGTAGGGCCTCCCTGGTGGTGCAAGGGGGTAAGCACCACATTATGAAGCTATCAACATCCACTGCAGCATGAGTTCAATCCCTGGCCAGGGAGGTGACCCACATGGCTCAGGAGACCTCTCCTGTCTTGCCCGCTCCTCCCTTCAGCAGTATATTTCAGTCGGTCCACCTGTTCTGCTCCCCAATCTGTCTCTGGTGAATCCTCTCACCCCCCCAGACCTCTGGCCTGTACCCCAGTTCTTGCGTGTGTAAATAAATAAATCTTTAAAAAAATAAAAATAAATTTTAAAAAATGAGAGGTATATTATGCTTTCATGCCTTCTGTAAGATAGTCTCAAAGTTAGAATTTCACAGGAAAGCAACATTTCTTTTGTTGCATTTGCTTATAAGGAGACAAGAAGTGAGCATACATTGTCTTAAAACAGTGTTCAACTGTTTAAAACTCTGACTTACAAGTAGTGAAAAAATAATTCTTATTGTTATAAAGCTTTTACTCACTTGTAGTCCTAGTTTCGTTTTCCACTGAAGACATCTTTCTCTCCTTCATCCTTTATCCTTCTCTCTCTTTTGACTAATTGCTAAGAATGAGCTTTTCTTTTTGGATTTTCCAGGTAGTTACTATATCTTTAAAATCAGACAGTATTTGGTTACATAACCTATAATCAACACATGTATTTCATTGCTGGTGAAAGAAAATCACTGAAACAAGTTGTAGGGTTCAGAAATGTACATTTATTGAATAAGAATAAGCAATTCTCTCTCTTCTTGTAGGAACAAAAAGTATTGTAGGCAAAACAACAAAGACACTCATGCTTCTAGACATGATGTAATACTCTATGGGCCCAAGGGAGGGCGCTTCCATGCTCCATCTGTAGGATGTACAAGGGTCCTTAGCTCCTACACACATGTCCACATGGGCAGTCCTATGATTCTGTGGAGGGAAGGTGCGAATGAAACCGGCTGGACTCATGACCTGTTTTTGGAAACAGCCTTTCCCATTTATGGAAATTCTCAGAGCTTCTTTCCTATCTGTTCAATAACAGAGAAAGAGATACTAGACATAGCATGAGATAGCTCTTTGAGTAGGTTTATTATTTGTTTTTCTTCACCTAGAGTAGGATTTACACTGACATTCTAGTCAGTCCCTTTCATGCCTACTAGCTAGTGCTATACAAACTATAGCATTGCCCCTGCTTCCCTTGTGACAGCTGTCTGGCCCCTCGTACAGACCAGAGGACCTGTGAGAGAACTGTTGGTCCAGGAGTTATTGGAGACAATAAGTGTCACCTCTGATAGAATCTGATTGCCAGATAAAATGATAGAGGGGTGCTTTTCTAACTTCATGCCACCTTTGCTGAATGATCATCACATTGTGTGCTGTCTTGGTGTTCACATAGAAGAGCAAGGAAGTATTAAGTAAAATGGCAATGTAAAAAGTGACTTAAATTCCTGGAGAATGTGGGATGTAACAAAATCACTCTATTTTTCTTCTTTTTAAAAAAAGATTTATTTATGCATATAAGAACTGGGGTACAGGGCAAAGATGTGGGGTGTGAGAGGGTCCACCAGAGACATAGTGGGGAACAGAACAGGCAGACAGACTGAAATACACTGCTGAGGAGAGCAGTGGGCAAGGCAGAAGAGGTCTGCGATGCCATGTGGGTCACCTCCCCGGCCAGTGGCAGGGATCGAACTCGTGCCGCAGTGGCCGCAGTTTGCTTCATAGTGTGTTGCTTAACCCACTGTGCCACCAGGGAGGGTCCATCACTCTATTTTTCACTTCTTATTTTTAAAATAACAAGTTATTTATTTTATCATACTTACCAATACCCATGCACTGAGGAAAACATAAAATCATTCACTATTAACATTTTGGTATATACCATTAACTCTCTCTTGCTTTTTATGTGGGCACATACACACAAACACATGCACACACATACATTTTGTCTCTGTATTGTTTCTCTCTTTCATCCATCCCTCCAACCTACCTATCTGTGTAGTAGACTGAAAGACCTCAGCACTATCTTCCAAAAACTACTCAATTTTAACAAGCACCAAGGAAGTTTTTTACAATTGATCATAAGCCACTCTGTCAACAAAATCACCATGGTACATTTTGCATATTTTTCTTTCTTACTTAGAGCCTGATTTGATGTTTTGTCTTCAAAGTACCCTGTAGCTAATGTTAGAGTTTCTATTACTCATGGTGCCCTTCAAGAAAATGTTTGAGACTGAGCCCTGGTGTTTTACTCTTTTGGTAGCCCAGGCTAAAACCTGGCCTTTATTGACAATTTTCTTTCTTTCATATGTAAATTCAATTTCTAAGTAAATCCCTACCTATTTAGAGCACAGCATATTGTCATCTCTACACTACAACAGTTGCTGCTCTGTCAATGCCCCCACTCCTGTTCACCACAAAACAGCAAGAATGATTTTTTTCAACCTAAGTGAAATCAAGCCACTCACTTGCACTGGGAATAGAATGGTATCTCAGCTACGGTCCTGCCTGGGACAATCCCTCTGACCATCTCTGCTTCCTATGGTGCTTTGAGCTCTGTAAATTTGTCCAAGTCTGTGTGACCTGGTAGCCTTTGCGTTATTCTTCCCTCAATGCTCCCATGTGTCTGCTGACTTGCTCTATCTCTTCATATCTTTCATATATTCATATCTCTACACATCTTTGTTGAAATTTCTGTGTACTTGTTAGGCCACCCCAAGTAAATCAATTCTTTCACTGTGTCACCAATATCATCAGCTTGGAGATAATAGTCCAAGGATGGGCTTGTATTTTTCAAGATGTAGTGTACAAATCAATAACTTTTATATAGCTGTGTATCTCCACCAGGTGGAAGATAAATGAGGTTACAAAACGGGAGTGTCCCTGCTCGCTATCATTCCTAGGAAGCCACCAGAGAAATTTGTGCTTCCCTTCCCTGTAACTCTAAGCTTTGAAGGTCTGAGATGTTGGCTCCAACACAGAGAAAAGTTTCTCCCAGGAAATATTGCAATAATCCTGTTAAACATATATCTGTGGCTGCTATGTGGTCATTTCAGTTCCTTATGTTGGAACTCCTTATGGTTTCTTCCAGCAGGTAAAGAAGACATTGGGAAGTGGTTGGCCTTCTATTACACAGTGGGGGCATGGAAGAATGCTTGTCACCGTGGTTTATCTGTTTACCTGCTCAATATTTATGCTAAATGAAAAGGTGAAGCAATCTTGGGCTGAAGAGATAATGAAGACCCAGGGTTAAGTCCTACCTTAGGGATTTTGATCTGGATCATCCATCATATAAGCCATCAAGACGAGGAGAAGTGCTAGTGGAGATTGACAAGAATAGAGAATCTTTGAAGAGGAGGGAATAAGTTATCAGCTGTAATGATAAGAGTAACTATAATAATAGGGACTACAATTAGTCCTATTAACCTGCCGATTCTAAGTTTTCACAACAAGAATAATCAGTTGGAATTCTGGAAGAGGTGTACCTACCAGATGGGGTAAGCTCATATGAATCAGTTGTGTCTGTAAGGAGAACATGATCAATACTGATAATACCTTCAGCTGCCTCCATCCTGAGCAAGGTTCTCAGGCTCCCAGTGACCAGCAGTTGTGGCTGCTGACCAGTCATGGCTGAGCCCACAATGAGAATTCTCTTCACCTTAAGGGAATGAATTCACTCAACACTTTCTCCTTCCTTAGGGGAAGTTTGTAGTTTCTGGCTGGTCCATGCAGGGTTCTAGAGGTTTCATTTCATTTGGAAGGTTTCGAAAAGCTATTGGAAGATTTCTAAATGCTGGCTCCAGAGCTCCAACGATTTAGCTAAAGCTTCTGTTATAACTAAATCATAGTTCAGCTTCTCCTGTAGTTCATTCTTGCTTTAATCGCTCCATCACAGTTGTCGTTCCAGAGATCATAAACTCCCCCTAATAAACATTGCACATAAATATTTCTATCTCATTGTCTGTTTCCTGGGGAACCCACCCTACATCAGATTAAGAAAATGGAAATACATAAAATGTTTTTGTATGAAAAGATTCAGTATCATTAGTATGTCAATTGTAACTGAGTTAATTTTTAGTTTGTTTTTGGTCCAGTAAAATGTGGATAGATTTGTTAAATTAGGCAAGGCTCAAAAGTTCATATAACAAAAGAAATAAACTAGAATATCTACAGTAATACAAGGAAGAGGTCATTTAGTCCAGATTATTCTATATGTCAGAATATCTACTACAACAACAAAAAGTTGAAGTAATCATTTATAGAAAAGGACTTTTTTTCTTTAGAAGTTATGTTTAAATTTTGGTTGTCCCATATGGAGACAAAATAGACAACCCTGACTGATAAAATATCAATGACTGTGAATTTTTAATAACATAAAGAAATTTTGAAAGAATTTATTTCCAAGGTGGTTGATATCCAATTTGGGTTCTTATTACCACTTAGCTAATTCTGGCCTGACAATGTTATATTCTTTTATAGCTTGTATTCATGGCTGAGTGTCGTTTTATTGGTGCTAACATTTTGCTGTTAGTGATATGGTCTATAATTCTAAAGTGATTATTTGAATAAATTTAATGATGCATCCATCATTAACTTTCAAGAAAAGATCAAAATGGTAAACATCACCAGAGGCGAAAGGCTATGCAGCTCGAGCCAGGATGGGTGGAAAATGCTGGCGGGTGTTTCTACAGGTGGGGAGAACTGCCTGATACAGGGCACCAAAATTGAAATCTAGGAATTGCATGCCCACCCCCAATCAACAGGCCATGCCTAACCCCAGCCAGCTCATAGCTGAAGCAGCTGTAGATTAAGAGAGCAGAGCAGCGCTAAGCTTCTGGAACCTGTAGGGACAGGCCACACCCACCACCAGTGGCTCGCAGCTGAGGCAGCAGGAAATTAAGGGAGCCCAGTTTATAGCTGAGGCAGCTGGAGACCGAGGGAAGTGAACAACGTCCATCCCCAACCAGCAGCACAGAGAAGAGGCTGCTGGAATCGAAGGGAATAGGGCAATGCACAATTTCCAAAACCTGACTGCCCCAGCCAAAGCTGCAGGAAACCGAGTAGGGCCACGCCCACCCCTGACTCCAGAAGACCACAGCCAGAGACCAGGAAGGGCAATGCCCTCTGCCAAAACTCTGCAGCCTCCAGCCACAGAGGCAGGCCCCTGAGCAGGGCAACACCTACATCCCAGGCCCAGCAGCCCCCAGCCAAAACAACAAAAGTTCAAGCAGGGCAATGGCCCCCCAATGATGAGACCTTACAGCCCGCAGTCTTAACATCCAGAACCGAAAAGGGCCAATCTCCACCACTGAAGTCTTGCAGCTGCCAGCCACAGTCGGAAGCTAGGGACCCCACCACCCACCCCCTGAAGCAGAGGAAATAAAAAGGGTGGGGAATATCAGGGACAGAACTCACCGACATATCCAAAATTCCACTACCTCTGAGGGGTTTCAACACAGAGTGCTGAACGTGACCTGACTACCAGCAACCGATATCCCAGAAGGACACCCTGAAAAGATGCCTGCCAATACCAGCAACACAGTGCCCCAGCGAATAAATCAAATTAGAAAACAGACATCAGGGAGAAGAAAAAATATAAATGACCAAGTTAGCCCCCAGGAGTAAGTCACACCACAAAAAGAAAACCAAACACAAGAACCCAACAACAATGACATGGAAGAACTTGGCCTACTAGAAAGAGAATTTAAAATCATCATGATTCCAGGCAGAGGGTTGAGGGCAGATAAGAGCACAAGGGACTGAGGTGATGGTGCACTGGTGAAATGGTGATGGGGAATACATGGGGATTACAATTGATGTCAAATATATATATATATATATATATAAAATAGAGCCAAATACATTTAAAAAATAAATAAAATCATCATGATTAAAATATGGGAAGAAAAGGAAAAGAAAGAGAGTGAAATTATAAAATAATGAACTGAAGAATGAAAATGAGTTCCTAAAGAAGGAAATGAAATAAGTACAGAAAAATAAGAAAGGCAATGAAAATAGAATGGATAAAATGGAAGATCGACTTGGTACTCTTGAAGATAGAGAAATAAAAAAAAATAGAAAAGGAGAGAGATGTGCAAAGAAGAAAAAAATGAAGACATGCTTTAGAAACTCTCTGACACCATGAAGAAAAGAAATATAAGAGTTATAGGAGTCCCAGAGGGGGAGGAGAAAGATAAAGGCAATGAAAACCTATTCAAGGCAATAATCAAAGAGAATTTACCACTCTTGAAGGGGGAGCTAAGAATAGAAATACAAGAAACAAGATGCACTCCAAATTTCTACCATGGAAAGAGAGCTATATCAAGACATATACTAGTAGAGCACCCAATAAGCCAAGATAAGGAGAAAATAATGAAGTTTTTAAGGGGGAAGAAACAGATAACTTATAAAGAAAAACCAATCAGACTAACATCAGACTCTTCTGAAGACACACTATGGGCAAGGAGAGAATGGAGGGACATGTTCAAAAAATTTCAAGCCAACAAATACTAACAACAAATACTTTATCCTGCAAAGCTTTCCTTCATATATGAAGAAAAAATATGGACCTTCTCAGACAAAGAGAAACTACAGAAATTCAGCTTGATCAAACCCCCACTCCAAAAATACTACAAGAAGTACTAAAACTAAAATCAACAAAAGAATGAATAAGAGGAACAGTATAAGGTAAGGGAAAACAAATCACAAAAAGACAAAGTGGCAAATACAGATGCTAGCATAACATTTTAGCTCTAAATGTAAATGGACTAAACTCATCAATAAAGACACAGAGTAGCAGGCTGGGTTAAAAATCAAAATCCAACCTTCTGCTGTCTCCAGGAAACACATTTAAACACAAAAGACAAACATAGACTGAAAGTAAAAGGTTGGGAAACAACCCTACAAGCCAGTGGACCAATAAAGAAAGCAGGAACAGTTATATTTATATCAGATGAAATAGACTTCAAACTAAAAAAAGTAAAAAGAGAAAAAGATGGACACTACATTACAGTTAAGGGGACAGTACAGCAAGAAGACATAATACTGATCAACATATATGCACCAAATGAAGGAGCACCAAAATATATCAGAAAACTATTATCAACTCTGAAAGAAGACATTAGAGAAAATACATATATATATCTATATATATCTATATATATATATATTAGGAGACTTCAACACCCCACTCTTACCAATGGACAGGTCAACAAGGCAAAAAATAAACAAAGATATTAGAGCCCCCAAAAAGGACATAGACCTCATGAGCTTAACAGACATCTATAGGACACTGCACTCAAAAAAATCAGAGTACATATTTTTCTCTAGTACCCATGGATCATTCTCCAGAATTGACCACATATTGGGCCACAAGACTAACATCAACAGATACAGGAAGATCAAAATTATTCCAACTATATCCTCTTATCATAAAGGCATCAAACTAGAAATAAAGCATGAAAAGAAAACAAGAAACCCACCCACTCCATGGAGATTGAAATCCACACCACTGGAAGACCGATGGATGGTAGAGGAGATCACAGAAGAAATTAAAAAATATTTTGAATTGAAAACAAGGAGGATACTACATTCCCAAATGTATGGGATGCAGGAAAAGCAGTAATAAGAGGAAATTTCATAACAATACAGGCCCACATCAATAAACAAGAAAGAACTCAAAGAAACAACCTACTCTCCCATCTCAATGACCTAGAAAAAGAACAACAAAAGAATTAAAAAAAATGAAAGAAATGAAATAATAAAAATTAAAGTAGAATTAAATGAAATAGAAATAAAAAAAAAATCTGAAAGTTAATGAAACCAAAAGTTTATTCTTTGAAAAAGTAAACAAAATAGACAAACTTCTAACCAGACTTACAAAGAAAAAAGGAGAGAAAACACAAATAAATAGGAACACAAACAAAAGAGGAGAAATCACATCCAATAGAAATCATAAGAATAATGAGGGAATACTATGAACATTAATGCTAATACGCTTAACAATCTAGAAGAGATGGACAAATTCCTAGAATGATACAACCATCCGAACCTAGACAAAGAAGACATAGAACACTTAAACAGTCCAATTACAAGCAGTGAAATCAAAGCAGTAATCAAAAAACTCCCTAAAACAAAAGCCCAGGACAAGATGGCTTCACAAATGAATTCTATCAAACATTCAGAAAGGAACTAGTACCTATCCTACATAAACTCTTCCAAAATATTGAGAATGAAGGGATAACAAATACATTCTATGAACCCAAAATCAAAGACAACACAAAAAAAGAAAGCTACAGGCCAATCTCCCTAATGAACACTTGTGCAAAAATCCTCAATAAAATCCTTGACAACAGAATCCAACAATGCATCAAAAGATAATACACTACGATCAAGTAGAATTTATTCGAGGGACACAAGGATGGTTCAACATTCAAAAATCAATCAGTGTAATCCAACACATCAACAAAAAGAAAAACAAAATCCCATATGATCATATCAATAGATGCAGAGAAGGAATTTGACAAAGTTCCACATCCATTCGTGATGAAGGCCCTCAAAATCCTTGGAATAGAAGGGTCATACCTCAACATGATAAAAGCTATATATGACAAACCCACAGCCAATATTATTCTCAATGGTGAAAAACTGAAAACACTTCCTGTAAGATCAGGAACAAGGCAAGGATGTCCACTCTCACCACTGCTATTCAATATAATACTGGAAGTCCTAGCCAGAGCAGTAAGACAGGAAAAAGACATGCAAGGAATCCAAATAGGGAAAGAAGAAGTAAAACTATCACTATTCACAGACAATATCATAATATACTAGGAAAACCCTAAAAACTGCACAGAAAATCTAATTAAAACAATCAACCAGTTTAGCAAAGTAGTGGGATACAAAATCAATGCACAAAAGTTATACAACCAATCTGAAGAAGAAGGAATCAAGAAACCTATCCCTTTTATAGCTGAAATGAAAAAAATCAAATACTTGGGAATAAACCTAACAAAGGAAGTAAAAGATCTATTTAGAGAAAATTATAAAATATTGTTAAATGAAATAGAAGCAGAAATGGAGAAATGAAGAAACATTCCCTGTTCATGGATAGGAAGAATCAACATCATTAAACTGGATATCCTCCCAAAAGCAATTTATAGATTCAATACTATTACAATAAAAATCTCAATGACATTCTTCAAGGAAATAGAACAAATATTGATGAAATTCATATGGAGACACAAAAAACCTCGATTAGCCAAAGCTCTTCTTACTAAAAAGAAGGGACACTCCCAGACTTCAAATTTTACTTCCAAGCCATAATAATTAAAACAGCATGATACTGGAACAAAGACAGATACATGGACTGATGGAACGAAATAGAAAGCCCAGAAGTAAAACCACACATTTTTGGACAACTAATCTTTGACAAAGGAGCAAAGAATATGTGATGGAAGAAGGACAGCTAATTTAATAAGTGGTGCTGGGAAAACTGGACTGCCACATGCAAAAAAATGAAACTAGACCACTACCTCACACCATGTACAAAAAAAAAACTCAAAATGGGTAAAAGAACTGAATGTAAGATCTGAAACCATAAAATATATAGAAGAAAACATAGGTAAAACTTTACAAAACATACATCTCAAAAATGTCTTCAAAGACACATCACCCAAAGAAAATGAAAGAAAAGATAAACAGCTGGGACTACATCAAATTAAAAAGCTTCTGTACAGCAAAAGAAACATTAACCAAAACAAAGAGACACCCCACTGATTGAGAAAATATTTTTGCACTGCACGCAACTGATAAGGGACTGACCACAAAGATTTACAAAGAACCTACAAGACTCAAGAAAAACAAAGTAAGTAACCCAGTCAAAAAATGGGCAGAAGAACTTAAAAGACACTTCTCCAAAGAGGAGCTGCAAATGAACAACAGGCATATGAAAAGTGTTCAACATCCCTCATAATCAGGAAATGCAAATTAAAACCACAATGAGATACCACCTTACACCAGTAGGAATGGCCCATATTAAAAACTAGCAACAACAAACGTTGGTGAGGATGTGGAGAAAAGGAACTCTACTACACTGCTGGTGGGAATGCAAACTGGTCCAAAAACTGTGGAAAGCCATATGGAGGTTCCTCAGTCTACTAAAAATGGAGCTACATTATGATCCAGCAATCCCCCTTCTTGGGATAGATCCAAAGGTCAAAAAAACACTGATTCAAAAGAATACCTGCACCCCTATGTTCACTGTAGCACTATTTATCATTGGTAAGACTTGGAAACAACCCAAATGCCCAAAAACAGATGATCGGATTAAGAAGATGTGGTACATATACACAACAGAATACTATTCCACAATCAAAAGACAAACTAGAGTCATTTGTAGAAACATGGATGGAGCTAAAAAGGATTATGCTTAGTGAAATAAGTCAGAAGGCAAAAGAAAAAAATACCAGGTGGCTTCACTTCTAGGAGGAGTATAAGGGAGGCAAAACGGGATCAAGGAAAAGAACAATAACAACAACAACAGAAATCAAATCACAACACAACAAAAACAAAGAGACAAACACAAATCAGAGACACTTTGGGGAGGGGGCAAGTTAGAGTGAATGGGATGAAGGCAGAAAGAGCACAAAGGACTGGGGTGATGGTGCACTGGTGAATTGGTGGTGGGGATTACAAATGATGCCAAATATATGTGTATAAGAAAAAGGAAAAAAAAAACAAAAGGTTATACAGCTCAACTACATAGAAATTAGTTGTTTTCATGATTTATATTCTCCTGTTTTATAAAAACAGTATTAATAAGTAATAAACACTAACCTCTTAGAAATGAGTAAATGGCTAAGCTCAGATGAGAGTGCATAGACTCTAATTTTGTCATTTGATTAATTAGTAGTAATTTCTGTTCGCCACATCCCCCACACCAGGGAAAGTGTGTTTGTAACTGAGGGGAAATTGTGTTCATAAGTCGTATAGTGTTTAGGACTGTGGGTATGAGGCAAGATAATTTTGTTTTGTCATTAAAGTGATACTGGGGGTGAAACAGCTGCTATTTGTAATGGATACACCACTTCTTCTTGTTCTTTTTATGCAAAGACAATGTGATTTCTTTTCAAGAAAATGAGTTGATAAAATGGTGATAAATAAAAATAATTTCTTCTTTATAAGAAATCCAGTTCTCTTATTCCAAACAGATAATGTATCTTCTCCTTTCTCACTTCACATCCACTACTGGGAAATTTTGAAAAAAGATTGTGATATACTTGCAAATCAGTAGTTACCTCAATGGGAAAATAGGCATTTATATTAGATATTCTTGTGGACAAAACTTTAAGACTTTCCTTTTTTTATAGGATGACTACTCTGTCACCTACCTGCTGCTTTTCCCCTCTGGGATGGTGGTGGTATGCTTTGTTCAGTGCAGGACTTTGTCATACCCATTGATCATGCTTAGTCCTTAATCCACACTCTGCTCCAAACAAAATAGTCAGTAAGTTGCTCCTGTTGCCCAAACTTTATGTAAATTTCCCCTCAATGGTATCTTGCTCCTCTTCTTATCACTTCCTATAAGAACCAACTCCCAGGGCCTCCCTGGTGGCGCAGTGGGTTAAACAACACACTATGAAGCCACTGCAGCACCAGTTCGATCCCTGCCGCTGGCCAGGGAGGGGACCCACATGGCGCAGCAGACCTTTCTTGCTGTGCCCGCTGCTGCCCTCAGCAGTGTACTTCTGTTGATCTGCCTGTACTGCTCCCTGCTCTCTGTGGTGAATCCTCTCACCCCCCCCCCACACCTCTGGCCTGTACCCCAGTGCTTGTATGCATAAATAAATCTTTAAAAAAATTTAAAAAAAAAAAGAACCAACTCCCAAATTCTTTTCTAGAATAAGATGTGCTCTTTTCTTTTTGTGAGGTCCCATACACAAAATTCCCTTTTCTTCTTGCTTGTATTCATTCTCTATAAATTGAGGCTTCCTGCTTTAGCTACCCCAATTAGAGGTAAGGAACATTAGATTGTAGATTGCTTCCTTTTATCCTATGTAATGTATTCACTCTTTACCACAAATTTATTTCTAGAGATAACTTTTGTCTCTTAAGTACTAAGATGTATATATTTTTAACTTGTGCTGAGAGTAAAGGGAAAATAAAATAATCAGAAATTTCAGCTTCTTGAATAGTCATCAACTGAAATGGCTGTGAATGGCTCACAATTGTTTCCATTACTGTGGCTCTACTTCCACATCTATCATCATGTTACCCCAAACTCCCATTCCAACAGCAGTGTCTTATTTGTGTTATTGTACAAGATTCAAATACTTGATCAAAATAATAGCAAGTGACCAGGAAATGTTGTTGACATGTGGGTTTTACTATCTTGTGTCTTTGAGTTGAAATAGTTGAATTTAAGGTAAAGGATAAACCAGTTACAACCTGAGGACCATGGATTGTGTAGGGAAGTGGCAGTGTCCACTGTGGCTCATTTCAACCAAAATGTTTGATATTCAACCTCCTTCGAAGATGAAGACAATAACCTGGTGAGCATTGTGTTAAAAATGGCTGCAGCTGTGTGTAAAAGCAGCCCTGGACATTTAAAACACATGCTTGAAAGCTAGGAAGTGGTGACATATATCTATGTGTAGGGTCAGAGAAAAGTATCAGGTTTTCCACCCTCTCGCCGCTGGTGTAATGATGGACACCTGTGATTCTGCACGCATGCCTGGGTGGGCATGTGCAAGTGAGTGCACCTGGGCTTAGACACGGGCATATAAGGGCTGCATCACGAGGACGCCAGCAGCACAAGAGCAGAAGAGAGCAGCAGTAGAAGTAGAGATGAGAGGCTAGTAGAGAGCCCAGAGAGTGAAGATGCGCCGGGGACTAGGAGGCCTGCCAGCCTCCTGGCCCCCCGGACCCCCGCCTGCCGTGTACCTGGTCGCCTCTGATAATAAAAGCATAAAAAGCTACTGAAAGCTCCAGGACTCCTTCCTTGACCTGTCTGTCCAAATCATGGAAAACCTACTCCGTGCCTTTCCTGGCACCACACCATGGGAAAAAAAAAAATGAAGGAAAAGGAACGATATAGGGTAAAGGTTGATCAGGTCTTTCCACCCTCCCATCACTGTGATGATGGACACCTGCGGTGCTGTGAGCATTCCAGGGTGGGCATGCGCAAGTGGGCGCACCTGAGTTGGACACGGTCATAAATGGGCGGCGTCATGAGGACGCCAGAACCAACAGGACCGACAGTACTGACGAGCAGTAGCAGCAGCAGCAGCAGCAGAGAGAGAGAAGAAGCAGCCAAGAGGGTGAGATGCTCTGGGGGCTGGGAGGCCTGCCAGCCTCCCGGCCTCCCCCCACAGCACCTCTGCCTGTCATGTACCTGGCCACCTCTACTAAATAAAGCATGAAAAGCCACCGAGGGCTCCAAGACTCTCCTTCCTTGACCCGTCTGCCCAGAACCATCCCGAACCCTGCTCCTGTGCCACCCCCCTCCTGCCGCTACAAATGAGTAAGCAGTACTTATTGCTTTCATTTCTTAGAGGATCAGTCAGAGAAGATCGGCAAAATATCCCTGTAATAAGGCAAGCTTAATGCTAACAACTGCCACTCAAAACATTAGCAGGGGCAAGTTGTTTGAAAGAAACAAGCCCAGGAAGCTCAAACCACACTAAAAAAATTAAAAATAAGTGTGCAAATAGGATATTTTTCTGTCACATTGTAAATCTATGTGCAATATATAAATATGACCATCTGCCCTCCTCTGAGGGAAAAGCTATTAACCAGCAATTTTCTAGTGTGCGAATCAGTTTTGTTCTCCTGTTCTTTTCTGCCATTTCCTCTTCCATATTCCAAAAGTCTCACATAAAAGATTATTGATATACTGATGACAGGCTCTAAATTGAAACACATAGCTAAGTGGGTCATTATTTGAAAGCTTTCTTTATCATAAAACTAAACAATGATTTGTCTTACATCAAGTTGATATAGACATGGAAATAAGTGTGAGGTCACAAAATGAAACATGTCTTGCTAACGTAGTATTTCCAAACATTATCTATTTCTTGAGTACTTATGAATAGTGATCTGTCAGATACTATAGATTTATTTGAGAAAGAATGTGGTTAAGCACCTGTCCTCAGAGAGAATGCAGTCTACATTGGGAAAGACAAAACATGTATATGTAATTAAAATTATAGTAAATAAATTCCATATACAAGATGTAAGTAACAAAATTGCATCTGAGTCAAGAGGATGAAATTTTTAGAGAATTCAGAAAAGGCTTATGCCTTTGTAGTAAAATAATTATCTTCCTGAAAACAAGAACTATAAATCAACCTTCTTAAAATACCATTTTGGTGTCATCTGCATTTCTCTGAATAAGAACAGAGGTTATATATGAGGAACAAAAATAATGGCAACAGTAATCACTATAAGTCATGGAACCCACAGATGGCAAGAAGCACAAACATCAGTGTAATTCAAATGAAACTCAGTGGATGTAATCATAAAACAACTATGTATTAATTTTTCTCTCTCCATTGAAATTTGCCTCTGAGGCTTCTCTGTTCTCACAGTCCACATAACATTTCTCCTTACTCATAAATAATAAACTAATTAAATAATAAAAATAAAATATGTAACAATCGAATAGTAAAATGTCTTATATTTTAAATTAAAAAGGTTCCATTTAGTAATAAGCATGGCCATTATTAAAAAAAATAGGTAATACCCAAAACCAAACATTTGTTTAAAATTTAGACTCTAACATCTTCTCTCTTATTCCATTTGAGGCTTCTATGTTCCCATCACCACCTTGCTCACTGCAATAGTTTCTGACCACTTGGGGTTGGGGTCTGGGGAAGGAATAGACAAATAGTGTCAGGAAATGTTCTACTGCACTGATACAGTCACAAATTAACATAGTTATTTCTGGACATAGTAAGTATTGAAAGCTAGTTGTTGAGAGCAGAAAGGAAATTGTCCTGTATTCTTCTCAGTTCTTATAGGGTGTCAAATAAACAAGTATCAGGCAGACTGACGAGAGAAAAAGCCAAAAAGAAGTTTAATAATAACGTGTACAACTCCTGTGCAGATATAGGAGACACTCAGCATGACCGAGTAACCTGCCCTCCTGACTTTGGATGTCATCCTACATAACTCAGAAAAGACAGAAGCACTTTGAGGGTGAACAAAGGGAAGGTCAGTTATGGAAGTTACCCAGGAAGGCACAGTAAACAAAGGTGTGCAGATTAAATTTTGCCTTCTCCATTGTAACAAAGAGATTAATTAGTTCATATAAGTACTGGTACTTACACCTATAGAACTTTACCTGTAAATATCTTTTTCAAAAGTAACCTCCACTGCCGGAGTCCAGCTCTGGTGAACAGGGTTAAGGAGAGGTGCTGAGTGAACCAAGAAATGAAGAAATGACAGACACAAAATAGTTTAAGAAAAGCGGGCCCAGGGGATGCAAGGCCTCTCGCTCTGGGTTCAAGCATCCTGAGCATCGGGCACAGCTCATATTTACTGAGAAAAACCATCCCCCTTGGGTTAGTTACAAGACAATGTTTTGTTCTGTTATTTTTTAGTATTCATCATTATTCCAGCATGCATTCAAAGTCAAGGTTCTGTGCTATCAGACTGGACTGCTCTCCCTTCTAATCTAGTTTACTCCCTCGGCAATGATTTCAGTGGCACAAGAAAGAATATCCTGATCTGTGCACGGGCCAGTCTTCCAGCCCATGCTGATCAGTCTTCCAGTCATGACCCAGATATTTTCCTTGTCTCAGCACTTGATGCCTTAGGAAATCCAACACTCCCATCTATAAAGATTTTTAGCACCTTGCCAAAAAAAAAATTTCAGATGGCAGATTTGCTCCCCTACACAGCATAGCGTGTGTTCTATCCATTCTAAGCGTGCAGTGGCTTCTATGGAGAATTCCTCCATTTCCAAGGATTTTTTCCCTGAAAATTCTTCTAAGAAATCAAATGCATCTCTGTTCTGACATGATAGCTGACTCCTTTACTTGCTCTTAATCCAGTCATACCTGGGACTCCTCTAGTTTTTCTTTTAGGTGGTCCTTTGGACAGGCCTTAGGAAGAGCCACATGGCATTCTCCATGAAGGCTATGTGGTCTAAGAGATTCACTCACACTTGTTTGTGTACTAGAAGTTAACTTGGAGATGCTGGGTAGCTTTTACAATTTTTTTTTATTTGATTGAATCTTTTTTTGTGTGTGGGAAGATTGTCTTTGAGCCACAGCTGACATATAATACTGTGACATTTTGCATGAGTATAGGATGTTGGTTATGAGATAAGCTATATAACTTTGATGGAATTAGGTAATTTTTCTTAGTTCTAATTTTCTAGACTTTTTTGAAGCTTAAATCATAATATTTAGGTAGAAAACTTAGCACATCGTCTGTCACATAGTAAATGACTGATATGTAGGGGTTATTGTAGTTTATTATTTGTAGATTCACTGTGCTTGAGAACAAGAAGAAAATGTGTATTTATCTAACTCTAAAGATGTGTCAATTTTTATATTATTGCTATAGCCTCAATTTTCAAAATAATACATATATTTGCTGACCTGAATATTTGCTTAAATGTTTATTTTCTCCTCTACATGGTTCTAAGTCTTCAATATTTTATTCAGTCTTTCAGTATACATTTTTCCTCTTTCTTTTCAAACTGCTTTACTTGAAAGGGAAAAGGAAGAGGGTTTATTAACATGCTCTGATGTATATGTCCTTTCATAACATTGCTTTTTACAGGAAAAATGTCTTTTGGTGATAGAAACAGAGTGGTGTGACTAGGGCAACAGTAAATCTGTCCTAAAGCCACTTTCCAACTGTAAATCATCATTATGGAGGACTGGCTTTCTGCTCATGGTGACACTTTAGCCGGGGAAGTGACCGGAAGGATGGGAAGTGATTTCCACAGTATCAGCCCTTCTGGCATGATTCATTTCTAGTCTCCTATCAGCCCAGAAAAGGAAAGCTTAGTTTCTGGCATTGAAGCTCAGAAGTCCCACACAGTGAAATCTCCAGACTAAATGTACCTCCCACATTGTCAATACCAGTAGAGAAAGTGTTTTAGAGAAGTCCCTTTGGTTTTGTCAACGCTGCTTTAAACTGACTCTGTTTGTATACATAACTTGTATGTATGTATGTGTATATGTGTAAGTATGATAACTATAAAATAATAGGCTAATTTTTAAAATTACTAAGAATTCACAAAAATACCTTAATAGTTATATGCTACTTTTAGAGCAGGATGAATTAACATTGTAAAAATATGTTGGTTGAATAGTAATATATCTTTATTTAATATTTTATTGTAAAAACATAAATTCAGAAAAACAAATATGAAACTTATTGACTTATTGAAAATAGAAACCATGTAACCACCACCCAGGAAAAGAACTAGTATTTTTCAGTCACCCTCCTGTAATTGTCTTACCTAATCTTATCTCCTTCTTCCTCTAGAAGTAAACAATAGCCTGCCTTTTACAGCAATGAATATGCCTGAATTTGATAGTTTTACTAAAGTGCACATCCGTAGAAGTTCAGTCTTATCCAAGTTTTTGATGATTTGTAAAACCTCCAATTTTAGTCTGTTAATCTATAATTTCCATTTCTTTTTTTTTTAATATACCCAAAAGACACAAATACACTGATTCAAAAGAATACCTGCACCCCTATGTTTATAGCAGCACTCTTTACAATAGGTAAGACCTGGAAACAAC
>JAGFMF010011799.1:3815739-3837928 GCA_019455555.1 Galemys pyrenaicus | reverse complement strand
CAGAACAGGCAGATCAACAGAAGTACACTGCTGAGGGGAGCAGCGGGCACAGCAGGAGAGGTCTGCCGCACCATGTGGGTCCCCTCCCTGGCTGCAGCAAGGATAGAACTCATGCTGTAGTGGCTGCAGTTCACTTTATAGTGCGTTGCTTAACCCACTGCGCCACCAGGGAGGCCCAACTTCACACCTTCTTAAGTGCATATATTTCACACACCTTCCATCATAGCTCCAATGCCAACAGCCTTCTTTCCCCAACAGTCTCCTCTTTCTTGCCCCATACTCCATCCTGATCACCTCTGCTAATCAGTGTATTTTCCATAGAAGCTAAGAATTATCTGTTGTTGTGTTTTACCATTTTGTTTTCTTTGGTCATTTATATTCCACAAATAAGTGACACTACCCAGTGACTGTCTTTCACTTTCTAACTTATTTCACTTAGTACAATCACCTCAAGATTAACTCCCACTTCTCTTAGAGCTTTTATCTTTGTGTTTCTTTACTTACATATTGTTTCAATTGAGGGTGGTGATAATATGGTCACCTAATACTGAATTTTTCTAACTATGATTTATGTTATTATTTCAAATCTTCTATCATTTTCTTAATGTCTTTTAGTTTGTTTAGAAGTAGTAGAATTTGGGGCCTCCTGGTGGAATAAGGGGGTAAGCCTCAGCACTCTCAAGCTATCACCAGCCACATCAGCACGAGTTTGATCCCTAGCCAGGGGAGCTAAACCACATGGCGCAGCAGACCTCTCCTGCTGTGCCCACTGCTCCCCTCAGCAGTGTATTTCAGTCTATCCGCCTGTTCTGTTCCCCACTCTGTCTCTGGTGAATCCTTTTATTCCCCTACATGTCTGACCTGCACCCCAGCTCTTGTGCATAAATAAAACAAATCTTTGAAAAAAAAGTAGTAAAACATTGTTTGATTCTTTTGTGGATTTCTCTTTCTAGAATGTTTGTCATGTTCATCCAGATGTAGTTTTGATCTTTGTTTTCTTTTATAATAACTTCATATAAAATGCGACTTTTTCTGTTGCTTAATTTTAGGTGGATTGAATTTTACTGGATTTTTAAGAGGAGGTGTGGATCAAAATAGTTTCTTAATGTATAGATTTCTTGATTTGTTGTTTCCATTTAATGCTCACAAAACTGATCATTCATTCACACAGACTTCTTGGTTTTGTTCTGTATCACTTCTCCTACCTCTCCACCCCAATTTTTAACCAAAATCTCACTTCCTTTTATTTGTATTGTTAGCTTTGGTTCTGACCCCATCAGTTTTTCCTCCAAGTGAACCCAGTATGTGAGGGCCTCTATTCTCTAAACCATGACGCCAGCCCCCTGACTCCCCTCAGGGATTTGGGTACAGCTCCACCCAGGAGCTGTTGGTCCACCGAATAAATATTCAGTGACTACCTGGTATCTTGTCTGGCGTTCTGCTGTTCTTGGTCCATTAAACATGACTGCTTCCTTCAATTTCCTTCTTTCCTGGCAGTGGCTATGAGAATACCTGTGGTGGTGCTCGGTCACCGTTGCTCATGTTGAGCATGGCGGGATGACTTCTCTCCTAGCTTCGTCCTAAATGTTGTCTGTGGAGATCTGAAAAAATTTACAAAACTAAACAAATACTATTTTCACTTCATACTAGTAATTATTATAATTTTTTCCCTAATATGTAGTATAACACATATACAATCAGCCCCCAATGTATTAACATCTTTATATTCTATTTGTTTAAAAAATAATGTAAATGTAACAAAAAAGTTAGAATACTGTATATATGTTTCCTTTTAATATCAATAAAATTCCAAAATGTAGTCAGGCTCTATTCTTTTCTTAGCTCTTTCACAGTGAATTTATAGCTAGAGGAATGTTTTTGCTCATCCTGAAAAGCTGAACATAAAGATACCATATGGACATGTAACTGACTTTTCCACTTTTTACATTAGATATATACAGTGTCTTTGGTGTCACTTTTTGAATAACACCATACTTTGTAAAAATAAACAGTGAGTTGTGTGAGTACCTCAAACATTGGTAGCTGAAATGGTGGAAATAAACACTGCTTTGTGTATCTTTTCTTTTGAATTTTGAGTGAGGTGTATTTGTAAAGTAGAAGTAGATTTCTTTTGACATTTTGTGTTTTTTTTCTTCAGAACTGCCATCATAAGCTCCTATTAGTTATAGTGGGCCTGTAATGAATGTGTATCTGAGACAATTGCCTTATTTTCAGAAAGTATAGCAGTAAATGGGTTTGGATGATCCCATCTAGTGAATATTGTCTTGTAGTTACACCTACAATAAAGAAAAAGAAATCAGATTTTTGATACTACAAGTATTCCCTGCTGGGTAACATATTTCATAAATCAAAAAGTTTCCTTTGCAATGCTCAAATGTTACCCTGTTTGCTGTGATTTTTTTCCCAGTCTAAGTAAGAGATTCCTTTTTATTTTATTTTATTTTTTTATTAAAATATTTTAAAATTTACATATACTTGCCATTAATTGTAACCCCCATGTATTCCCCATCACCATCTCACCAGTGCACCATCACCTCAGTCCCTCGTGCTCCCATCTGCCCTCAACCCTGCCCTGCCCCTCCCCACCAGGTGTCCCCAGTCTGTCCTTGTCTCCTCATTTTTGGTTTCTGTGTCTTTATTGCTGTTATTGTTATTATTATTCCTTTTTAAAGAAGTGTTTCACTTAGTACTGTATCACCTGTAATGTGTTGTCATGTTACAAATCGCAACCAATAAAGACTTACACAAAAACTCTTATACTAAGGCTATTTGTTTTGGTAACAACATTTGATAATCAGAACAGCCTCTGCCTCTTCTAATGAAAAAGTGATCTCTACTTGGAGAAGTCTGAGCTATTGGTAAGATTAAAAAAACAAGTTCTTTCTCATTATTTAAGTTGAAATTGGTAAAAAGTAAGAAATTAAAACTACCCACTTATTTTTAATGCCACTGTCTGAGTATGCCTCTGCTGTAGTCTCATGTATGAAATTATATTCTTTATGCTACATCCTCTTCAGCTAGGCAATTTTGATACCTGACCAATTTCAAAGGGCAGCTTGAAGGTTGCTTTCTTCTCTTCTGTCAAAGGGTGATTTCTGAGTCCTGTTCAGAAACTTCATTGTTAATGAACCCATTTCCTCAAAAGTGGGGACTGAGTATTACAAAAGAAAACCCATGAGCGTTGGGGTCACAGAATCCTTAGTTCAAATCTGGTTCAAAGTCTTTTTCTGACCTGGGCAAATTACCTTTCCTGGTTTTCCATTTCTTCCTGTGCAAAATAGGGCTAAGAATTTCTTATTTTAGAATGTAGTGTCTATATTCAGGGTTTGGCATGTTCCATATATTTTTAAAAGTTTAAAAATACATCTGTTACCTTGCCATATGCAAAAGAATATATGCTCCAAAGCATATATTATGTATATGTTGAAGCTCTCCCTAGATGATTTTATATGCTGCCACTGCCTCTGAAGACTTACTGCCTTATAATTTTTAGCCTCTTCATTAGCAAAAGTAAGGCTTCCAGTTATTCATGACTGAACAACCAAAATAAATAAATAACATTTCTCCAGTCATTAAGAAACTAAGTTGAAATTAACCATAATAAATCAGGTTACCTTATTAGTTAAATAAAAAATTATTGTTCATTACATTTATTTATAAATAATCTAAATAATATTTATTTGAAGTCCACCAATGCTTATAGAAGGAAGCCAAGTAAGTCTTTTTCATAGACTAATATTTAAAAGTAAAATACTTATATAAAGAACTGATTTATTGCTTTTACTTTATGAAAACACTTGGCATTGGAAAATGTAAACTTAGAGAAAGTGGGATTTTTGAAAACAAAGATTCATTGGATAGGAACTACTACACATTGATATTATGCTAATTAGAGACTGGAATCACTGACACCTACATTGCTTAGTGGGACACAATTCACAGTCAAGGTCTCTGTCCTTTTGTTGGTTTAAAATGTTATCCTTGAAATATCAATGTTATAAATATTAATAAAAATACTAAGTGCTTGGCAAGTGGATTCCAGGAAGACTAATGACTTCCAGTTAAATACCAAGTCATTATTCTAGTGGACCTTTTATTAGGCAACAAAGATGGAACAATGCTATAAGCCCTTCATAAAGGTCTTAACAACCATTCAATTGGGACAAAAAATTCCATCAACTGGTTGTTTGACCTAAATACATTGATTGTTTCTGTGTAAATTAATCAGACTTCAGTTATCTTTCAATAACAAAAATGGTCTAGCTGATTTTTTGACTCCTTTAATTGGCTGTCTTTCCTTTGGGGCATGTGTACATACACACAAACATGCATATATAAACCTACACAATTATTTGTGTGAACCAGTAACTCCTATCAGTTCATTCCCAGGTAATCTAATGTATGTTGACCTAGATATATCTCAGATGCATGGCATTGAGTAGTAAGGCTAAGATGCTTAAGGATATGTAAAGTAAAATATCATTTACTGTCTTTTGCAGAAACTATAGTATATGTTGTTCACAGGTGCAAATTTTTGCAAATTTAAGTGCACAAGACTTGTGCCTAAGAAACAGTGGGAGGAATGGGATGGGTGAGAAGAGGGCAACAAAGGGCTCTGTGGTGACCAGTAGTGACAGTTTGCTGGAAATATATCCTGTGATTGATCATAGTAATCTATATTAGAATATGACAGCTGGGTGTTTGTTATTTATGTTTGTATTACGATAGAGGCATTTTCCAAAATGACTAGACTCTATTTATCATTAAAAGGACACACTGGTGTCATTCTGTTTCCCCTGTGCCAAGCTGATTGTTAAAAATGATCAGGATTTTGAAGAAAGCATTAAATTTTAGTTTTTCCTCTTCACATGTGAACTGACTACCAGGCCAAATTTAACCGTGCTGGGTCCCTTGGCTATCTAAATGTCCATACCGGTGAGGAATGCTTTCTTTCTTCACTAAAATCTGTGCAGTAAATTCTTTGCAGCATGAATGGGTTTGTCTAAAATTTCACACATAGGAAAGCATTTAATGTGGCTTTATTTTAAGATTTGTTTATTTATGCACACAAAAGCTGGGGCACAGGCCAGAGTCGCGGGAGGTGAGAGGACTCACCAGAGACAGAGCAGGGAGCAGAATAGGCAGATTGACCAAAACACACTGCTGCGGGGAGGGTGAGGCAGGAGAGGTCTGCCTCTCCAGGTGGGTCCCGCCCCAGCCAGTATAGAACATTGCCTCTGGTTGTGCGGGATGCTTCACAGAGCGGCACTCAACCCGCACCACCAAGGAGGCTCTTAACGTGGCTTTATTATTAAGAACACAGTTAATGGAGCCTATTTTGCCTGGAAAATACAAAATAACACAGAGAAAAGTGTATCCGTGATATTTTAAAGAGAATTACACATAGAACATTCTCAGGGTGATAGAATATATAGAGTTATCTTTGTGAGAACTACCAAGGGTGACTGCAAATCCATTTAAAATTATCATGTCCTGATTTTTGTAAGTTTAGTAAATCTCAGCAGTAGAACTTGATTTTCAACTGGGCTTTGTCCATGCATCCTAAGTCACAGTGTTTACATTAAATTCTTTGTGTGTATGAGACAATTTTTTGCCGTACTTGTTTGTAATGAAAAACTAACTTTCAAGGGTTATTCCTCTCCCCCCTTTAAACCTGATGTTTTTAGTATGGCACAAAAAAGTGGTATGAAACTGTAGCTTATTCATGCAGATGCATTCATTTCGCCTCGAGGTCTTCCTTTGAGATCAATCATATCTAGCTAGAGAAAATTTTCTGTAGTCAACAGAAAATACAGTGCATGTCTCTGTTTCTTGTCAAGTACCTTAGATCTGCATACAAAGATGGGCTGAAACCCTATTAACAGACTTCAAGAAGAAAAAAAAATAGCACGAGTAAAAATTGTAAATAATTGCCCATTCCTATAGCAAAGTTCAAATTTCTCTCTTGAAATGGTGAACCAACTCAAATAGCATTAGGAAATGTCCTTGTTTAGGGATAATTAATGGCCTTGTACTTTTCTCATTATTTATTATGTACAGTCAAATAGGAAAGGAAAATGTTAAAAGCTCAAAGGCTAAAGCTACAATGAAATGTATACAGCAGATGTATATGTGTTCACTGTTTGTTTTGAAAACCTTCTAATTTTAATTTTACATGTTATTTCTATTATGCAGACAAAGGAAAATACATTTGTTACTCAGTGGCTTCCCTCAATACAGGGAGGCCAGGAAAAATCGTAGGCATCTTTTAATGAAAAGCTTTAAATTGTGTCAAATCTATTGAGGTATCTTCTACTTAATATAATCAAGTAACTGAGTGAGTTTTACATTTCAGACTTTAAGGTGGATGGGTAATAAAAGAATCTTTATCACTAATAAACCAATAATGACAACAAAAATCCAGAATGCATAGCTATGCTCAAATATTCTAAAATGTTTTAACATAAACATAATTCTAGGAAATGTTATATGATATAGGGAAAGATTAACTTTATTGTTACTATAGTAGTTGATGATAGCAATTGACTAGTGAAATGGTTTGCACAAAACTGTACTTTTCTGAATGTAATTTCTATAATATGGAATGGTATATTCTGAGAAATATGGGAAAATGTAGGAAATTGTTGTATAAACTGCTTTGACTAAAGTAGACATTGTGATGAAGTATAATATCCTCAAGTAAACAGTTATTATGTTAAGAATGGGGAAGCAATCACGCAATTTTGGTATTTTGCCTTGGCAGCTCTACTTTTATTTTACCTTGCCTTTTCCATAGCTAATTCATATAGGAATCAAAATATGTATAGAAAATATTACAATTTGAGAGAGTAGGTAAATGTTCTTAGACCTATCTTACTTACCTTGACCAAAAAGACAGTTATTGGATATACTATTTCTAACTGAGACACCTCAGTTGACTGAAAATGCGTCACATGATGCAGTAGATATCAGCTAAGGAGTCACCTTTGACACAAGCAAAGAGAGAATGGTAGCACAGAACCCACTTATTAAATTTATGAATAACCCTTTGGACATTTGTGCAGACAGCTAATTACACTTCCCTAAACAGCTCTTCTATGTTCTTTTCATCAAGCCCTCTGTTCTCCAAGTTTTCAGCTCTACATGGACATGTCTGAAAATTTAATCACCCTGAAGTATTCAATACTGAATCATAAAAAATGGTATATGTACTTAAAAATATTGTAAGATATTTTATATATCTCAAATAATAGTTTTACTTCACCTTTTAGTCACTAATTTTCCTTAAAAATATTGTGGGAATTTCATCCAGGATTTCGCATATATCCTTTTTTTAAAAAGATTTATTTTTTTTTTACGCATACAAGCCCTGGGGTACATGCCAGAGGTGTGTGTGGGGGCGGGGGTGGTGGTGAGAGGATTCACCAGAGACAGAGTGGGGAACAGAAAAGACAGTCCGACCAAAACACACTGCTCAGGAGAGCAGTGGGGGAGGCAAGAGAAGTCGCGGCTTGCCCCATAGTGCATTGCTTAAGCCATTGCACCACCAGGGAGGCCCCACAGATCCTTTTTTAATTTTCTTTAGTGATGGTAAATTTGTTCTGAAGAGTAGAATTGACTTGGAGTAAATTCTTATTGGTAAGATGGGTGTCGAAACTTTGTGATAGTCTTCTGAGTTAAGAGAAAGAAAAGCATAATGATGAGTTTTGTTTTGTTTTTTTTTCAGCTTGGAAACTAGTCTTTAATGAAGGACAAAAACCCTTGGATGTTTCTAAAATATTTTGAATAATAGAAATATTCTGGATTAAATTTAAGGACATAAACTATGACTACTTTGAAAAATATGATGGCGTATTTGTCTTTAGAACTCCTTGTTACTTTCAAGCCTCTTCAATAGAAAAATTGCTATTACCTAGGTATTGAGTTTATCATCTGTTCATGGAGAACACAACAGGCAGATTTACTGAAGTACACTGCTGGGGGGAGCAGTGGGCAAGGCTGAAGAGGTCTGCTGCACCATGTGGGTTATCTCCCTGGCCAGGGATCGAACTTGTGCTGCAGTGGCTGCAGATGCTTCATAGTGCGATGCTTAACCCTTGCACTAACAGGGAGGCTCTCCAACTGTGTTTTAAGACAAACCCAAGAGTTGTCAGGGGAGGCTAAGGGGAGAGAATGGTTTGTCTACTGGTTTCCTTCTCTCATTGGTCAAAGTTTGACTACAAGAGTGTAACACATTTTGTGGCTGGTTCCTGGGACAGAATGTAAAAATTAGTGGCAGCAGCCTGGTATAAACCACCGTCGTGGTGAGCATACAAGAAATGACTGGGCCAAGAAACAAGTGAGGACTTTTATTTCTGATTTATAGTACATTTAGAGGAAAAATAACCAACCTTGTTTTTTCAAGCCAGGGATAACTATTTTTAACATTTGACAGTATTTCTTTCCATTACTTTTTCTATACACACTTTTAAGTAAAAGGGATCTCTTAGGAATGAAAAGTGTGTTTGGTTTCATGTAATAGTCAACAACAAAGAAGTAGATTTATTACACACACAAAATGAAGTTTTAGGATAGACACAGGAAGACAGTCAAGTCATCTAAGCCACAATGAGTCAGGCTGCTTCTGCTCCTTGTTCCACATTCCTTGCTGATGACTGCAAAGCTGTTCTTCCTGACATTAGAGAAAGAGACAGCCCATGTGTAACTGTGTGTAAGTCTTTTTAGATAAAAAGTTTTATAGGTTAACCTCTGCCATATGAATATATTTTACACATGTTTAAGCATTAGCAATATAAAAATAAGCACCTGAAAGCTGGAAGTATATCTTACTCAGAAGTTAGGTTCAAATATAATTTGCCTAGTGAGAAATTTCCCACACTCAAAATCTTTTTAAAATTAATTCAACATTCTAAAGTTGATCTGAATATAAAGTTCACTGAATATAGAAGAAAAACATTCTATGACACCTCAGTATATGCAGAAAAATATTTGATAAAGTCCAGTATCCATTTGTTTAAAAAAAAATCTTCACCAATTGAAAGTGCAAGGAAATTCCTTTAGTTTGATAAAATCTATAAAATAAAAAGAAAAACTACATTTAACATCACACTTGATAGTAAAATACCTAATGCTTTCCTCCTGAGTTTGGAAACAGCAATTATAACAACGGTTATCACTTCTCTTCAACTTTGTACTGGGCATCTCAGCCAATACAGGAAGACAAAAAAGAAAACATAAAATGATCATTAATTTCAATTTCATTAATGTGATTTTATATATTTCAGTAAGAAGAATATGTGAACTTTTGCAATTAATAAAAGAATTTAGTGAGTTTGCTAGAATCATGTTCAATATACAAAAACATCTATAAATTTATAGACTAGCAAGTTATTAGATAATTAAATTTATTTAAATGCAACCTATAATCTCATCAAAAAAGGATAAACCTATATGAATAAATCTAATGAAAGATATGGAAGTCCTTTTCATTGAAAACATCAAAACATTGCTGAGAGAAATTAATAATTAATAAAAAATATATCACGTTCTAGAATTAAAATTGTAATTCTCTTGTTTGATTTTTTTTACTCTCCCTCACTTAGTGTCTTCATTGTCATTTCTCCATTTCTTTCTCTCTTTTTTGTGAATCAGGTTAAACAACATTTCTTTATAACTTTATGGAAATTGTCTCATGGGCTTTTGCCACCATGAAATTATACTAACGATATTTGTGATCCCATTCCTAAATTTGTGCAAATTCTCAACTAAAGGAATGGATCCGATTGAAAATTTATTTGGAAGTCAATTATTTAGAAACGTAACTAAGTTTTCCTATAGATGCCATGTTAAAAATGATAGTTTATCTTGCAGGTCAGTCTACAAAGTCATGTTTTATTCATGATATAATTTATAAATTTTATTCTACTATAAAAACTAGGAGAAGGAAATTTTCTCTAATGCTGCTAATTAAATAAATCAAAAAAGCAAGTTGTAATGAGGGTTTTAAATAAAATTTTTGAGAAAAAAAAATTGGATTTACTGAAATAAAGATGAGATAAAGATACACATTAATAAACTCTACTAATGTTAGTCAGGCGTTCTGTATTTTACATAAAATTCTATGCTTTACAACCAACCACCCTGGACAATATTGTTATTCCCATCTTTTAGATAAGTTTAGTAACTTATTTAGAGTCAAATACCTGAAAAGAATATGATTATGACCAGCTGTGCAGCCCATATTCTTCCCAATGTGCCATGGTGTAAAGAGATAGGAAGCTTCATTGACTTTCAAAGACTTCATGCCCAGTGTTCTTCCTGGAATTCATGAAAGGAAGGAACTCTTAAAATAATTTATTTCAAAACCCATCATTTTATAATAGATAAACTAAGGCAAAGAGTATTTGAGGGAGTCTGTACTTACAGTCAAGGTCAATACCATAGCCTGTTCTTGCAGATTCTGGAGGCTGCCTTCCTGTTTCTGGGATAGTGACACAAATTGAATGCTTGTTATCACTTGCCTAGTCTATTGTAATAGCTCCCTCACTGGTCTTTTTGCCTCTAGTACCAACCCTCTATACTGCTGTTTAAATGAACCTAGTAAACATATACTTATCACACTGAAATGGGAAATAATAAGATTGCATTGATTAAAAGATATAATATGCGTAAAGTCCTTAGCATAGCACTGAGAACTTAACACCCCAAATACATGCAACTATTTATGCTGAAGCCATAAAGAAAGCAAAAACCCACTTTTCTTAGGTTCGGCTTGCTCGAAGCAGCCTTTGGGAAAAAGGTTTCATATGAAAATGTTTGTCTACAGTAATACGAACTTGGAGAAATTGGTAGTGAAGGAAACAGGATAGTGAAGGGGATAAGATCCCAGCAAAGAATGGATTTCATGTGAGTCTCAGCATCAGGTGAATCCCACAGGAACTCTGAAGTATACATTAAATCTTAACATTTACTGCACCTTGAGGCAGGGATCTGGGCTTTTATATTCCTGCTCAGTTATTAGCTGTGAGTCTCCCTGGGAGGAGGCTTAACTCCCAGCCTTTTCTGACTGTTGGCCTGTGTGGTCTAACATAATTACTATAATGTCCTATTAAAGATTTGAGGTACATGCTGATAGAAGCAAAGCACACGAATACCAGGAGTTAGGTTGAAAGGGAGAAAGGTTCTCAGGAGATGTAGTCAGACTTCTAACAATGGTCACTACCTATCTTTGTATGAGAGTTGTACTCTCCCTACCTATTAATTCTTTCTCAATGCAACTCTTTGTTTATTCTGTAGTTCAACCAAGATACTTAATTCATTCACATACAGTGAACATGTGCCAGGCACTGCTCTAGGTGTTGGGAAAAAAAAAAAAAAGTCTCTTCTCTCATAGAGCAAGTGTTTTCCTAGAGAAGATAAATAATAATAAATATAATTTCATATGATATCAGGTAAGGATATGTATGATGAAGAAAAATAAAACAGGCTAAGAAGATAGAGTCATGGCTTCTTGATTGTTGCTTTTCTTGTTGTGGGATTTTTAGATAGGGTCATCAGGAAAGGCCACTCTGAAAATGTGATGTTTCAAAAAAGTTATAAGTGAGGTGAAGAAGTAAACTAGACTATATTTAATGGAATAGAATTCCAGAGGAAAAGAGGAGCATATGCATAAGCCCTGAGGCAAGAATGTGCCTGCTTGTTTTGAGAAAACACATAAGGTCATGATGACCATTAGGTGATAGGACTAGGAAGAGGTAAGGTGAGAGACAGTCAGATATGGTGTCGGTTATGGAAACTGCAAGGTCTGGATTTCATGCTAACTCTGGTGAAAAGTTACTAAAAGCCTTTAAATAGATGAGTGATATGTTTCTCATTTTTCTAAGGATCACTGTATGGAAGGATAACAGGTATTGATTTCTATTCAAAAGACTATCTCAAAAATATTGACTTAAAATGGTACCTACTAGTTCACTCATCATTTCCATGTATGAGGCATTTTGGAAAGGCTCAGTTAGAACACCTTGACTCTGCTCCAGATTGGTTGCTATTCCAGGTTGGTTGTTGAACTCATTAATACTCAGGTAGTCAGCTGGCAATGAACTGGGTATGGTTTGTTTTGGGAGGCCTCAATAATTCTGTTACCAGAAATCCCATATCAGGCTGCATATCACAGCCAAAGCCAATAAGAAGAGATAGGAAATGCATCTACAAGATGTGCTTTATTCTTAGATAGTTAGCAATCTGAGAGAATGGCAGATATGTTACCCAAAAACAAACAAATAAATAACAACAACTAAAAAAACACCATTTTGCTATTTAAAGTCAGTGGATTATATGAGCACGTAACAGGGAATGAGTTTATTTTTTAAAAGATTTATTTATGTATGTACGTATGTATGCATGTATGTATGTATGCATGTGTGTATTTATTTAGGTGTAGAAAACTGGAGTGTAGGCCAGAGATTGGGAGTTGGGGTGAGAAAATTCACCAGGGAGAGTAGAGAGCAGAACAAGTGGATCTACTGACATACACTGGTAAGGGAAGCAGCAGGCGAGACAGGAGAGGTCTGCACCATATATGGGTCACCTCCCTGGCCAGGGGTCGAACTCAGGCCCCAGCAGTGCTAGTATAGTAGTGCTGAAACTCCTTACACCACAAGGAAGGGCCAGGGAATGGGTTTAGATAAAGACTAGAGTAGATTCATGTCTGAGAGACTTTTAGACAAGAGCTAGATTTCACAAAAGGAGACTGGACATGTTTAGAATGTTATTCAGCATCCTATAACTAAAAAAATAAGCATAGATGATAAGTGTTATGAAATGAATATTATGGTTCATACAGTTCTGTTTACCATCACTATATAAATGAAGAAAAGTCACTTGATTTAATTGCATTTAACTTTTGGGAGTTTTTCTTTCTTACTTATTGTTTACTTAGTACTTTTCAAAAGCCTCTTCCCATCTAAATTCTCAAAAAATGAACAAAATAAAGGAACATTGGATAGATCAAATTGTTAGTTCCTTTACAAATATAATACCTATTGGAGGAACAGCTTATTTAAGCAGAATTTATCACCTGCTTAGAGGAAGTCCTACATCATAGTTTTACCAGAAATTTCTCATATTTTGTTCTTCCAAATGCCACTGATTTGCTTTTATTTTTTTAATAGAAAATATAGGAAATGTTATATAACTTTTGTGGTGGTCCAAGTTAAAGCATCTTACTTTTTTGTCAGGATTCAAGCAAAATAAAAATCACATAAAAGGATGCAGCAGAGATCAGAATATCAATTTTAATTTTGGCAAGTCCTAATTTGTAGGACTTGGCTTAGTTTGGGTCTCAAATGAACCTGCTAAGCAAGCTTCTGAATTAGATTGACTTACTTGGGCAGGTTTTAGACTTGGGCAGGACTCTAGTTAGTGCAAGAGGGCAAAGAGCTGTCCTGGGGAGAACAAGAGAAAAAAAAAATACCTATTTCTGTGAATAGTTCAGCCTCAAGAGGAAGAAAGAAAGTTCTGGTTATATAAGTTTTGTTTATTCTACCCTAAATTGTACCTAATGTTATGAATTAAAGAGTAGAGTACAAATGCATACTCATGCATTAGAATGGGGGAAAGTGTTGCACACCACTCAGGGATTTGTAAAGGCATATTATTGGCAATATTTATATATTTAACTTTTTTTGGGCATGAAAATGAATCAATAGACTATTACTAGAAGTAACTGAGATCCTTAGAGAAAATTATTTTAAAAATAAGACCTTTTAATCTATATCTTCATATGCAAATGAAATAAAATAAATTTACATGTATTTAGGAGGTGTTAGGGGATTGAAGAGGGGAAACTTGGTAGAAGGATGAAGGGCATAGCTTGAACTAGATTCTCCTATGGGCAATAAAAGAAAATGGTGGTGAAAAGACTCTAAAAGAAAGTATGTGGATAGTTAATTTGTGAAAAAGGAGCCAAAACCATACATTGGAACAAGGATACCCTTACAATAAATGTGTTAAGAAGATTGGATAGCTGCATGCAAAAGAATGAAACTAGACAACGATCTCACACCATACACCAAAATATATTCACAATGGTCCAAAGATTTGATGCAAAACCTGAAACCATAAAATACATAGAATCATAGGTAAAAACATTTCATGACATAGGCTTTAGTGATGCCTTTATGGATTCACCCCCAACATCAAGGAAACCAAAAGAGAACATATATAGTTGGTACTATATCAAACTAAAAATCTACCATAAAGCAAAAGAAATAAAAAATAATATGAAAAGACACCCACCTGAATGGAAGAAAATATTTGCACACCATATATTGGGTGAAGAACTAATATCAAAGATATACAGAGAACTCATAAAACTCTGCAAAAACAAAACAACCCAATTTAAAATGGGCAAAAGAACTAAATAGACATTTCTTCAATGAAGACACTCAAATGACCAAGAAACACATTTAAAAATGTTCACAATCACTTATGATTAGGAATAAGCAAATTGGAATTTTTTAAAAAATACTTATTTTTGCATAGCTGAACTGGGGTGTAGCCCAGAGGTGGGAGGCAGGTGAGAGGATTCACCAGAGACAGTGTAGGGAGCAGAACATGCAGATGGACTGAAATACACTGCTATGGGGAGCAGGTGAGATAGGAGAGGTCTGCTGCATCATGTAGGTTAGCTTCCTGGCTGAGGATCAAACTCAGGCTGCTTCTGAGGGCCGTCACAGTGGTAGCCCTAAGACTTAACCCCTAGGCCTCTAGGGAGGCCCCCAAGTTGGAATTTTGCATAATGAAATAACATCTCATACCTGTGAGAATAGCCCGATTCAAAAAGTCCAGAACACATGCTGGCAAGGATATGGAGAACTCTGTTACACTGCTGGGGTGGGGAATATAAACTGCTCTAACTCTTATGGAAAACAATATGAAGGAGTCTCAAAACATTAAACATGGATCTGACATTCAGCCCAGTTAATTCCACTCTTAATAATCTATCCTAAAAATTCAACAACACTAATTTGAAAGGAAACTTGCACTCCCATGTTTACTGAAGCACAATTTACTATAGCTAAATTATAGAAACAACCAAAGTGCACCAGAACAGATGAGTGAATCAAGATGATGTGGTATAGATACACAATGGAATGTTACTCAGTGATCAAAAATGATAAATTATGCCATTTGTGGCAACATGGATGGAGTTTAAGAGGTTAATACTAAGTGAAATAATTTAGAAGAAGAAAGATGATACCAGATGATATCACTAATATGTGGAATATAAAGTAACTGAACTAATATTGGCAGATAAAGAAAAGCTTAAAAACTGACCTTGATTGATAACTACAGAACTGAAGCACCAAGGGAAGAAGGGAAGAGAGGAAGAGTAAAAACAAAAGAGGGAAGTAAGTACAATGGCCTATGGTGGCGGAATATGGGTGAGTTGGTATTGGGTGTACTACAGTGGTAATACCTGATGGGATACCCCAATATTACCTCAATTAAAAAAGTTTAAAAATGCATTTACTGAAGAACCATGATGGAAATCAAGGCTTAGAATAAGTGTGTTACTGTCCAGAGTGAAAGGTTAGGGTAGCAGGGAGAGTGATATGTAATGCACATTTCACTATTCACAAATCCAATGTTTGCACTATAGTCTGAATCTGGCACAGCAAGAGAATTTCTGATTTAACACCCTTCTCCTCTCCTTCACTATAAAGCACATAATGTGGGAATCTGCTACTATTATCAGAACCCTAAAAAGTTAAGTAGGTAAATGAATTCTAATGTATCCCAAGCAGAAAAATAGCAATCTTGTCAAATCTTTGCCCTAGGCACACCTTGAATCATCCTTCCAAAGCCCACTTAATCATTCTAGATGGACAGCTGCTCTTCCAGCAGCCCCATAAGCAGCCATCACTCTGGAGGGGCATCCTCAATACGTAAACTACAGGATTGGGAAGCACATAAAAATTGTTTGATAATTCCATTTGAATGGAAGTTCAAGGATACATACTACCTCCCTCTGGATATGTTAACTGTTTTTTAATGATGTTATCTGATATTTTAACAATGTACGCAGAGCACCAGAGCTTTGAGTTTGTTGTTTAAATATCTTTGATGCTGTGTCATAACAAATTAGTTTCTAAATGTTGCCAATTTGGCAGACAAAGCTGATTATTTCCTGCAATCACACCGCATATGTGCACAAGATTATAATTAATGATCAGGGATGCCAGCCATACTTTAATAATGATCCTTCAGTGTTTAGGAGCCGATTAGAGCTACTGACATTTGTGCCCTCTATTGGGACAGAGGGGAGAGAAAGGAGGCAGTGAATCTGGATAGATCTATCAGTGTCAGAGAATCAATAGTTTACTGATTTCTGTTATGAATGTGAACATTCTGGGGGCGTTATTGACAAAGTTGCTGCTGTGAATATTAACAGAGTGTTTATGTAGCCTTCACTGAAGCAGTGCAAGTCCTAATTAGATTGGAATTGGTCTTTTGGCAACTTTGCAATATTTGCTTCCTCAACATACCAGTATGCTACACGAGGACTCTGAGGACATTAGTGATATGTTTCAGAAGAATTATATGAACACAAAATGTCAAGATATCAAAGGTGGTTTCATCATTGTGAAATGAAATTTATCAACTCTCACTGTCCAAGATTTAGGCTCTTCAAAAAACAATGTTTTCTTTCTTTTTCTTGGCAAAAATATGGCCATCAAATGAAGGTCTTAAATAAAGATGATAGCATTGGAGATAAAATAAGTGGTAGAGTGGGAGAAGGGGAGAAGGAGAAAATGCAAGCTACACAAATGGAACTTATTTTAAGAAACAAATCTAAAACTCTGAAATTCCAAGGCAATTAAAGTTAAAAAGTGATCCCTTGATTAACCCAAGGATTAACGTGTAATTTTAGGTTCTCTAGCATTAAAAATAGAGTTTGATTTGCTCACCTTTTAGGGCTATCTCCTCTATACTTTAAGGTAAATCTATGGTTCTATGGACCTTTTTGGGATGCTGCTTTCTTTGATTTTAAAAACCTTTGAATAACTCCAATTCCTTTTCTACTGTATCTTTCATCATTCCAAGGCAAATTTACTCTACTTTTTAATGAAAGGGCTACATGATGATTAAATTCTTCTAGTGGACATCTAGAAATAATAATTTCAAATAATATTTAAAGAGCCAAAACATAGCAAGGCCTTGACATCTAATGTTATGGAACCATTTTTAGAGTATGCCAAGAAAATCACAAGAGCCTGCTTTTTTAACTTTGAGCTGGATGTCACTTTACTGGGATTATTTTTCAAGTAGATTCTTAATTTATAGTACTTAATCTCTCATCTTATTTTAGTTTGGGAATGGAGAAGAAGGATTTGGGTGTGTATTTGATTTAACAGCTTGACTAGATGTTAAGTTGAAGACATTATGACAATTTGTTTGCTTCTACTAATTGTTAAGATAGGAATAGACAGGGAGACAAAGTTGAAGATACCAAACTATTAATCCCTTGGGAATCTCTGCTGCTTCCTAAGGCAGACTAAGTAGTCTCTCTATGTAAGAATTCATCAGACACTTTTTTCTAAAACTTTCTTCACTCTTGAGAAAGAGATTAGGGAATGAATCATGGACATTGTGGTACTCAACAGTTAGGTCTTTGATCAAAATGTTTAAATTTTAAAAAAATTCTTAATATTTTTTAATCAATCCCTTTGAAGAATAATTTATTCTTTTAAAGATTTTTTTTTAATTTATTTTATTTATTTTGCATTGAAGAGCTGGGGTACAGGCCAGAGGTGTGGGGAGTTGAAAGGATTTATCAGAGACAGTGAGGAGCAGAACAGGTAGAATCCACTGAAATACACTGCTGAAGGGAGCAGCGTGTGAGACAGGAGAGGTCTGCTGCGCCATATATGGGTTAGCTCCCTGACCAGGGGTCAAACTCAGTGGTGATAGCGTTGAGATTTAACACCTAGGCCACCAGGAAGCTCTGAAGAATAATTTATGTGAGGCAAATTTAATTCATTTAAAATATAAACTGTGATGGATTTAATAAGGTACAAAATTCTAGAAAATGCACATTCATATATAAAAATGAAAAATCTACAGTTGCTTGTAGCAGGGATAGAGGAAGAATTGACTTTAAAGGATAGAAATGGAAATGGAAATGCACTCTATCCCGATTGTGGTGGTTGTTTCATGGGTATAGTAATTTTTGATGCAGAATTTTCTGAAATTCTCTTGTCTGTTAATTATTAACTGTGTGAGTCGTTGATTTAGTCTTGTTTGTATGTGTGTACTTTCTAGGTATTTTTTTTTTCTTGTGCTCTATTTTTTCCTCTTTTTTAAAGTTTTAGAATTTTTAATAGAAAAAAACTTTTAAAAAATTGAGCCGAGTTTGGAAATTGCATTGATATGCAATTAGCTTTATCAAATTGTTATTTGCATAGTTGAAGGTAAATGGTTGGCATTACTATAAAAATTTGACTATGTATCATGTAAGCTAAATCACATATAGAAAAGCCTTGCAATATCTCATAAATGTGACCAGATTCTGGGATGCTTCAGTGGTCGTGTCTTCATTGACATGGACAATTGTGCTTTGGAAATTAAGTTAATAATTACTTTATTATTCTACAACAGTGTGCATGTAGTGGGCACTAATCATGTTCTAACTGCATGAATTGAGTAAATCTGATTGATTCTGAGCTGATGTTTAAATGGGAATTAATCTGACAAGAGTCAATTTAGGGAACTTCAGCTCTCTCTGAAATTACCATGTGTTCCCTCTTCTCAAATTCTTAACTCACATTTATAGAGTTTACTACTAGTACATTTTAGGAATGTTCCCTCTTCAGGGATATTTGCATTTTAATGAAGTTATAGTATAGTATGAAGGGAGGAAGCTCAGAAAAGGGAATTTAATATCTCAGTTAATGGAAGGAAGGTCATTTTAGAGGCAAAAAGACTTTCTAGTCTTCTTATTTTTAATCATGATGATATAGGATATGCATTACATAGGTTTTCATTGGCCAAGATATCTTAAAGAAAAATTCTACAGGTAACTGATACCATATGACCCTCTTTTGTAGGAAATATGGTACAAGATTTCAATTGGATAGAAGTTGTGTCAGTTAAGTAGCAGCAAAAAAATCCATGCATTTTTCTTTTGACCTAGATTTTTGGAGAAGAAACTTGCAGTGTATAATGTCTGAAGACTATTTTATTAACAAGTATATATTGAATCTTTTATGTTCCTAGCTTTTGTTAGAAGAAATATGAGACACAGTCTTGACCCTTATAAAATTTATAATGGCAAAAAATTAAAGAAAATTCATTACTTAGTTTCAAAGGAATTTAAGAGGAGTTGAAAGTAAAAGTAAAATTCTGGAAGGTAGGTTTTCCTAAACTGTGTTTGAAAGATAAATTTTGCAACTCAGTAGAAGTCAGTGGAGATAGAGAAAACTCATTCATCTGACTGAAGAGAGAGCATTCTTTTTTGTTTTTTCATTAATTAATTTTTTTCCTGATATTCGTTTTCTTTCTCAGGTGTAGTTCCCATAGAATTTCCACCACCAATTCACCTGCGCACCAGTATCGTAGTCCCTTGTGCTCTTTCTAGCCTGTCTTGATCCTAATCTTTCCTCCTCACCTGAAGAATATCTCTGATTTATAGCTGTCTGTTTATTTTTGTTTTACTTTGTTGTTGCTGTTGTTATTAATTTTTCCTCTTGATCTCCTATATTGCTTCTATAAGTGAAACCACTTGGTATTTTTTTCTTTTTCCTTTTGACTTATTTTACCGAGCATAGTCCCTTCAAGTTCATCCATGTTTCTGTGAATGATATTAGTTTATCTTTTTTGATTGCTGAATAATATTCCACTGTGTATAGATGACACATTTTCTTGATCCAGTTGTCTATTTTTGGGTATTTGGGTTCATTCCAAGTCTTACATATTATAAATAGTGCTGTGATAAACATAGGAGTACATGTGATAAACATAGGAGTACATGTGTTGTTTTGAATTTTGGCTAAATCCGTAGGAGCGGGGTTGCTGTGTCATTTGGTAGCTCCATTTTTAGACTGAGCAACCTCCACACAACTTTCCATAGTGGTTAGATCAGTTTGCCTTCCCACCAGCAGTGTAGGAGAGCTCCTCTTTCACCACATACTTTACAACATTTGTAGTCACTGTTTTTTTTAATGTGTGCCATTCTTACTGGTGTAAGATGGCATCTCATTGTGTTTTTAATTTGAATTTCCCTGATTATGAGGGATGTTGAAGAACATTTTTTCATGTTCCTGATGGCCATTTGCATTTCCTCTTTGGAGACGTGTCCTTTAAGTTCTTCTGCCCATTTTTTGACTGAGTTGTTCACTTTGTTTTTATTGAGTAATGTGAGTTCTTTGTAGATCTTTGTGATCAGTATGGAGTGCAAAAGTTTTCTCCCACTCAGTGGGGTGTCTCTTTGTTTTGGCTAATGTCTTTTTTGCTGTACAGAAGCTCTTTAATTTGATGTAGTCCCAGCTGTTTATCTTTTACTTCACTTTCTTTGCTTTAGGTGATGTGTCTTTAAAGATGTTGCTGAGATGTATGTCATGTAGTGTTTTGCCTATATTTTCTTCAGAGCAAATTTGTGGAAATTGCCACGCTCTCTTCTGTTCTGTGGTGAGTCTCCAAAGCACTTTTAGACATTTATCTTCATGAGTGAATGACTTGTGTTTATGGACTTTTTTATCTTTCTTTTGATTCCTATTAGTATCATGCTATACAAAGTGGTGTGAGAACTGCCTGCCTAAGTGTTAGAATTTTCACTAACCAATTCAGTCCTAGTAAATCAGAATCTGCAGTTCACCAATATTTCCAGTGATTCAACTTCATGCTATTAAGTACTGTGCTAGACAAATATTGCCGCATGCCATAATCATCTGGGAAGCTATAAAAATGCTGATGTTCGAGCCCCTCCATGGCCTTTCAGCAAAAGTCTGGTGAATGGACAGAACCTGGGCATCAGAACAGTTGTTGGAGCTACTCAAGGGCCAGTGTGCGCTCAGCTTGAGCAGCAGCATGAGATGCTGTTACCACAGCACTTCGAGCAGCAGCAGGTAGAGGCTCAGAGTATCTCTCCATACTTTATAAATTTGCATTGCTTGAGTTGCTTTACAAATTCTCATTGAGTGCACAGAAAATATTAGCATATCCTTTTAATCTGTGTGTGAAAATTTAATTAGGCATCGTTTGAGAAACTGCGCTAGAGACTGACTTTTCCTTTCTGAAGATTCCTCTTTAGACAGGTTTGGCAGTGTAAAACGTTAAACACTGAAGTTTTTGGTTCCCTTAAGGAATATGCAGTAACAACATTTGATTAAAGATAAATATGATAAAGTGAAATAGGATGTACTGTAAAAGAAACATATTCTCCTTATATGAGGAGAAATTTTCTCCTTTTTGGGCAGCTGAAATTTTCTTCATTTTGGGGAACTTCCCTAGTGAATAAGGATATTTTTATCTTTTTAAATAATTATTTCTTTTGTGTTTATCTTGAACCATAAATGGGAAAATATTGTTTGATCATTTAGTGTAATTAAAAAATAACCATGATTTTAAAAAAGCACAAGTACTAAAGAGAATAAAATGTTACATGTTAGAAATTTGGGAAGACAAAGAGAATGACTATATTGAAGAATAAATTTAATATACTTTTGTCCTTTTCTATGAAACTTACTGAACAGGTTTATGACTGAAAATTTGAATTATAACTAACAAAATCCTGTCTCTGTTATCCTACATGTTATTGATACAAAGTAATTCCATTGAATTATATCAGTTTTTTTCCCCACTAAAATTCCTGCTTATATTTTACTTCAATAACCTAAGCATTCACAGTATACTTAAGTATATACTCAAGGTCAAAATGAAAAATAATATCAACTTCATAATCAAAGATCATAGTATCCTGAAGTTGTGAGGATAATCCAATGGATTTAAATTTATTTCACAGATCATATTTTATTTTCTTCACCAAATAATCTTTACTTATATATGTATGCTTCTTTTTTTTTTTTTAAAGATTTATTTATTTATGCATACAAGCACTGGGGCACAGACCAGAGGTGTGGGGGGGTGAGAGGATTCACCACAGAGAGCG
>JAGFMF010011799.1:3791239-3815689 GCA_019455555.1 Galemys pyrenaicus | reverse complement strand
CCCCCTGGCCGGCAGCAGGGATCGAACTTGTGCTGCAGTGGCTGCGATTTGCTTCGTAGTGCGTTGCTTAACCCACTGCGCCACCAGGGGAGGCCCTATATATATATGTATGCTTCTTATAATTTTAAAATAATTTGAGACTTAAGGGATAATTGAAACAATAGTATAAGGAACCAAGCTTCCATAATGGTGGAGTAAAGCTCTCTGAAAATCTACCCCTATTTAAATAGCATGGGCAAAAATTGTTAAAATCAACTTTTTCAGAATTCTAAAAACAAGTTAAAAGTATCAAAAAATCCAAGGAGAGTTTATTCAGTAATGACTACATCTTGTAGGAACAGTGAATTTTGTGGCGTTTTAACTAGCCCTATTGCCACCTCCTTACTAATTCTGTGGTATAATTGAAAACTAGCAGTGTAACATCCACTGGAAAGAGAATATCAGGTTAAATCTGTAGGGCATCTGTCAGTCACCATCAATTGCCTACCATTGCTATTACCTGTGGTAGAATATCATTGTTATTATAATAGGTTTAGAAACAAAAAAAAATCATATAAAATAAAAGCATTATTTTTCATACTTACCTATATAAACATTTACCAGAGATCATTTTATTTCATTGTAGGGAATGTATTCTAATATTTTGTTTATCTGTGAATGTCTAAATATAGGCTTAGGTTTTAAAGAATAGTTTTGCTAGATACAGAATGCTTGACTGACAGTCTTTTTCTAATAACACTTTGGAGATGCCCCTCCATTGCCTTCTTGTATCTTTGGTTTCTGTTGAGAAATTAGCCACTAATCTTAAAAATCTGAGTTTGGCATTTTTAGGTTCTACACTTAAGTCATATCATACAGTATTTACTCTTTTTCTGTCTGTCTTATTTCATTTACCATAATATTCTCAAAGTCCATTCATATTGTCACAAAAGACAGGATTTCCTTTTTTCTCATGGTGAAATAGTTCATTTTGTGTGTGTATATTTTAATCCATTCATCTATCTATTGATAGACACTAAGGTTATTTACACATCTTGGCTATTATGTATAATACTGCAATGAGCATGAGAAAGCAAATTTCTCTTCAAGATCCTTTTTATATACATGCAGAATGGGGATTGTTGGATCATATGGCTTATTTTTATTTTAGCTTTAGTTTTAATTATTCCAAGTTTTATTGAGATGTAACTGAGATACATCGCATTAATTTGTAACTTAATGAGATTTACAACATAATGGTTTGATATATATATAATCAAATGACTACAGCAGTAAATACTGTTAATATCAATAATTCCATAGTTACACATTTTTTTATTGTGATGAGAACCTTTAAGATCCACTCTCAATTTTCAAATATACAATACAGTATTATTAACTAGAGTCATCATTTTGTATGTTATCTTCCCCTAAACTTATTTAGCTCATTACTCAAAGTTTGTATCTTTTGATCACCTTCACCCATTGTATTCATGGCCCCCACCCCACCCCTTATCATGACAACCATCAATGTCTTCTTTCTCTGTATATATGAATTAAATTCTTTCATATCCTGCATATAAGTCAGATCATACACTGTCTTTTTCTGTTTGACTTATTTCAGTTCATATAATGATCTCAAGGTCCATCTATTTTATTGTAAATGGCAGCATTTCCTTCTTTTTTATATATGGCATGTATTATTAGAGCAACTGACAATGGAGTAGTAAAATTTTTTAGAATTAGACTGTTGAGATTATTGAAAAGCTTTGATAATGTATTAAAATGACTTAATTGTACACTTTTAAATGGTGAATGTTGATTGGTAAATTACATCTCAGTAAATCTGTTATTAAAAATATGCTCAAAGTTACCAAATATCCTTCACCTATACAATGCAAATTTTTATCTTTAGGCTCTTTGAAGTTAGACTTTTTCCTCCAATGTCATTAATTTTCCAGTTATTTACACATTATGTAATTTTGGGAGTAGATCACTACCCTTCCATATGTGTACATGCTTCACTCACCCTCTACTAAAGCTCCAAGGTCAATGCTCTATCACCTTCTCTCCCTTTTGCCTTTCTGTCTTGGCCCCTTCCTTCCATAACAGTAAATTCTTCACAGAGTCTGAGAATTATTTTTGCTGTGCTTTGTCAGTTTGTTATCTAGGTTATTTGTGTTTATAAAATGAATGGTAGATGCCTTTCACTTTATGAATTATTTAATTTGACATAATCATGTCAAGATCCATCCATTTTGTGTGAAAAAGGCACTATTTCTTCTTTTTTAAATAGTTAAGTAGTATTCTATTGTATTTTCAAAATTTCCTAATTTGTTTCATCTCTCTTTCTCACTTACATGTACACACAACCCATTACTGGTAATGTTAACTTTGAGCGTATGATTATGGGTACTCCACTTGGTTTCTTATTTTCCCCATTTGTACTTAATCAACACCTCTTGGAAAAATATTTGGGGATGGTATAAATGTCCCATTTTTTTTTCCAATTTTGACTTCACCTACTTAGCTTTAGCTTGAAAATATGTATGTGTTTTTAAACAGCATAGGATGTTAGACAAAGATGTCTGTGTAGTGGGTGTGTGAATGTTTGGGAAATATTTTAAAGGTATAGAAAATTCAAAACCAAAGGGCCAAAGATAAATTCTTTACATTCTGATTAATTTAAGTTCTTACTGAATTGTATTTCATATGAATTTTACCTCTGAGAAAATTAATTACAGTAACTTTGGACAGTAATTTTAATTTAACACCAAAAATCTTAAGAGAAATATAAAATTGAATAATGGATACCATGGAATAAAAGTTCCAAACTAAAAAAAAATTTAACTGAGTTCTACAGGTTTTCTTTTATTAAATTCAGTATGTATGCTTCTTAAATATTGTGAGTTGTTTCTTGGTATCCACACACTGACTACTTAAAAATCATATCATATAACACTTAATCTACTTCCATGTGTGTTTGCTCAAAGCTAAAATTTAATCACCACAATATGTACAGAAATATATTAGTCTGTTTATCTGACATTTCAAGTTGTTGACTAAGTAGACACACACCACTGAAACAAATCTTGGATCTTGTGGCCCCTCTTTCCAAAACAGTCAACCCGCAGGATAGAAAGATCCTGGAAGCAGGACCTTCAGTAAATGCACTTTCATCCTTCTTTTCCTGCTTTGCTTACCCACAAAGGACTCTCATCTCATGAAGATCCAAGTTTGAAGTATTTCCAAGAAAAAGAATGTCCAGATTGTTTCTTGTAATCTGTGAAATAAGTAGGCTAACACTGTTACATTTCCCAGAAGTTTTGCTGTCTTTCAGATGAAGTTTATCCATTAGAATCATGTTTCACCCAGAGCTTAATTCAGAGGGAAACTCCTCAAAGAAACTCCTCTAATATTTTTCTCCCCCAACAATCTCAGCTGTATATACTTTAAATAGCCATAACCAACCAAATGAAAATCTCATGTTCAAGTGTTCTTCTTACCAGGGAGATAATTGCTTTAGGTTCAAAGTACTGTTTCTGTATAACATCTTAATACTCTCTGAGCCTGTTAAGTTCCATACCTAACAACCTTGTACTGAAATATGTCCACTTTTATGATAATGAGACTCCATTTTGATATAGGTCTATTTCTGAATTTTATCTCCTGTATGTCCTTCACAGTGACTGCGAAGGTAAGATTCATTATCTACCTTTGGTCTTATTTGTCCCTACTTTAGAATTTGGAAATTATAACTCAATGAAAGTATTTCTGGAGGAGAAATTCAGATATTGTGTATCTGATTCCTTTACTCTTTGTTATACTGTATTATTCCTCCATTTCTTTTTTTAAAAAAAGATTTATTTACCTATACATACAAGAAATGGGGTACAGGCCAGAGGTGGGGGTGGATGAGAGGATTCACCAGAGACAGATTGGGGAACAGAATGGGCAGATTGCCTGAAACGTATGTTGAGGGGAGCAATGGGGGAGACAGGCGAGGTCTGCTGCTCCATCTGGGTCACCTCCGTGGCCCAGGATCGAATTCATGATGCACTGACTGTGATACCTTAACTGTAGTGTGACTTAACCCCTTGCACCACCAGGGAGGCCCCTATCCCTCCATTTCTTAATGAAGGGACTGATTTTGAACACCAAGGAATGTGTGTTATCTATTTTGCATGAAACAAATTTGCAGGTATAGTGTGTGGCCCCACATTAATGCAACTCCTAATTCTCTGATCTTGTAAGTCAAAATTCTTTGACATTTTACTAAAAGGCTTATTCTATTTTAATATATATTGCATTTTATATAAAATATAGTAATGGAGATTGGCAAGAGTCTTATAAAGCAATAAATTCCTATGAATCAAAGTCAAGATAAAATGAATACTAAATAATGAGTTTATAAATATGTATCGGTGGTCTAGAATTGTATGTGATTGGATTCACTTAGTTATATTAAGGCTTGATACTGTTCTATGGGTTTGTTCTTAATATTAAATAATTCACATTTTAAACCCATCAATAAGTCCCTACTTGTCTAAAATAGCTTAACAGATTTGAATGAAATTTCAATTTCAGTTAATCTGCTTCACTTTGTTAATCTTATATGTTTGATTTATACATTTTATTCAGGCCACCTCATGTTTTTGACCTAATAGTAAAACTTTAATATTTATTTTTGTTGTTGACATGTGGCCATACTCACATAATTCTCAATAATTAAAGTGGCATCTTAAGCTTAAAAACTTGAAAACAGTAGGGGTAAATTTTAGACTCAGACTGTGACTATTCAGGATTTAAGAAAGACATGTTGAGTTCAACTCATCTGGTTTAGTTCTAAATATTGTATGCCCACTTTTGTGGATTAATTAGAACTATAATTTCTTCCTGAATGTTCACAAATTATTTTGTCTTCAAAAATCAAAGTAGAGCAATATTTTGACTTTCTTGTGTGGAAATTCCATGAAGACAGGACAGTAAATATCTTAATCTGATTTATCTTCAATACCCAACATACAGAGATAATTTAATACTAATATTCTAAATGAATAAATATACAAGTGAGAAAACTCTTCCTGATATGAGAGAAACCAAATTTGGGAGTGGAGATTGGGGACTGAACACAGTGGAATGTGGACCATTAAAAATGACATTTTTTATATAGAAGAATAGAAGAAAAAGTAGGCAAACCTCTACATGACATACACCTCAGTAAAATCTTTAAAGACACAGCACCCAAAGCAAAGATAGTGAAGGAAAAGATAAACAGCTGGGACTACATCAAACTTAAAAGCTTTTGTATAGCAAAGGACACATTAACCAAAACAAAGCAACACCTTACCAACTGGGAGAAAATCTTTGCACACAGCACTACGGACAAGGGACTTATCACAAAGATCTACAAAGAGCTGACCAGATTAAACAAAATCAAAGTAAACAATCCAGTCAAAAACTGGGCAAAGGGCTAAAAAGATGTTTCTACAAAGAGGGAATGAAAATGGCCAACAGGCATATGAAAAATTGCTCAGCATCTCTTGTAATCAGAGAAATGCAAATCAAAACCACAATGCGATACCACCTCACTCCAGTGAGAGTGGCACATATAAAAAAAAACAACAAATGTTGTTGTTAGCAACAACAAATGTTGGCAAGGATGTGGAGAAAAAGGAACTCTACTACACTGCTGGTGAGAATGCAAGCTTATCCAACCACTATGGAAAGTAGTGTGGAGGTTCCTCAAACTACTAAAAATGGAATTCCTATATGATCCAGCAATTCCACTCCTAGGGATATAAACAAAACACACAAAAACAGTGATTGAAAAGAATACCTGCACCCCTATGTTTATTGCAGCACTATTTACAATAGGTAAGACCTGGAAACAACCTAAATGCCCCAAAATAGATGATTGGATCAAGAAGATGAGGTCCATATATGTGATGGAATACTATTTAGCAATCAAAAAAGATAAACTAGAGTCATTCATAGGAACATGGATGGAGCTAGAAGGGATTATGTGCAGCAAAATAAGTCAGAAGGCAAAAGAAAAATACTGGGTGGTTTCGCTTCTAGGAGGAATATAAGGGAACCAAATAAGGGATCAAGGAGAAGAATAATAACAATAAAAAAAAAAACCAACCCACAACACAACAAAAACAAAAAAGACAAGGTCAAATCAGAAACACACTGTGTGTGGGGGGTGGGGGGAGGGAATGGGATGAGGGCAGAAGGAGCACAAGGGACTGAGGTGATGACACACTGGTGAAATGGTGGTAGAAATCCATGGGGACCACAATTGATGTTAAACATATATAAATAAAGAAAAAAAGTCATTTTAATAATTCTACTGAATGCATGTAACTAGACAAAACTTCAGACAAATCTGAAGCTTGCACTAGATTTTAGCCACTTGATTATTTCTGAACTTCTTACTGCCTGAAGTATACAAATGATATATGTTAATTTCTGTCAGAAGATTTCTCAAGATGGTTCATAGCTTCTTTTAGTCATTTTCCTATAATACTTTCTAGAGTATCACATTATCTTTTGACAGGCTGATAATTAACCTCAGTCTTCATTAAACAGAGAGGAAGATATATGAGTCTTAAGCATTCTAAGTAATGAGATATATTCATAATAAAATTGAAATCTAATATATTAGTGATGAGTATTATAGGGCATACTAATTTCATTTACATTCATTCATCCAACAAACATTATTCACAGTTACAGTTATTTTACTGTGTGCTAAATAATGTTTACTGAAGTATGTCAGTAGCCTTTGATACATTGTCACTATTTGATCTATGGAAAATTAGATTGGAATTAGTTTGACATATATGTACCTATATTTGGTGTTATCCTTTTAAGGGCAGATGTTCAAAATTCTTTACCCTCTATCTTTGTTAGACAATGAATAGGTAATCAATAAATAACTTCTAATTGGTATACTGATAGATGCCTTCTATCTGAAATATTTATAAACTATTTTAGAAAGGATGATCTGTGTTAAGTTGAATAAATGGAATAAAATAAGCTAAGTAACTGAAAGTGGTAGATTATTATTTCCATTTATTTTCCCCCTTTCTTTCACAAGATCATATATTCTTTTTGGTCCCCATATGGCTGGCAGTGCCTCTTTGTGAGACAATATCCATCACTACTTGTTGACCCGAGACAAGGCCATTTGTCTTGCATTCACCAATGCAATGTGAGTAAGAATGATGCATGGGTCACATTCAGATAGATACTTTAATAGTCATTGTGTAGTTCCACTCTGACTTTTTTTTTCTTAGCACTACATCAAGAAATTTTGAAATCAGAGTCTGAACTAAGCATAGAGTTTCAGAACTATGACTGACCCATCAGTAATGCAACATGAGAGAGAAATAAACATTTATTATATTAAGATGCTACAGTTTTGGCATCTTTGTTTCTGCAATGTTATCTAGCTAATATTGACGAATACAAATAGCATACTACTGCATATCCATCTGTATGTCCACTTGCATGCTGTGTGCTGTATTCTTATTACCCTTCTTCGAGACCAGTCTCGCAGAACCTCTCTACCAAAAACATTGCCAGCTGACATGGCAGAGGAAAAGCAAAGATGATAAACCACACTCTAGCAGTTGAAGTTGTTTTGCTTGAAGGGATACATGTCCAAAATTGCCCAAATTTCAATGACCAAAATATTAGTCACATGACCGAACCTTAAAGTGGAAGGAAAAGTATTAGCAAAGCAGGTGAACAGGGCGATGATGTCACATAAACTAGTAATCAGTCATTTACAGTCTCTTTCAGAGCTAATTGAGTTCATCTATCTTTATTCAAAATAATTCAGGTCCGACCAGAACATTTTCTCAGAAAAGTCCTTGGTACAGAGTATTGACAGAACTGATATAGACTACAACAGGATTAAAGAGAGCAAAGAAGGACCTCCCTGGTGGGTTGAGTGCCTCACTGTACGCCATCCACTGCACAGCAGCGAAAATTCAACCCCCAACCAGGAAGGGACTCACATGGCGTAGCAGACCTCTTCTGCCTCACCAGCTGCTCCCCTCAACAGTGTATTTCAGTAGCTCTGCCTGTTCTGTTCCCCACTCTGTCTCTGGTGAATCTGCTCACCTCCCGTGACTCTGGCCTATACCCCAGCTCTTGTATGCATAAATAAACAAATCTTTTAAAATAGAGCAAAGAAGACTAAATTACATTTATAATTTGTGTGAGTTCATGACTTATAAATTGATAAGAACAAAAGCTAGAATGTCTCTGTCTGTGAGTTTGTAATACACTTTTTGTGAGGATGCAAATCTTCTATACTGTTCAGTATGACTGCCACCCCCAACATGTGGTTGCTGAACCCCTGGAATATGGCTTGGGCAAAAGAAGGACTTACCAGAATTGATTTTAAATTTAAAGTGACTGAAAGTGACACTTGCATTAGACATTTCATGTTTAAATGTAGATCCATTTCTTTAGGTAAAATAGTGTCATCTGTTTGGGGTTTGGCTTAGAAAAGTTTCCAAAATGTTAGCTTTTACCATTTTTGGTTTTACTTTTTTTGTGTGATGAGCATCTTTTTCAGAAAAATCAGAAAAAACACTGAGGCGGTAACTTGTGAGTAATGATAACCATGAGACCTTACTTTGGAGAAACATGCCTTAAAGGAGTCCCATAGATTTCATGGTCAGGAGAATGTGTCAACTCTCAGAAAATTCTTTATAATGTGAAATTATAAGGTTGCTTATAAACCTCATTTATAAACTGCAAATAACCTTCCTTTCTATTTTTCTCAGATTCATTGTATTTTCCATTTCACATCTTTATATTGGATGACTAGTAAGTGTCTGTCTTAATGTCTTTTATCTAAATAAAAATCTTTATTCTACCAGCTCCCGTATTACCCATCTAACAAAAAAAAAAAATAACCAAATTGTAAATCTAAAAAAATTTGGAGTCATTTTTAATTCTTTTTTCTCTTTTATAACCATATCCTAATGTCAACAAATCCCATTCCTCAAAATACAAACTCCAAGGCCTTAACACTCCTACTACTATATCCTAAGGTGTAGCACCGTTACCTTCTGCACTGCAGAAGGTAATTTGCTTGATAATGTATCCCACATTGGTAATGGCCTCATGTTTCTTCCTTAGCATCTTTTTACAATAGTAATTATTTAAAACATAATCCAAGCCCTATCATTTGGTACCTAACTATACCTCTAACCTTAGCTAAATAAACTTCCTCATCCTTGAACACATCAAACAAATTCTCACCTCAGGTCCTTCGCAAATGCTATTTTTTCCTTCCCTGAATATCTTTTTGCTTCCTCTCTTTATTCAATATCTGGCCCAAAGAATCTCTTTTGAGAGCTCTTTCCTGATTACATTATCTGTCCTCTCATTCTCAGTCATCTTATATTGGTTTATTCCCCATTAATTTCAACCTGACAATAAATGTACATTATTTGGTTTTTTTTTAAGATTTTATTTTATTTATACATACAAGAGCTGCGGTGTAGGCCTGAGACATGGGAAGGGGTTAAGAGGATTCACCAAAGACAGAGTGGAGAGATTTAATCAATTGTTTTCTTCCACTGGAATGTAATCATACTAAAACCAGACACTTTCTCATAGGTCTAGCCCGAGTTCATAAAACAGGACAGGGCATACACTAGAGGTTAAATAAATGCTTGTTAAATGAGTGGATACTCATGAAAGCATTAATTATACTCTTTGGTAAAAAGATTTTGAGATTTGGTGCCTTAGAAGGAGTCTAGTAAGAAATCATTGATTCCTTACTTGTCTGGTAATTCCAAAGGTAATTAATTATTAATAGATAAAAAGTATTTCTAATATATAATGTATATTTGAATAATCTTTTTACTAACATTTTAGACAGAGGAACACAAAGAGTTATGGTGTTTAGCCTAAATCAATTTCTAGAAAATTCACAAGCAATAATTTTTCTAAGCGATCAAGCAGTTATTCAGCAGTTCATATTCGAAAAGCAAATTTTTAAAAGATATTTACCAATTTCAAGTGATGGGCAATATACAATGTCAGTACAGTATACTGACAAGAGAATTTTCAGTTATTTAAATCATTATCTGACCCCTGTATGCTTGCAGGCTTTGTCTAATAACGATCCTTATCTGGGCCTTGCTGGTGGTGCAAGTTGTTCAGGCGCAGCACTATGAAGCTATCCACAACCACTGCAGCACGAGTTTGATCCCTGGCCAGGGAGGTGACCCACCTGGCACAGCAGACCTCTCCTGCCTCACCCGGTGCTCCCCTCAGCAGTGTATTTCAGTTCATCTGTCTGTTCTGCACCCCACTCTGTCTCTGGTGACTCTGGAGACAGCCCCTGCACCTCTGGCTCGTACCCCAGTTGTTATATGTATAAATAAATCTTTTAAAAGAAAAGATCCAGTCACTGATTACTAAATAAGACATTAGAAATATCCTCTGTTTACAATGGATCTTTAGGGCATCTTTTTTTCATCAGGAAACTGCCTTCAAGAACCCAAAAATCTAAGCATATGAGGGCTTATCTGCCTTTTATAGTGGTCCATGACTCATTTTTCCCATGCATTTGGATACATTGCAATTCCCAACACTTCTCGTTCCATCCACCTGCCCCCTCTAGCTCTGACATATTTTCCTCTTTCTCATTCCTGACACCTCTTTCTGAATCATGACCCTGAAGGGAGGCTTGACATCAGAGGTGCTAGTCTTTCTATTCAGGCTCCTTCCCCTAAATGTCTGAAGGTCACATCTAGAGATGTGCAGCCTCTCTCTGACTGCAACTATCAAACACTCCCTTCATTTAAAGGTGGACTTTATAACTAGGTGTAACACCAGCATGGCACGAAGCAGATTCTCTATGGATCTGGGAAGACAGGTGTAGGGTAAAGGTTGATCAGGTCTTTCCACCCTCCCACCGCTGATGACGGACACCTGTGGTGCTGCGAGCATTCCAGGGTGGGCATGCGCAAGTGGGCGCACCTGTGTTGGACACGGGCATAAATGGGCGGCGTCATGAGGACGCCAGAACTGTGAGAACTGTGAGGATCAACAGACAGAACTGTGAGGACGGACCGAGAGAACCGACAGCACCAGCAGCAGCAGAGAGAAGAAAGCAGCCGAGAGGGTGAGATGCGCTGGGGGCTGGGAAGCCTGCCAGCCTCCCGGCCCCCTGGCCCCCCTGCCTGCCATGTCCCTGGCCACCTCTACTAAATAAAGTATGAAAAGCCACCGAGGGCTCCAAGACTCTCCTTCCCTGACCCGTCTGCCCAGAACCATCCTGAACCTGCTCCAGTGCCACCTCCATCCTGCTGCTACAACAGGTAAAGGAGTCCTGGGTGGACAGTCTCAGTGGTTATTTCAGGCTTTTAATGATCTTTCTACACCATTTTTAGTGAGGTAACCAGGTAGAGGGCTGGCAGGAGGGGGGTGCGGGAGGGGATTTGGGGGATGTGGTGCCAGGAAGGCACAGGGCAGGTTCTCAATGATTCCGAGCAGACATATAGAAGGAATCCTGGAGCCTCGGTGACTTTTCAGGCTTTTATTACATCATTATATCAGAGGTGACCAGGTACACGGCAGCAGGGGTGCTGGGGGGCCAGGAGGCTGGCAGGGCCTCCTAGCCCCTGGTCCATCTTCACTCTCTGGGCTCTCCAGCCACTCATGTGTCTGCCACTACTGCTGCTTCTGCTTTTTTTCTCTTTTCCTCTCCTTTTCTTCTGGCATCCTCATGATGCTGTCCTTATAGGCCCCGTGTCTCAGACCAGGTGTGCCCACTTGCGCATGCCCACTTAGGCATGCGTGCAGGACCTCAGGTGTCCATCATCACACTAATGGCGGGAGGGCAGAAAATCCTGACACTTTTCTCTGACCCTACAGGGGACCAGGAGTTTCTCAGGCCTCCTAGCCCCTAGGAAATCTTCACTCACTCAGGACTCTGGCATTCTCTTGTGGTTTTTTCGCTGGTCTCTACTGTACTGTCCTCTGCCAGTGCCCTTATATTCTCTGTCTCTAGGCTCAGATGCACCCACTCACACATGTGCACACCATTCTCCAGGTACTGACATCAGGATGTGTGTAAGACCACAGGTGTTGATCAAGGATGGTACTGGTCAGAAGACAGAAAAATCCTGATAACTACCCTTTACCCTATACTAGGCTATAAAATGGAACTGGAATGATTGCAGGACTGCATACATCCCTTTAAATTAGTATAAGTGACCAAAGACAGATGTGGATCATGATGATGTGGTGTATACACAGTGGAATACTACTCAGCTATTGAAAAAAAGAAACTCTTGACTTTTATGACAGCATGGATTGAAATGGAGGGGATCATGCTAAGCAATGTAAGTCAAAAGGAGAAATACAAATACCAGATGGTATCACGTAAATGTGTACTACAGAGAAACAAAACAAAGGGTCAGAAAAATCAAATCAGATAAAACTAGAAATCTGACTATAGAACTGAGGCTACCAGAGGGCGGGGAGAGGACCTTGGAGGAGAGAAGAGTGGGGAAAGGGCACAATGGACTTTGGTGGAGGATTATGGGTGCCATGGTGGGGAGTGTGGGGTGGTAACAATACCTTAAGGGAGTGATACTGAACCTCTAAATTATATACAGTATTGTTACCAATGCTGTCAATTAAAAATAAAATCATAATTCATGGATTTCAGTTTTGTAAAACTAAATATACAGTTTATAAGGAAAAATTCATGGGTACCTCTTCATTTTAGTACATTTCCTAGTACTGAACAGCTGTGTTTACAGACAAAACTAGAGAGGATCGATTATATCAATTGAAAGGCTTCATTCATGATCAGAAATTTGAGTATTTCACATTCCTCAGAAGAAAAAACATCATCAAAGAAAAAGTCAGAAGAAAAAACATAGTCAGAAATATATATAGAGAAAAATGATTTTCTCTAATTTTGCTACCTACATTAAATAGTTGATGGAGTTGAGTTCAAAATAAGTTCTATGGGGCCTCCCTGGTGGCGCAGTGGGTTAAGCAACACACTATGAAGCAAACAGCAGCCACCGCAGCATGAGTTCGATCCCTGCTGCCGGCCAGGCGGAGGACCCACATGGCGCGGCAGACCTCTCCTGCTGTGCCCGCTGCTCCCCTCAGCAGTGTGCTTCTGTTGATCTGACTGTTCTGCTCCCAGTTCTCTGTGGTGAATCCTCTCACCCCCCGACACCTCTGGCCTGTACCCCAGTGCTTGTATGCATAAATAAATAAATCTTTAAAAAAAAAACAACAAAATAAGTTCTATGTTATTATCTATTCTCAGCTCTTTCATTATCAGTGTGAGTTATATATATTTAAGAAACAAATGCAAACATGCAGTAATGTTGAAAAGTAAAATGAAGACTCTAAATAACTTAAAATCTTGATCATAGAACTAAAACAGGCACTGTAGTTATGAAGTTAAATTTGCTTTAATGTTCTAGGAAGGAATTTTGGTGTTATATTGTTATTCTTTCCAAATTTAACTAATTTAAAGGTGACATGGATAAAAATCATTAGAGCCACAGTAGCCATTTATGTATGACCTTTATCAAAGCAGCTGTTAACTTTCAATTGACTCATAGTTGTATATGGACCCTTATCTAATAAAGCATCCATTTCTTTCTAAACCTTCCTGGTAGAGTTTTGATTTACATGCCAAAACTATTTATAAATACTCTATCTAGCCACCTCTGTACTTCCTACTCCTCATTTTTTAAATCACTGTAATACTTCTAGCCAATATTATTGCTAGTATTTCAGTAAAGAACATCTCCATTAGTACAACTGAAACTCTCTGTTTTAATTACTGGTTTCTCTAATCTAGTTTTCCTTATAGGAAACAGCAATGCCAAATGGCTTTTAAAAGATTTTAAAATGTTCCCAGCTGAACTAATTATACACTTTTATTTCCATAACTGTTGTAGTAGAACCATCAGAGGAATCTTTCTGATTAATCTGTATCCCTTGCCTCTTCCTCAAAACTCATTCCTGATATCTTACATGCACAAAATACACATTTATACTTACTGTAAAGTTAAATGCTCATCATCTATCTGCATATAATCTGCCTCAATATTCAAAGTATAATTGATTTGAAATTATATTTTAGAACATAATGAAACCTGCAGAAGAGCCAGGCATATAACGCTATGAGAGCAAAGTTTGAATTTCAAGCCCCATTGCTCCAGATCTCGCCCCAACTCTGCCCTCTCTATCCTGCTTTAGTGCATATGAAAGAAAGATTATTCTGTGTGTGCTCCAACAGTGGTTTCTCATGCCATCTGAGCTCTGGTTAATTAGGTTTTGTAAATGGGACCCTAGAGAGAGAGAGAAGAGAATTCAGGTCAGGGTATTCTGTACCTGTTAGAGTACCCTGTATCCAAGTGTTTTTTCCCTATAGGAGAAATCCTCTCCTTACAGACTTTTCTTGAACTGGTTATCATTCTTTCACTAAGATCACTGTTCCTCTCAAGGTAGCTTTCTCTGTATCCTTCTATTCTGGTTTTGGTAATGGTTCCTTTGTGTTAGCAGACCTAAAGTGTCACAACAGCTTCACTTCTACTAGTATCAGGTTATTGATATTATTACTAATATCAGGTTATTACTCTCTTTGGGTCTCTATATACCCACAAAGCTTTTGTAAATAACCCATCCTTGACTTACTGTAATTTAAGTGTACCACTTATTTCCTACTGAGATCCCTGTTATGTACACTTTAGAAATAAAGGATTAAAAAAAGAACCTGTATGTATTTGTGCTCTCCTTGAAGTCTGGGGCCATGATTTAGTCATTATGCATATTACTAAATTTGCTCCAGATTTAATCACATCAGATAACTCAAAGTACTTCTTTGGTAAATTCTATCTTCCAAAGCCAGAGTTCTCATGTCAATGTGAAATGTTAAGTCAACCTTATTCTTGAAATATGTATTTTGGAAGTAATATCCCTTTATTAAGTATATCTGAAATTCTTTATTTTATTCAACATCTTTAACAGATGGTCTTTAGATTTGCTATTCCTGAAACAGATAAATGACTAAGGCATTTTATTAATTTTTAAAACAAATTTTATTACATTACCTACATTTTTAACAAATGAAAACCATACAGTCAGTGGTCCTGATACAACAACTTCAAGAATGAGAAGTAAGTGGAAGCTCCACTGACCATCTCTGAGTTGTTATAGGCTCGATTGTCTAGTGATTAAAGTATTACTTTTAAGTTCATCAAGGACTTTCTTTTCAAAGTAAGTAAATAAGGATAATTTGGGGGACTTTTGTTTCAAACATAAGCAGACATTACTTCATTACTATTAGTTACTTCTGTGGGAGGTAACTAAGAGTCAGATGAAATATGATGACCTAGTATATCTGGGGACACTGGAGATCTGTTCAGGGTAAGTTGGAAAGGAAAGAGTCATAGAGAAAACCTTTGGAAGCCAGCAGACAATCAGTGGTAGCAGACTCATACAACATGCCAGCTGATCTTTCATGAAGAGCATGCAACTATGGAGTAAGGAAAGAATGCCCTTTACAACATATAGACCTAGGTAAATCAGACAGTTATATAAGAAAAATTAACCTTGACCTATATATTCTATATATTACACACCATAAACAAGTATGAAGTCTAGTAGAATCATCAATCTAAATTTAAAAGACAAACCAATAAACTTTCAATAAGAAAACTAGGTCAAGCATTTCATGCCATTGGGATATGCAAGGTTTTCTTAAAAGGGACATCAAAAGTTCTAACTGCAAGGAAAAAAAATATAACTATACTGCATTAAAAATGACAAAATTAAAATAGGGAAAATAGGTCACACAGTAATGAGAAGTAAAGTGGAAGCTCCAGATGAGCCTCTCTGAATTGTTATATTGAAAGAAAAAAAAGAACTTGAACAAAGAAATTTAAAAAAGAAAAGATAACCTAAATTAAAATGGTCAAAAGACTTTAGCAGGCACTTCACAAAGGAAGATATCACCATAGCCAGTAATGTAGGAACAAGGTATATTCTTATTTATTATAAGGGAAATGGAATTTTAAATTGCAAAATAATTTACATATACAGCAGACTACAATTCAAATGAAAGCACTGACAATATCAAATAATGTTTAAGATATATTTTCTTACGCTGTTGGTGGTGTATAAACAGTACAAACACTTATGAGATCTGTTTGGTAATACGCACCAAAATAAGTAATGTGTACACTTTGACACATCAATTTTGTGTCTAGACCTATGCCTAGAGAAATGTGTATTTGTGTTCATCATAATACTATTCATAGTAGGGAAATACAGGAAATGACCTCAATGTCAATCAACAGTATAATGAATTATTCCATTGGTGTACTCTTAAAGTGGATTATTAAAAAGCATTGAATGAAGGCATATTGTTATACAACATGATGTTGAGTGCCATAAGATAGCAGTGATTACTTTCAGAGGGGGTAGTGACAGAGAGAGCTTAAAGGAGGACTCTTGAGATGGTGGTAATATCTTTTTGTTTGAATTTAACACCATTAATAATGAGCGAAGAATTATTGAGCTGTTTTCATGACATACTTTAACCAAAATGTTTATCTAAAAAGAAAGCAAGGCATCTTTTTTCCTTCCCCAGAAAAATGTCAGCACCCAAGCTGACTCCTCCGCTTTAATAGAAAAACAAAACAAACATCACATTGTATATCCTGAGTTACCCATCTTCACAGGCTAAATTGATGTATTTAGTTAGGAAAGATTAGCGACATCTGATTATTCAAAGATCACAGAAAATATATTAAATATATTAAATATATTATATATATTAAATATATTTAAATATATTAAATATATTAAATATATTAAACAGAAAATCTTTTCATCAGATGCCACTGATGTTTGTGCTAGAGGCATCAAGTGGAAGCGCTCCTGGCTGCCACAGTTCCCAGAGGCTGGGAGTTTGTGGGAACACAATGACTTGATTTTTAACTTTTGCCTCTGTTTATCTTTACCCAATGATGCATTTCAGGACACCCTTACATTTCAGGTAGTGGAATGTGAAGACCTTGAAGAAACTTTAGAAACTAATCTCCCTCCTTGTTTTTCTCTTCAGCTCAAGTTTCCACTTTATAAAAGTTTGAATGTTTCCTTTAGGAGTTTTGGGAAAAAATGTGACTGGAATACTTTAAAAGTTCAGCAAGAGTAGATGCTAGCTAGATAGCTAGATAGAGATATATCTAAAATCATTAGTTTGTGACCCAAAGTTTAGATGTCAACAAATGGATCTTACCAACACCTTGAAAAGTGTGAGTGGGGGCCTCCCTGATTGTGCAAGGGGGTTACGTCTCAGCACTATGAAGCTATCCACCACCACTATTGCACAGGAGTTGGATCCCTGGCCAGGGAGCTGACCCAGCAGCAGACCTCTCCTGTCTCACCTGCTGCTCCCTTCAGCAGTGTGTTTCAGTGGATCCACCTGTTCTGCTCCCCACTTTGTCTCTGGTGACTCCTCTCAGCCCCCGCACCTCTGGCCTATCCCCCAGTTCTTATATGCATTAATAAATAAATCTTTGGGAAAAAAAAGTGAGTGTTTCTTAGCTAACCTGGATAATGGATTTCTTTGAACCATGCCTTGCTACCAAAGGTCTGTTTCCAGACAACTACACTTGAGGTCATATAAATCTGCTAACTATACTTTATTTATGAGTACTTGGAAGACTGAGAGTTTCTGGTTCTATAGAGCTTGGGAATTTTTAGTAACAACTGCAAAAAGCTTTCTAAAGAGTTTTTATGCTTCCACTCTTTTCCCACCACAGTCTTAATGCAATAGCCAGAGTTATTTTACTGCCATGCACACAAATCTCCAACAGTTTTCCATCAAATTTATAATCTCAATATGTTACCATGTCTATAAAACCTCTAGGCAGTTCTACGTTGGCAAATGTTTAACAACCAGTTTTCTGGGGGAAAGGGAGTCTTGATTTGTAACATTATGTCATGTAAATGCTCCCACCATGGCTGCTTGTAAGCTACCAATGAATCCACAGTAGAATTACAAAATTCCTGAAATTTCAATGTTAGTGCAACCATATTTTAGCAGGCTGGAACACACCACTAGATCTAGGTTACCTCTTAGTTAATTTCCTTAATCACTTTATTCCTCTCCTGTTACCTTACTTTTTTCTTCTTAGAATTTTTCACTCTGACATTAGGATGTAAGGTTGTAGCAGCGGAAATGATATCCTTTAAAGCTAAAAAGTGCCAGAATACCAGAATCCTAAAATATACTTAGTTAGTACTTACTGCATTAGAAAAATGTGTATTGAAAAGAAGAGTTATCACATTGAAAACTAAATAAATGATAATTATTCTAAAAGCCATAAAGTTGTATATGTATAACCACAATGATCAAACTCAAATTCCCAAACTGAGTAGATAATAAGTGCTGAGAACTTAATGTCAGTGAACTCAGTCATAGATTCTCAGAAAATGTCCTTACGGGTAGCATCATTTGCTCCCACAGTGGCCAGTACTGAGTGTTACCACCAATTACCAGTGGGTGTAAGGTTTGTGGCAAGATTTTCAAACATAAGATTCTCAGGAGCACAATTACAAGAAGTAATAAGGTTGGGGAGTAATAATACAGATGTAAGAACCATTAAAAAATTGGTTTCAGAAACTGGCAACACTTAAACAAAGAAACAAGAAAGAACAACATATTTAAGGCATCTCTTTCTTTGCAGATGCTGATTAATAATGTGATCTAAAAGCACTTCCATTTACATCTCTCAAGACACTTAGGTTGGAATTAAGGCTCATTTCTTCTTCACCAGGTCCTCATTTCTAGGCCTTGCATCTGAGGTGTATATTCACCTGTGAAATGGGAGGTTGTAACTTCATCCCCAAATAGTTACAAAAACCTAATAGAAATTGATCTGATCGGACCAGACATCTTTCCCACATACAGCCCCATCTCTCATTCCTGGGAATGTCGCAGTCTCCTTGCTAGGACCACTGTTTTCTAACAATGGTTGGAACTGGTATAGCAAGAGACACTAGCCCTGCTGATCAGTATTGCCTTGGCCTCTTCCAGTACCCTTGTGTGTTAGTTCTTGGTCCTCTGTCAAGCCGCTGAAAAGGAAAGCATGTCTTGCTTACCCTTCAGAGTTCAATTTTTCAGTGGCTTTGGAATCACTTCCTTCCCCTTGATTTCTAAAACGAGTTGCACCCAGCAGGTGCATTCCCTTTGTGACCTGGTCTAAGTGAGAACCAGCAGTCTGCTAGGCAATTAGCAGAGGTGTTAGCATTCCAGTTTTGTCTGTCTTGGTCACACACTTTCATGGTATTGCCACATATTTTATTTACTAATAAACCCTGGGGTCCCCTGCTCAGTCTCTTTACAGACCCTGAGTTTTTGTTTTCTCTCAGGAGCTTTGGAGCTCTCCTTTCTATGAAACAAAAGCAATAGCTATACCTTCACTTTAATTATTAACTACTTCCTGAATCAAATGACCAATTTTGTCTACTTTTCCGGATTTGCTTTGATGACTTCTAAGCCCAGTTTAAAAGGGGCTAAGACAAACTGTTTTGAAGTGCTGGAAATGTATCCCTACTGATAATATTTTTAATAGTAAAATGCTATTAAAATATAATAGGGAATTTCCCCTGTGGTGACAGGGGAAATTAATACAAATTCTCTCAAAGAGATTTGAAATGTAGATCATAACTTGTAAAAATTTAATTTTAAAATCCAAGATTAGTTATTCATCCATTCTAATGAGATAACTGGACTTCCTTGTCTGATTTATGTATAAATACTATTTTTTTTAAATTGTGAATAACTGGAAACAGAAGGGTTGGATGTAAAAACTATATATAACACATTAGCACAATAGTATTATAGAGTCAACAGAAGTATGTTTGCAAAAATGTTAAAAGCAGGGAGACATGTTTTATGAACATAGGTTATGAATCTGTATAAGTACATGCCGTATTTCCAGCTAGGAGCACAATGTCTCTCAGAGATCCAGTTAAATTTGACATAAGCTGTGTTCTTGGTCCCATGGGAGTTGAGAGCTTTTGCTTGTTTTCTGAAACCTCTGCACTTTTTTCACTATGCTTTTTTTTAAAAAAAATATTTATTTATGCATGCAAGAACTGTGGTATAGGCCAAAGGAACAGGAGGTGAGAGGATTCATCAGTGGCAAGAGAGGTCTGCTGTGCCATGTGGGTCACCTTCCTGACTGGGATCGAACTCATGCTGCAGTGGTGGTTGCTGCTTCATAGTACAGTTTAAACTCTTGTGCCACCAGGGAGGCCCCACAACTTAACCCTTACTTATATCAATGATTGTATGGTTAGGCTGGATTTTCTCTATACATCATTTCTCTAAATGTCACAGTTCCCAAGAAACTTAAGAATGATGTTTTGAGAACTTATAGATCTATAGCTATTTAATTAAAACAACAGCTGCATTATCTGTATTTAACATTCTTGCTGTCTGTTCCCCTTTTCTGAGATCCCTTGTGTTATTTGTAAGCACATTTGAGGTTGATGTAACCTAATGGCTAAACATTGTCTTCTGCACTGCTGTTTCATTTGTGTTCATTCCATTTAGAAGTATGACACTCTTATAAAATAAAATTGCTCTTTGATTAAGGGTGTGGAAGTTGCTGTAAATCCATTTAAAATCTCCCAATTTTAAACCTTCCAGTTTAAAATTTAATTTGTAGGAAAAAAGTTAGGTTTGTATACATAAGCCTAAGATTGTAAGAAAATACATTGAAATAGTCACAGTGGCTATAGTTGCTTAATATAATCATTAATGATTTTTATGTTTTATTTTCCAAGTGTATAGATGTGTATAGATCCATATATAAATACATGTATATAACACTAACATATATATATATATATTTATACCTCCGTGGTCAATTAAAGGGGATAAAGTTGTTTGCTGTATAAAGTGAAGACTATTTTAACATAGGCTAATATACATAATATTAGACAACTGATTTATTAATATTCTAATAGTTATTTAGAGTAATTGCTAATTTACTTTTAAAAGCAGGAATACATTTTTTCAGAGAGAAGTAGTTATTCTCTTGAGACCTAAGAACCTTTAGCAAATAGGAAGAATAAAAAAACTTGAGCCCAAACACTTTCTTGTTTCAAGATAGAATGCAAAGAGCAAAATAAGTTCCAAGGTAATTTTCACATTTTCAAGTAAATGTATTATTTTCTTGGTCTTTTCTTTATGAAATCTTTCTGTAGTTGAATCTCTTATGGAATTATGTTAAGCTTTTAGCTGCTCTGCTCTGGTGACATAATGTTTGCAAGTCTTTTCTAAGCCAAACCACCTATATTATGTTGTATCACTACACATTAAGTGTCATTAAATATCTATTTCATTTATCACAAATTTCGACATGTATACTGTAAATCGAAGAGTTAGTTTAAAATTGCTCAATACAGGGCTGTCACTTAGTATTAGGACAGGGAAAAGGCGATATGCTGGCATGTAAAAACCTTAAAAAACAATTTTCATCTGTTGTTAAGAAAACAAAAATTGCTTTCATGTTGTGAATTTTAATGAAAAAAAATTATGTGAACTTTGTTTCAGAAAGGAATTTATGGAACTATGGGGTTCATGCCTACATTTTCTTACACACTGTCATTTGTCAACTCTCCGGTATCAATCAAAATGAATTTTGTAAGGGTTATAAACAGTAAATAAACCCAGCCAAAATACTGCAGTTACCTTTTTTTACATAGGATACTTGTAAGAAGTCAGAAGACTGTGTGGTAGAGGTTATAATTTGATGTATTTTGATAAATTTCTGTGAGTTTAAATTATACATGCTCTTATTTAAATTCAGCTTGTCGTTGTTCAATAACAATGGTCTGAAAAAAGTTTATAAGTTTTGTCTAAATTTTTCTATAAGTATTTCTATAAGTATTTTTCTATAAGTATTTGACAACTAGAGAACATTATTAGCAACTGAAATGTAACTATTAATTAATCTCTTTCTCATTGGTTGTCCCACAATAATTTCTAGAAGTTCATCAGTTACACAACTAAAAGAGAAAAACAAATTGTTTTTTATTACTTTATTACATTAAGCTATGCTTTCCCAATGCTTGGAACGTTCCCCTCATTCAAGAAACCTCATTATCTTTCAAGACCCAAATCAAGCCCCATTACCCACAGGATATCTGCCTTCTTCCCAGGTGATGCCCTGAATTCCTACTATATGCCTATAATTGGTCAAATGTCAATATATAACATACATGTACATGTACGCATCTGTATTGTGCACATATATATGGGTATATGTGTATGTACGCATGTGCATGTCTGAATGTCTATTTCAAAGTTATTTTGAATATATGGATTATACCTTTTCATGCAAGTATCAACATTCATGTGTGCAGAGATGTGCAGATATGTATGTATATGTGTGTATATTTATGCACTTAGCTATATGTGTATGTATGCATATATGTGTGTAAATGTCTTTGTTTAAAAAAAATTAGTGTTTTTGAAGATAGGGATTATACCTTATTTATAATACAAAATTATACCTTATAATTTTTTTGTAATATTGATTAAAATGGGTAAGGGTATTCAAAATACCGAACCACAGTTTCATTCATCATGGGTTTAGACCTGTCAGAACAGATGCTGGCTGCCAACAACTAGTATGTCCATGGTGTGTGAACAAGTTAAATATTACTTCTTTTGTAAGGTACTTAAATGTGTGTATTACTTGGTTTTAAAAGTAATAATAAAATGATGAATTAAATAGTAAGAAAATCCCCAGGTATGTGCCACTAAACTGTAATTTTTGTTCCTAATGAAGTTTCAAAGACAGACCAATGGCCCCCTTTCTAACATAGAAGAACTGGCCAAGTTTCATGGGAGGCAAACCATTTCCACACCATTATATGACAACTGAGCTAGAACCACTTATATGAGCATAAATCATAGGCAGTCTTTATGTATTTACTTGATTTATTTATTTTTTTTTAAGATTTATTTATTTATGCATGCAAGAGCTGGGGTATAGGCCAGAGTTGAGGGATGTGAGAGAATTCACCAGAGACAGAGCGGGGAGCAGAACAGGCAGATCGACTTAAACACACTGCTGAGGGGAGCAGCGGGCCAGGCAGGAAAGGTCTGCTGCATGATGTGGGTCACTTCCCTGGCCGGCAGCAGGGATCGCACTTGTGCCACAATGGTTTCGGTTTGCTTCATAGTGTGGTGCTTAACCCACTGTGCCACCAGGGAGGGCCCTTTACTTGATTTAGCAACTATAAGCTGTGCTTACTGTTTGTCCACTTTGCACCAGGCCACTGCTAAGGGTTAAAAGAGATACTTAATATGTAATCTGCCATTTAAGAAATTTCCATAAGTTACATCATTATTTGAAGTAAGAAAACCAAAATGAAACATAACAGAGCAACAGACAAAACTAAACCAAAACAAATCCTAGAAATCTGACTTCCCATTTGAGGCTACTGGAAGAGCAGGATAGGGTGTGGGGAGCTAAGTGGGGAGAGAGCCCAGTGTGCTGTGGTGGATTATGGATGCTTTGGTGCTGGGTGTGGAATGGTGACATACATCTAAAGAGATGTGCACCACACCACTAATTCATACATAGTGTTGAAATAAAGCTAAGGTGTGCTATAGTTTATCAATAAATACTCTGTAACCAAGTTTTTGATAGTATTATTTGGTAGCTTTCGCATCTCATTCTTTTTCATGCAAACATAAAAATGCTGAATTTAATATTGTTGGTTCTCTCTCTCTCCCTCTCCCCCTCCCCATGCCTTCCTTCTCCCACTCTCTCTCTATAGCAGTAACAATTTATGGAATCAGTAATTTCTCACATTCTACTTGAAAAATGTTTCTTTATCCAAAGGTTAACTCCTTTAGGAGCACAAACCCCTAAATTTTCTCTGTTGCTATATTAGTTGGTACAACTAGATTCACTAGACTCATAAATCTATCAATTTTCTAGTCTATAACAGTGTAATCCCTGAAATCTCATAGATATAAATGGAATTGCTAATTTTCAATAAATCTACAGAAACAGGTAATAGTGTCATGGGCCCCCAGTTTCAATCATTTTAGCTATAATAGATGATACCACAGGGCTCACAATGGGTCATAAAATTTACTGATCAAATACAGGTTTTAACCCCAATGCATTTTTTAACTTTTTTTCTTTTTTTGTCAGTTTAAGTATGAATCTGGGAATGATTTCTCACTTGAAACTGGCTGTAGGTTAGGAAAGAGGAAAAACTAGTTTTTCTGTGTTAGTATTTGCTACATAGACACAATGGAATACTACTCAGCAATCAGAAATGAAAAACTAGACTCATTCATGGGAACATGGATGGATCTGGAGGGGATTATGCTTAGTGAAGCAAGTC
>JAGFMF010011799.1:3773080-3790926 GCA_019455555.1 Galemys pyrenaicus | reverse complement strand
TGAGGTGATGGTGTACTGGTGAGATGGTGATGGGGAATACATGGGGATTACAATTAATGGCAAGTATATGTAAATTTTAAAATATTTTAATAAAAAAAACAAACAAACAAACAAAAAAACAACCACTACCTAATAGTCAAGAAGTTATTTACTTACAATTTTAGCATTGGGGCCTCCCTGGTGGCCTGAGGAGTTAAAAGCACAGCACTATGAAGCTGTCACAGCCACTGCAGCATGAGATTGATCCCCAGCCAAGGAGGTGACCCACATGCAGCAGACCTCTCCTGTCTTGCCCGCTGTTCCCCTCAGCAGTGTGTTTCAGTCAATCTGCTTGTTCTGCTTCCCACTCTGTCTCTGGTGAATCCTCTTATTCCCCACACTTCTGGCCTGTATCTCAGTTCTTGTATGCACAAATAAATAAATCTCTAAAAAAAAATTAGCATTGAGAAAACATGACGTTATACCTATATTTGCATATTAAATACACATTTTTAGTAGAAATATATTTTAAATGAATGATAAACTTATGTTCTTGAAGTGAATTCTCTACAGTTAATTTAATCTCCTGTATAACTACAAAATATTTTCTATTGCTTTTTAAAAACAGAATAATATCCTTCTGTAACTGGTGGCTGAAGTGACTCTTGCAGGTGAGGTTAAATGGCCCCAGGGAAAATGCTAAAAAGTATCACATTTTGGCTTAGAAGCAACTGATAAGAAACATAAGGGACTACAGAAGCAGCCCTGGGCTTTTCAGTGTACTGGATTCAGCATCTGAGAATTCAGTGTTTGGGGTTCAGCATTTCTGAGATCAGCAATTTCAGCCTTCTCTGAGCAGATCTTCCAGAAGTTCTGCGGTGGAAATGTTCAGAGGCTTTGCAAGTACTGAGTGACTGAAACTTCCTGGTTTTGTTACTGTTACAGCCTGGCTGGGAATAGACAGGTTTGGGCTCCTTGCTGAGCTGTGAGTATGGGAAATTTGTTGGGTTCTTCTGCTGCCGTAGCTGATGTTTTAAATGTCATTTGTTTGATGTTGTGCTGGGGCATCTCGGCAGCTCTGAAAGCAACTTCTGTAGTGTCTTCTGTTGTCTCCGTGAGTTGGAGCATGGCCTGTAGTCTGACAGCTGCGTGTTCCAGGCAGGATGATACCATCTTGGGCATGTGGCTTATTGCTCAGGAAAGAAGCTCTGCATCCTCAGGGTGGGAAGATGCCCTTGTAGCTGCTTTTTTTTTTTTTTTTTTGGAAGATTTATTTATGCACACTAGAACTGGGGTGTTAGCTACTTTTTATTTAGGAACTTGAAAACACTAGGCACTGCTTCAGGTGAGGTAAGTGGCCATTTTTGGCCTCAGTAACTCTTTATTTTTCCCTGGTTTGTTAAATCGCTTTGTTGTTCTCTGAGCCTGAGTAGTCTTGCAATTGTCTATGGGGTGAAGAACTCAGACAGTGACTGATAAACTATTCTGGCAGTGTCCTGACCAATTTTAGTGCCCCTTGCTGCCCTGTATCACTTTCAATTGATATATTTGGTCTTTCTTTGTGATATTTCACCATTATATGTAAAGTCTTTTCACTTGTTCATGATAATGATCATTCATCTACATGTTAAAATGAGTTAAAAATATTTCTTTAGATGTATCAAGAAATTGTTTTCTGGCTCTGCATTTATATATGGAATTGGTAATGTTACCGGACTGCAGCTGGCAGAAGGAGTGGTCTCTGACTCCCCTGCAAGTTAGTGTGGCAGTCCTTCCTCAGAAACCTTTTATGTAGCAGTGTGCCGCCTGGATCGTGGAATGGACCAATTAGGTGTAAGCTGTGGGATGATTGATACCAGGACTCTGCCTCTCATCACAAGTCTGTGGTAGCAGAGTGCCTTTTGTAAATTACACTTCCTGAATTCTGGAACAGGCCAAAATGGATCAATCAGGTGCAGGTTTAGAAAATGGACCAATCAGACTGTGTGGGGGGGACACCTTGAAAGTGAATATAAGGCCAGGTCGAAGGAAGCGTAGGATATACATTTGGATAGAGAGCTGATTGGGAATCTGAGCGACCTGGAGGGGCAGACAGAGAGGCAGCAGCCCAGAGGAAGAAGGAGTCCGGAGAAGCAGCATCCCAGAGGAAGAAGGGATCTGAAGAAGCTGCAGAGGAAGAAGAGCTCCTGCAGAGGAAGAGGAGAAGACAGTTCCAGCCTTCAAAGAAAGGAGAGAAGCCTCCAGCAGCTGCCCTCTGAAGAGGGAGAGAGACTGAAGGACTTTGTAGGGACTGGGACTTGGTCCTGGCTGTAACACTGACTGGAAGGAGCACCAAAGGCCCTGGGCCTGGTGTCTCAAAGAGCTGTTTGTTGGTGGCATAAACCAACAACTCACAAGAGATGTAACACTGGAACACCACCTTTGCAGGCCCGTAGTGGTCATTACTACTGGACAGTGCTGCCTAGAACTGGTGACCGGTGACTGCTAACACTGATGTTGTCCGGATGAAGCAGCCAGCCTCTTATAGATACATGAGCATTCTTGTTTCCCCTGTTTGTAAATAAACCCCATGACTGTTGTTCCTGTAGCCTGAGGTCCCTTGCAATTATGCGCTCGAGTGAGAACCCATAGATAGTGACCTGTATCGGGCACTGTCCTCTAATAGGCTATAGCCTCTGCCGCTATATAGCACTTGATTCTGGTTTGTGGCCTTTTGGTCCTTAGGAGCTTTTTGGGGGCTCTCTGGCCTCGGGCCCTCCTCTCACCCCTGTCTCAGACAGAGCCTCCTCTGCTCCCTGTTTCAGTAACTGAAATATGAATATAATTGCTCTTTAAACAAGTTTATGGATTTGGTACAAAAATGAAAATATCATGAATACTCTAGGTGTACCATTTCCATAAAATAATGGTGAAAGTGTGAAATTCACTCTAAATGAATGCTTCCCCTGCAGTATTGAAACATTTACAATCTGAGTTACAGTGAATGGGGAAATTTCTGGGTTAACCCCAAGTGTGAGTGTGACAGAAAGGATAGACTAATTATGTTCTTTGCTGAATTTTTAAAATCAAAGCTGGAATAGATAAAAGAGTTGAAATGCTAACTCAGTATTCCCTTGTTTAACTACTCTTATCAGAAATGTACACATAAATCAGGTACTGGTGAGCAAAATACTGACCTGGTAACATTCATTTCTGTTTATTTTCTGGAGCGCTTATAGTAATATTCAGATGGCTTCTCTTTTATAATGCACATTTTCTTCTTTTCTGTGTGGTCAAGGTGAATTAGTAATAGAAGTTAAATAAATCATATAAGTACAGTATGTCATATGTGGAATCAGGCCTTGCATGACTAGTTCTAGTATAAATAAACAAAATGGGAGAGAGCATTCGCTATAACAGTTGGGGTTGGCAATGAGAATTTTTTTAAAAAGTAAGCCTTTATTATAAAAAAAAGAGGAATTCTAGTAATCTTGACAAGAAGATTGGTTTTACTGGTCAGGTCAGTACCCTTATGAAAATTAAATGCTGTGTTGTACAACAGAATCTATGCTGAAGCTACAAGATGGATCACAACATGTTGAGAAGTACGTGAATATACTCTTATATTCCCCATAAATATTTATTAACATCACACATGATTTTGATAAATATATTCTGAACAGCAACACAAATATGTCATACTCAAGACATTGAAGAGAGGTGTATGACTTCCTCTGACTAACTCACTGAAAATAGGATTGAAATGTCTAGGGTCAAAATCATTACTACCATTTCAGACTTTGCCACTAACAACTAGACTATAGCTATTAGCATTTGGTAGACTAAGTTTATCATATTAACCATTGGAGAAATAAAACATTATTCACTAGTTATGATACTGGGACTATATTCAGGAATATCTTTTTCATTTAGCAGGACTATATATGTGAGTATCATTGCCTGAAACTTTCATTTGTATGAGTTACCCATTTGTTTATTGTTATACAGTTATTTATCTATTTATATATTTCCTTCATCTTATTCCACAACACATTTGAACAACATAAAGAAAGTATGGTTTTGAAATATGTCTTGGAACTTGGTAAAGTGAGTCCACTGTGGCCTGTTTCCTGGAAGGTTCTGGCTAAATTTGCAAGCTTTCTCCCTGAAATATTGCAGGGGGAAAGCTTGCAATTTTATCCATGCAGGAGTTTTATTGCCATACTGTCAGATGCCCACTAGGAAACTGAAATATCTGGATGTTTGAATTAGAATTTCTCTCTTCAGCAGATTTTGTTGCTTGGACAGACATTGTGTCAATGAAAAGTCTTTTCCTATTTGTTTCATCTCACGGAATATTTGAATACAGATGTGTGAAAACAAATTGACAGGCATCCGACTTAAATCAGTGTTACTGTTCTGACCCCTTTTAAAAACTGTAAAACCCTTCCTCCAAAAATCATAGAAATTATATTTATTTAGATGAACCAACATAAAAAGAATTCATTATAAAGACCTAATTCTCAGGTTTCTCTTTTCTAGACAAGTTATTTTCTTTGATTATCATTTTAATTCATGGATTAGTGACAAAGAATGTAGTATATGAAAAGATAGTCTGGTAATTATTGGCTTCCCTACAGACTGAAACAATGTATCACATTGTACACATAAAAATATGAAAATGCTTGAGATATTATTTTATATTGAAAAAAATTAATTATTTAAAATGTGGTTTTATTTTTTCATATGCAGCCAATCATATTCTATTATTAAAACTGTTGCCATGGTTTCCAGTTTGAAAAATTATATTTATTGTATTATGGCAACATATTGGAGGTTGTGTATTCACATTAAAAAGAAAAAAGATTGAACAAAATTACTTTTCCAATAAATTAAATTGTTCCACACAAATATATTTATAATTACAGCTTATTAAACAGATCTTATATTGGTCCAGTTTACATTTTGAAAATTCTTTAGTTAGAAAAAGATTCAACTCCTTTTTATTCACGTTTTCTCAAATTAACTTTATTTTTCACAATGAAATGTTCAGGGACAATCTGAAAACATTCCAGGTTGGATTGCAATATAGGGGCTACAGAGAGGGAGGGGGCTTTGCCATGCCTATACTTAGAATAAAGGGAGAAAAGTATGAAAGACCAAAGAAGTGGACTCTAGAAATCAATAGCTCTTTTTTATAAATTGGGGGATTTTACTTTCTTTAATGTTTGTGTTCCATGGCACATCTGCACTGCTTTCCCTTGTACCTTGCCTGACCTGGGGTCTCCTTGGTGGCACAAGGGGTTGAGTTGCAGCACACTGAAGATATCCACAGCCACTGAAGCATGAGTTCAATCAATCCCTGGTCAAGGAGGTGACCCACTGGGTACAGTAGACCTCACCTGTCTCACCCGCTGCTCCCCTCAGCAGTGTATTTCAGTGTTTCTGCCTGTTCTGCTCTCCACTCTGTCTCTGGTGAATCCTCTCACCCCCTGCACCTCTAGTCTATACCCAAATTCTTATATGCATAAATAAATAAATCATTTTTTTAAAAAAGAACAAGCTGATCTATTGAAACACACTGCTGAGGGGAGCAGCAGGTGAGACAGGAGAGGTCTGCAGTTCAACCCTGAGATTTAACCCCTGCACCACAAGGGAGACCCTTCTTTCCACCAAATTTGTAATTTTACTTAAATTACTACCTACTTCATATTTATAACTGTGTAATCGTAAGACAAATTTTATGTGTCCATTTCAGAGCCTGGAAAAGCACTTCTAAGAGACATTGCTGCAGTTCACCCAAGGCAGGGTGTGTGGTGGTGGTGACTGTGACTGAACCTGCATATTCCTTCCCAGAGTACTGTCCACTCACCCAATGCCTGTTCTCCTATGCTGTCCCTCTTTCAGAAAGACTGTTCTTAAATGATGTGAAATAAGGGTTTAAACATGGCCACTTTTTGAATCTTCTTTTCCTCATATTTTAAGAACAGGAAATTCTTGATGCCTAGGGCTGAAATCAAGTGACTCTGAGTTGAAACTCCCAAAATGAGTGACAAATCCAAAGATGACAGGGACACCAGAAGCTGGAAAAGCAACAAATAGACTAAGTTTTTTAGTTTTGACATTTTTTTCTGAAGATTCATTAAAAATTACAGTTAGACTACAGAACTGAGTTTTAAAATAGCTGAAAGTTACAGCAAGGTGTTAATATACATTGTATGTATTGAATTCCACCATTGTTGCAGAGCAACTAACTTTTTTGAGCTTTTACTACATGCTACGCACTATGCTGAACATTTAATTATGTGTTAACACATTCAATTTACTGAAAAATTGGTATTATTTTCCCCATTTTGCTGTTGAAAAAAAAAAAAACAACTGAGACGTTCAGAGAAGTTAGGTAAGATGCCATAAACATATGTCCTATGCACTGTGCTAACGGGGATTACCTCATTTACTCTCTACAACAGATGTAAAGTGAGCTGATATTATTTTCTCCAATTTTCTGATTAAAAAAATTCAGGGTTTGGAGTTATTAAATGGTCTTCCCAAACTCTGGCTGCAGGACAGAATGGGTGATTACTAGAGAATGGATTCAGATCAAGGTCCCTTGCCTCCTTCTCCTCTTCTCAGGGATGTAACTTGCACTGAGCAACCAGTTTGTACATAAAACTAGCTCATTTTCTGAATCATCTCTGTGTTGCTTTCAGACTTGTGGTAAAGTCTGAAGACATTTCCCAACATGATTGACTACTGGTCAGGCTTTAGGACATTGTATGTTTTAGAAGTACAGGCCCACATTTGAAATGTCAGTTCCCTCATACCCACCAACAGATTACAAAGAACCTTTTGCTACAGTCCACTGTACCCCATTCACTCTGATTCCAACCCCTCTCTGTTTAGTAGTCTCAACTCTGTTGTCAGAATTTAAGGATTAATTTTTGTTTTGTTTTGTCTATTTGTTTGCTTTGCTTCTTTATATTCCATATAGGAGTTAAATCATCTGGTCATTCTCCTTCTGACATATTTCACTGGGCATACTCCCCTCAAATCCCATTCATGTTGTTGCAAATGGCAAGATTCCATCTGTTCTTTATAGCTGAATGGTATTGCATAATGTGTATATACTGTGTCTTCTTTATCCGGTTATCTATTGAAAAATACTTAGGTTGTTTCTATAGTTTGACTACTGGAAATAGTGCCATAATGAATGTAGGGTAGATAAAGCTTTTTGAATTAGTGTTTCCATATCTTCAGATGGATACCTAGAAGTGAAAATGCTGAGTTATATGGCTGATCTACTAAAATATATATCTTATTTTTAAAATAAATACATTTTAGAGAAATATTTGCTATAAAAAGAATTAGTGCTGTATTAATTATTTATGATTAATTACTTACCTAATTACTTATACTTTTGAATTATCTCTGGAAATTTTAGTGACTCATAACTTACAAATATAGCAGATTCACCCTGTACCTCAATGCTAAAAAGTGTTCATGTGTGTGTGTGAGCGTGTGTGCACACACACACACTAAATATATATAGTTATGTATATATAATTCAAAATACATAAATATTTTCTAGCATGCAAGCATAGTGATTGGCAAGCAAACTATGGGATATTATAAATAATAAAATTATAATTTTGAAATGCAGTTTATTATTTTGAGATGACATGTAGAAAAGGATAACCTAGATAATTAGTCCCTGAGTAACTGAATGAACTACATTAAAACATTAAAAGATGAAAGATAAACAATATAAAAAATAAATAAAATAAAATATCATTATTCTAGCAACTTTTGAAAAACCCATGTCAATACTGGGGAAGAATACCATATAATTATGCTATCCACAGAAGTATGTTTTCTGTCTATACCAGTGCTGTTTGCTATCTGTATGATGAGATCAAAAAAGTAAAAGACATATAGAACCTACAGTCTGTATTTTTAAAAGACTTTTAAAAAGATGAACATAGTTTTAAGTTTAAAGCAAGAGGTACCAAAACACACAAGGATTCTGTTAATCTCAACATTTTTTATGGAAATTCAATTTAACAAAATATAAAACACATTTTACCAGTAGTGATTATGTTTTGAGTATCCTTAAGGTTTACCTTTTTTTCACCATATTCTATCTTGGTTTGGCTTATTTAGAAGGTAATTATTCATGGCTCAGGTGTATTGCATTCCCATAGCAGAAGCCAAATGCTGTCTCGAGAGAGAGGTGGGTGTGAAATATGGTCTTGCAGGGTGATTCCACAATTATTACTGTCTTCTCATTTAACAACATTGCTGATACCCATCTTCTGAAGAGCAAAGTAGTATGATTTATAGAGTGGTTGGACACATGTTCTGTTCTAATCTTATTATTTTCAAAGTTTTCCATTTTCATAAACCTTGATGGATTTCAGGTGTGAATCTTCTTCATTAAGTTCATAATTTGTGTGTAAGGGACAAAAGGTCAAAGAGTTTGGTCAGCAAAAGGAAACCCCTAAGAAATAATTAAATTCTTTTGCGTCACATGTGGTTTGAATTTCAGAATTAAACTATATTCTAGTTTAATGTTAAAATACAATTTTTAGTTCTTATCCTATTGTCTTTATATGAGCACCAATATTGGGAGAAGTGATTATTAAGCAAATGAACAGAGCACTGAAATAAAGATGCAGCTATTCATAATTCTCAAAGGATAACATTCTTTCCAATCTTTTACCTCCCCTCTATTGTACTTCTATGTTTGAAAATATTTTACACATTGATTTTCACTTCTTCAACAGTTGTTATATCTCCTTGATCCTTTTCTCAGCATGGGACCTGACTCAATCTCAAAGATAATATCTTTCAGATGGAAATATTTCTCTTACTGATACCAAATAAACTTCCAATATGAAACTGACACCCAAGTTTTATTTAAAGGAGGAAACTGTGCTAACATATCCAAAAAGAATTTGCACAGGTATGTAACTTTATAAAAAGAGGAAAGTCAATGAATAAAAAGTCCCCTTTGGTTCATTTGCAAGCAAGTCATTATTTCCATTGGAGCAGCATGCTAAAGATTGGGAAAAAGAAAATAAGCCTTTGTCAACTGTGAATTTTAGCTGCTATATTCTCTCTCTCTCTCTCTCTCTCTCTCTCTTTTTTTTTTTTTTGCAAGTCCCCTATAGGAAAAGAGTAACCTCCAAGCTCTCTAGAGAAGTGAGGTATGAACAAATTGTAAATTGAGATAAATTTGAATAGAGAACATTTACAAAAATAAAGTGAATTGAACACCTTAAAAATCTCAATATAATGCTTAATGGTACATTGGAGGAAAAAGCAGCTTGCAAATGTGGCATGAAATAAACAGATCATCACTTAGAAACATAATACTCACTAACCCTAGAGACACAATTGAAGTTCATCCCAAGTACAGGGCCTGGGAGTTTGGCCAAGAAAATTATCTCATGGGGTCTAGGGCTTGATTTGTATTTCACATAATATGAAGTGGCATTCATTACCTTGTAATCGATATGCAGATAAGAAGAAATTATTTATGGCACAATTAACTGGGAAGGAAAGAGTACCATATATGTACATATGGGAGAACTGAGGATTTCTGACAGGACCATAAACCATAAAGAGACTTTTGACAATGATCAGACCTCTGAGATAACCTGCTGCCTTGGAAATTCATCCAGCTTTATGTACTCTAATATATTTGTAATCATCTTTTTGTGTCATGCGTCAAGTGTAAACTGTATGTTTATGAAAATTTCCTCCCCTAAAAAATTAGCTAAAGTCATTTTGAGTTTTTGAAATATTAGAAAATTGTTCCCAAAATGATCTCCTTGGAATATACATTCTATGCGATGTTATTGATCAGCTTGGGAGGTGCTGGGTTGAAAAAGGGACGAAGACTCTCTAGAGCCCTTCATACTCTAATATCTGTTGTGACTCTCCAAGAAGAGGATAAATTATGTAGTACTTCCCAATCTTATTTAATTACAAAGCCCTTTTCTTGACATGTCTCTTTGACAGAGAGAGAAGAGAAAGCTAGAGACTATTTTTCACAACTTACCAACATGCACTTGAATGTGTCTTACCTCATCAAACCAAGTGCTTTTTTTTTAAGTCCCCTAATTTATCTCATCCTGCTTGACAACATCCCTGAACAAGGGTGCTTGGATGGAAACTCCTGTTCAGTAAGGCAGCTTGTTTGATGACCTCCCTCCCTATTGAGTCAGTTGGCTCCAGTACTTCTTGATCCTGCAGACTTTCACTTGGAAGCTCAGTTATGCCATAAACATCAGCTCATCAATGTATGCCCAGTTCTCCCAGGACTGAGGTTGCCCACGTGGAAATTTGGTGCCTTGTATTCTGAGCTATGAACAGGAAAGAATAGTGCCTGGAATGATGTTCAACATGGAGGGCTACTACAAGAGAATACTGATAACATCTCATTAGCTTTTGACATGTTGCTTTTCAATGTGCCATTAATGCACGGTTTACCCTATCTGGAAGGCAAACCTTTTACACTTTGGCTTTCCAAACATTTTTTTTTGTTTTGTTTTTAATAGCAATAGTAGAAATGCCTAAACATCATGAAATGTTTATTGTCTATTAGGAACCTTGCAGAATACTTTAAGGCAGTATCTTATTTCAATTAATTTCTAAAAGTTTACTAAATTTTTACTTTGAGAGCTTTAAACAGATGCAAAGCATACCGCCAATGTATCTATAATCCAGAATTTATAGTTAAAAATTATATCAGTTTTCTTTCATTTTTTTAAATAAGAAAAATAAAATACTAGAGCTAAATATGAAGTCTTTTTAATCCACTTTCACATATACTATTCGCCTCCACCATTTCTAGAGGCAAACATGTATTTATTGTATCTCCTTACATTTATATTTATAGATTCTTATGCCTGAATATGATCTCATGAAAAATATATGGGATTATTTTGTGAGATTTTCATAAAAACACATACAAATCACACCATAGTATACATACATCATTTTGACACTAGCTGTTTTCTCTTACCATTGTTTATAAAGTCCTATTTAAATCAACATAGCTCAGTGGTTCTTAACCTCTTATGTGCTATAAGCCCCTTTGGTCCTGGTGAAGCTAATAGACTCTTTCTTGGGGTAAATTTAAAATTTTCCTCAATAAAATATGTAAGACTACAAATTAATTTAATAACATTAAAACATAACTAGCAAAATATAAAATATTAAGAAACAAATAGCAATGTAACATCTTTTTTATTATTGTATTAGAGAACAAGATCTGATGGTGAATTTTACCACTCTAATAGGGAGGAAGTGATTCTTACAGTTTTTCTAGATGTCTGCAGCAACATGAAAACAATCCATAAAGTCTAATTTGGACAATCTCATGCTGCTCTGTTTTATAGTCCACGTCATTAGTGAAAGAAAATGCTAAAATTATAGTAGGAGCTTAGTGATGATAACATATAATTTCATTTCCATTCAAGCTCACAAACTTCCTATATTAATTGCTTATGTCTTTTTTCAGTCTGTTTGACTTTTTAACAGTGCTTATGTATTATTTTACTCTAGGAATTTTTAAAATATTCTATTTAGTTAAATCTATTTATTTTTACTTTGAAGACTGTCCTTTGTTACTTGTTTAAAGTAGAATATTTCCTTATTATTCTAATAATTTAAAACAGTATTTTTCTTTTTCAGGATTATAATGTAATGGCCATTTTAGAAACATCTTGTAAGGAAGGGGCTTAATTTTATTCTCTTTAGTATCTTACTTAATCCTTACAACAAAGCCAACATTTTGATAATATTATTATCCTCTTTCAAGTTGCAGATTAACTGTCATCTTTTCCCCATGCCTGTCAGTGCCAAATATTCCCTTTAATATGTACCTTCACTTCCTGAATTTCTATTCCATTTGTATTCATGTTTGTTGTTTTTTTTTTTCACTTACTTTCTTTTTTTTTTTTTTATTTTGTTGCTTCCAAAGATGACATTTTGCTATTCTGATTTGTAGTCCACATTAATACTAAAAGAAAATGCTAAAATTACAGTAAGAGAGTAAGAGTTAGTGACAGTGAGTTAATGTGCTTTTTCTTTTTAAATTTCCAATAGTTACTATTAGAGTTTTGGCCCCAAAGAGTTAAATCAATATGTTACAATGTATTTTGCTTTGGAGTGCTTTCAGATGTTAATATTAATGTAGGAAAAATCATACAATTTTGTTGCAATTCGTTTATCCTTAGATTTAGAGGAAAGATTTTCCCTTTCCCAATCTTTTTTTTGGCAAAGATCACATTCTCACTTTCTGTATTCTGTACTTCAACACAGGCATATCTAAAATAATGACAATAATTTTCATAAACTATACACATAGGTCATCTTAGAGAAAGATAAAATTTCTCTTCTGTAGGAAAGGGAGGGGATGAGATTCCAAATCTAGCTGGGCTCCTGCCACTCCATCTCTGGTGGTCTTCTGTTGGCGCCCTGACGCCCCGCCCTCCGGGAACACTGTGACATCAGTGCACTTCTTTGGGGGAGTGACTTTGCCTTTCCTGGTCATTGCGCATGACGGCCCCTAGCACGCCAAGTAAGGTTATGTAATTGCTCATTGGCTGAACGCTGTTAACTTGCTCCTTCCTTCTTGTTCACGATATATAAGCTCTGCTGTACCTGAAATAAATTTGAGACATGCCTTGACCAAGCAAGTGTGCATGTCTCCCTCCGTGGTGTCCTTCTCCCTCCCAACCCTTCCCTCCCTCAGGTCGCTGCTCTCCCCTGGAAGCCCCCCCCCCCGTTGACCATCCTGCAGGTCGGGACAGTCTTCACGGGTCCTTATATGGTCAGGAATGGGGAGAATATCTAGCTGAGGAGTCTGGGAATGAGAACCATATAGTCTTGCTGTGACCCTGTCATGCTCTCCTTCTCTTCAACTCAGTTACAATTTTTTTGGCGTTCCTGGGCTAGAACTTTGTGAGTGTGTGAAAGTCAAAGGAGCTCTTTCTACCCAGAAACAATTCAACAGTTATAGCAATTGTTTGCCTCTTTTGTTTCCAGAAATTCTATGCTATGTATTAAATGTTACAAATAAGACTGTTGTTACTAAAAAAAATACCCACATTGGTATCCATTTAATTGCAAAACTGCTTTTTTTTAAAAAAAAAAAAAAAACATTTATTTATGCATACAAGAACTCCGGTACAGGCCAGAGGTGCAGGGGTGAGAGGAGTCACCCGAGACGGAGTGGGGAGCACAATGTGTGTATCTACTAAAATGCACTGCTGAGGGGAGCAGCGGGTGAGACAGAAAAGGTCTGCTGCTCCATGTGGGTCAGCGCCCTAGCGGGGGGGTCTGCAGTGATTGTAGATAGCTTCATCCTGCAGTGCCTTAATGCTTTGCACCACCAGGGAGGCCCCAGAAAACTGCCTTTTTCAAACACACATTTTCACCTCTTATTTTGAAAGTTTTAGACAATAAAATCTACAAAATGGTACAGAGTTCCTGTAAAACTTTAACCCAATATCCACTTATCTTAATATTGTCTATATCTATGGCACTGTGATAAAAATTAAGAAATTAACTTTGTAACAATGCTGTTAATTTAATAAAAACTCTAAAACAGTTCATCAGTTTTTTCTCTGTCCCCTTTCTCTATTCCAGTATATGCTACACATCCTACTTGCATTTATTTTGTGTGTTTCCTTAGTATTCGCTGAATTGTGACAGGTCATTTGTCTTTCCTTGTCTTTTGTGACCTTGGCATTTTTGAGGAGTACTTGTAGAATATCACTAATTTAGGTTTCTTTGGTATTTTCTAATGATTAGATTGAGGTTGCACTTCTAGTAAAAGTATCACAGATGTGGCACATATGTCTCTCTACATCCTTATTTTTAAAAACAAGATTTATTTATGCATACCAGAAGTGAGGTACAAGCTAGAGGTGCAGAGGGTGAGATTATTCACCAGAGACAGAGTGGGGAAGAAACAAGCAGATCCACTGAAACACACTGCTGAGGGGAGCAGCGGGTGAGACAGGAGAGGTCTGCTGTACCTTGTGGGGTCAGCTCCCTGGCCAGCCCTGGGGATTGAACTCATGCTCATGCTGCAGTGACTGTGGATAGCTTCATAGTGCTGCAACTTAACCCTTTACACTGTAACAGGGTGGTCCCAGGAAAAGGGGAAGTTCCAAAATCCTGGTTCCGCCCTAAGTGGGTGGAGCTAAGGAGGATAAGAAGATTTCTGCAGAAAAGAGAGGAGGAAGAAAGGAAGATGGAGAACAGCAAGGAGACCTGGAGGAGGCACGTGGAGCAGAGGGACATGTGAAGAAACTGTGCTTGCTTTTTAGTCTTAGACTGGTTAAAACAAATGTGAGTGAGAGACCCGTGGGGAGGTTAACAATGGCAGTTTTCATCTTAATTTTAATTTTGCTCTTTTCCTCCCAGATTTGTCTAACTCTTTCTAACCCTTTTCTATAGGTCTCTACTAAAAATTCCTTTAAATGTGTGCCAAAATTTTGGGCCTTACTTTAAGCCAATCCTATTTGGCTGGACTTTTACCCTCAAGGAAATGAGTAACTTTAAATACTTAACTTAATAACTATATTCTTTATTCTTTCTTTATTGTACCCTAACTATATTAAAGTTCCTTTCCATTAAAAATTTTATGTTTATCTTAATGCGGCAAATAACAAAACCCATTCAAAAAAAGCAAGCTTAAAAATTCTAAAGTACTCCTCTCCCTGCCGTGTAACAATACCACCATGGAGGTCCCTCTCTTGCACATATTTTTTAGAGCACTTTCTGATTTACTAAGATACCACAAGGGCAGTGTGTGTTTTCTTTTGCACAACCTTTGCATTAACCACTTTTCTCAAGGATCCCTATTACCCCCAAAGCAAGGCTTTTAAAGATTAAAATAAAAGCAATGTTTCCTACATTGGCATAGAAAAAAGCTTGGCAAATTTTGCAAATGATCAGCTTGCAGATTAGGCTTGCAAATTGGGCTTGCAGGGCATCTAGGCTCTACTGCAACTATATCATTCTACTGTTGTAGCATATAACCAGCTATAGACAGTAAGTAAATGCATAGGTGTCAGCTTAGTCCAATAAAACCTTATTTACAAAAATAGTTGATTTGGTTCAGTGGGCTTGTATTTTGCCAGTCTTTGCTCTAGAATAGCAAGCCAAGTGTTGATTTTCACATATATAATCAAAGACAAAAAGAAAATATGTTTTCACTTTCTCTGGTGAGAAAGGTACTGGAGTATTCTTATGTAAATGTAATTTTTAAAAAGATTTTATTTGTTTATGCATATAAGAGCTGGGGTACAGGCCAGAGTCCAGGGAGGTGAGAGGAGTCACCAGAGACAGAGCTGGGAACAGAACAGGCAGACTGACTGAAGCACACTGCTGAGGGGAGCAGCAGTGAGGCAGGAGAGGTCTGCTGCGCCATGTGGGTCCCCTCCCTGGCCAGTGGCAGGGATCAAACTCACGTTGCAGTGGCTGCAGTTTGCTTCATAGTGTGGTGCTTAACCCACTGCGCCACCAGGGAGGCCCCTTATGTAAATGTAATTAGCTTGGGTCTCACTACTTAAGAATTTTTAACTATTGTATTCAAAATAGAAGAACGATAACTAGTATTTCTCATTTGGTTTAAAATATTTAACATGTAGTTGGTACAACTTTTATCATTTTCAAATAAATCAGTAATTGAAATTTTAAAGTAATACCTATCAAGGACAACTAAGTCAAAGATTAATGGACATAGGAAATAAGAAAGACTGACTGCTTGCTAAAGAAAAGAAGTTGGCAAACTTCATAAATGGCCAGTTGCATATAAACTCTGCAGGCCATCAAGTCTTTCTTGTAACCACTTGCAAAGTGGAACATCCTGCAAAGATTCATACAGGAGGTGAAGATCGAGAATGATGTCAAAGAATGGATAGGACTTAAATCGCTTACAAAAGGAAATGATAAAGTTGATGATTCAGAGTTAAATGAGAAAGGGAGAAAGAAAAAATCTTAGCGTATTTAGGAATAACGAGTAGCAAAAAGCAAATACAGCAATTCTAAAAGAGATAATGGAAACAAACCTAACTCATCTAGCCTCTCTGTTAATCATACAGATTTTAGTATGTAGGGATCATTGAAATCAGCTTGCATTACTAAAAGCAATAGACACTATGCTTTGTAAGCTTAAATGATCCTAAGAAATAAAAAAATATATATCCTTAAGTTTAATTATAAATGTTAATACATTAAGATTTTTTACCTTTATTTGAAAGTTTTTCATTGTTAATGCTGTAATTAGTAGATATTACCAAGAACATAATCTTGTATAAGACATGAGAATCTTTCCCTTTGTATTCAGTTTTTATGTACAGATTTTTGGGGTTTCCAGTGAGTGTACAATTAATCAAATAAAAAATTCTTAAAAGTTTGAATCTAATTCACTTTCATTTAGAGTCAGGTAGCTCTGGCCTCACTTAAAGGCAACTATAATATCATAGAGGGTCTTTATAGACTTTAGCCCTGAAAATGTCTATGACATATTTTTTTCCTGGTAATAACACTGGCTATTATTTTTTTCTAAGAATTAATTTATATGTTATGGGAAATATGATTCTAGCAGTGGAATGATATCCTAAGTAAAATCAAACTCTTCATTGAAAGTATAAATGCTGAAAATCTTATCTAATGGCCCTAAGTATTCTCATTTAGAGGTCCCTAAATCCATTACTGCTTATACTGCAAAGTGAACTAATAAAAATCTTAAACCTCTAATATTAGAGTTGGTATTATTGAATTAAACAGATACTTTATTCCTTTATTTCAGACTGTTAAATTTTAATTAAACTTTACCAAACCAAGCACTTTTTATATGGAGGTTAGTGGCTACAAACCTATTATTTTCCACACACACTGCCATATGCCAAAAAAAGCTAATGTTCTTCTCAAATATGCACCCTACTGCTACTTACATATATATAGTGGGGAATCTTCCTAAGGATTAATCATTCGGATGGGACTATCCTTTAGCCAACTTTGTTGACTGATTTTATATATACAGCTTCACATTCCATGGTAGACACTGCATACTGCTATTCCTTCAAGAAGCAGATCACGCTTCCCAGCCCATAAATACGTATATCATAACTTCTTTTTCACTTTATTTGAAGCCCTTAAAAAGATGTATGTATGTATATGTGTGTGTGTACACACTTCTTCACTGGTCTTTGAATATGATAGTTACCTTTTTCTTCTGCTTAGTTCAGATCTGCTTGGAATGCCCTCATTATTGACACAGAAGACCCTGTGTGTCAAAGCCCTATCTTGTTTCAAAACTCAGATTGAGTTGTAGGCTTTAGACTGTGTCTGAGATCTTTGTGGACTCCAGCCTCAAAGTGGCTCTCAGTGACCTTTGTGCCTATGAATTCCTGCCTATCTTGCAAGATCCTTCACAAAAGCTCTCTGTTACTGTTATTTCCTCTTGTGCACTTTCCAGTCTCCCCAGGTGTTATAAGACCCAGGCAAAATAGACACACGTCCTTTGCCTTCACATACAGTATGTAGAACCTAGCAGTATGTCCAGCCAAAATATACCTTTGATGAATGTTTGTTTGCAGAAATAATAGCATTCCTTAAGCCTGTATCTCCATCAAGGAGGGATGTTAAAGGAACTCAAAATTACCTAGAATACATTTGCTTTCCCTAAAGAGGCAATTTTTTTTTTGCAATAAAATATTCTATGGTGTAAAATGAAAAGGCAAGGGGATGGTTTTGTTACAGGTCAGGGAGAGGAGCACCCTAGAACCTCCAAGCTTGCCCTCTTTGAATGGGTTCTGCCATCCGCCGCATTAAGACAAACATATAAAACCTTTAATGGAAAG
>JAGFMF010011799.1:3760289-3772463 GCA_019455555.1 Galemys pyrenaicus | reverse complement strand
CTTTCCATTAAAGGTTTTATATGTTTGTCTTAATGCGGCGGATGGCAGAACCCATTCAAAGAGGGCAAGCTTGGAGGTTCTAGGGTGCTCCTCTCCCTGCCCTGTAACAGATTTGGCGCCCCACGTTGGGCGCCAAACTGTTACAGGGCAACCCTAATATAAAATGGGTTTGCCTGACTGGGTCCTCCCCCGCACACTTGAACAGCACTTATAATGCCCCAACTGCAGGGACACACAACAAAGGTTAATAAAGGGTTTTATTTACAAGGGAAGGAGAAATAGCATAGTGAATAACACAAGGGGAAGAGAGCAATACAGATTTGTAAATATCCTACCAGTTCCTTGGAGCTGGAACCCAACGGTGCGCTGAGAGCTGACTCCCAAGGAAAAGGACCCCCCAAGGCCCACGTGTCTGCTTTTATATTCAGCCTGGCTGCTTAACTCCACCCTCAGGTCCCAGTGATCCGCTCTTCGATAATGACCTTATGGGATTTTAGTCCTTGGATCTTGTAGGTCTGGAATGGGGGTCGAAGTTCATAACCTATTTGTATAATTTATTCAGGAGGGTCTTTTCCCCTAACAATCTCATTCCAGTTTAGTATCTCTACTAAGGAAATTAACGTTAATTGAGAGGTCAAACACCTACGAACTTAAATTTGCTACAAAGTTACATGAACTGAAATTCTATTATTCCTTAAGTGTTCAGGGACCTTAAGGATTGCTACATATGAATTATTATTTTAGTGTGTTCTAGAGAGATTTATCAAGTTCAGTAGGATTAGTATTAAACATTTGGCACCTGTTGGGCCTCCATGGTGTCTGCAGGGTTAAAGTCTCAGTGCTATCAAGCTATATCGCTAGTCACTGCAGCATAAGTTCAATTCTCAGCCAGGGAGCTGACCCACATGGCACAGCAGACCTCTCCTCTCTCTCCCACTGCTCCCCTAAGCAGTGTATTTCAGTAAATCTGCCTGTTCTGCCCTCACTCTTTCTCTGGTGAATCATCTCACCCCCTCCCCCACATCTCTGGCCTATACACAGTTCTTGTTATGCATAGATAAATAAAAAAATCTTAAAAAAAAAAAAACAGAAAACATTGGACCCTACCATGGCTACTCTATGTCCTTAAAAGGGAAAATGTTATATAGCCATGTAGAGTGTAGACAAGCACACATATCTCTGGGGATTTGTGCTGAGTTTCATTTTTAGAGCAAAGGTGTTACCTATATAACTAAGATGATTATGGATTATATTATCACCTCTAAAATGTGGAATACTTTCTTTTGAACTCTTATACAGATGTTTCAGCTATTAGCATGCTCTGGCAAGACAACCCATTGGGCTCAAGCCAGCTTCTAAAAGATTACTAGTCTTGGTTTAGATCTCTGAGTAGATCAGTGAATCACTGGTTTCTACTAGACCTTATATGCATGTGTATTTGGAGTTTATGCTTAAAACATTGGAAGCACTTGATGTAAATTAAATTGTGACTTAAAAATTTAAATGGGATTAAGGCAAGGCTCTATGAAGCATCCACAGCCACTGAAACTCAAGTTCGATACTGGCCAGGGAGGTGACCCACGTGGAGACCTCTCGTCTCATCCGCTGCTGCCCTTAGCAGTGTATTTCAGTAGATCTGCCTGTTATGCTCCCCACTCTGTCTCTGGTAACTCTTCTCACCCCCAGAGCCCCTGGTGTGTACTCCAGTTCTTATATACATAAATAAATATTTTTTAAAACTTTGGTAAATTTTAATAAAGCCAAAAGTATGTTTCCTTCGTTATGAAGTTGTTTCTTTATGAAGTGAAGATTTTTTTTTCTAATATTAGACTATTGATCAACCTTCAGTAGTAACCAGATAGCTCACATATACTAAACATCTTGGGTTTTATGCTTAATACCTTACTTGTATATATTTTTACTAAAACTTAGTTAGACATTCAATAAGAGAAAGGAAGCCCCACTTTGATTCTTGATTCATACAATAAGAACGAACAAGAAATTAAGATGTTTATAACAAACCAGTAAGATTCCTGTTAAATACAATGTCAAGTTTCTAGGAATCATTTTCCTAATTTCCTCTGAAAGAATAATTTTGTATTTAGATACATCCCACTCTCTATGTACCTCCTTTCACCTTCCCCATATCTGTTAAATTACTTGTCATTTTTACAGCCAATTCAGGAAAAGAGTTCCTTCTCCTCTCCTTAGAGACCTAGACATAACCCGGCCAGTCTCTGGGGTTGACCCTCTTCTCCTATGAAAGGCTGGCTGCATGATTTGATAGTCACAGCTGTCATTATCATCTGGCTTGGCACATGCCTCTAGGGTTTTTCCATTGAGCAAGGGTCTGAACTGGGCTGCTCATGCTTCCTCATACCAATTACAGCTTCCATGCAGTTATCTAAAACAGAAGGGAAAACTGATCAACATCATTCCCAGCCTTGTGATGGGGAAGCAATTTTCCCTCATTATAACCAGCTAAACACATGCAGACTGACCCCTCAAGGCTCCTCATCACCCTCTTTCTATCCCACTGGAAATCGTGGTCAAGAATTACTTTTCATTTCAGATTTCCTTGACTCCCTACTTACTTCATTTATGTCTCAATCCCATGCTTGTTCCATTTTTATCTTCACTATACAGATGCCTTTTCTTACTCCAGGTTCCCCTTACATCTTTCTGATATGATACTCGCTCATTAGAACCTGACTTCTGTTTCTCATTTCTTGCTTTCCTGTCACTGGATGCACTTATCATAAATGCACTGCTTGGGCACCAGAGAAAGAGGCTTCTTAGGCTAGGCAAATAATCCAGCAGTTTCTACTCTCCCTTTCTTTTGTCATTTCTGAGACCCTAGTATGTCCTCATAGTTCATATTTGTTCAAAGACTTTATAGTGCATATGTCTCTTTTTACCAATAACAGTGACATCTGTTGGCTATAAGCTATCAAAGCATTACTTATACCATGAAATACACAGGCATTAATAAAAACTTTTTGTGTCTATTTCTATGTAGAGGTAATTAAGAGACATTGCACAAACAACTCAGTGTGCCCATATTAACATAAAAGGAAATTATCTCTGGAGAGTTGATGTTAAACTTAAAAAACAGTCTTGGGTACCTGTGACTCCACCTTTCTGACATGTAACCCTTTAGAACAGTCCAAATCTCATAAAAAGTCCAAGATCTGGGGCTCCCTGGAGACCTATGAGTTAGTCTCAGCGTTATCACCACTACAGCCTGGCCAGAGAGATAACCCACATATGACACGCCAGATCTCTCCTATGGCCAGCACTGCTCCCCTCAGCAGTGTATTTCAGTAGATCCACCTGTTCTGCTCCCCACTCTGTTTCTGGTTAATCCTCTTACCCCCACACTTCTGGCCCCTATATCTCAGTTCCTCTATATAATCAATAAATAAATCCTTAAAAAAAAGTTCAATATCTGGATGGAGACTGTTTCACTCTGATGAAAGCTTTGTATTCAAAATTTTGGTTTGGGCACATGGAAGAGACTAAGCATAATATGAATTTTTCCTTTTTGTGTTTAGGAATATAAACTCCAGATTTTAGCTAGGCCTATCTCAGGCCAAATAAAGACTCTATTTCTCAGTCTCATAAAATTAACCATGTACACCTTCGGTCAAATTATACATAAACATAAATGTTTTCTAAAATTTATCTACACATACAAGAACTGGGGTACAGGCCTGAGGTGCAGGGGTAGGGGATTCACCAGAGACTGAGTGGAGAGTAGAACAGGCAGATCGATTGAAATACACTGCTGAGGGAAGCAGGGGGTGAGGCAGGAGAGGTCTGCTGCACCATGTGTGTCTCCTCCTGGGCGGGGGTGCGGGGGTGGGGTGGGGGGGTGGGGCAGGAACTTATGCTTCTGTGGCTGCGGAGGCTTCATAGTGTGGTGAACAGGTTTAACCTGATTAACCCCTTGCGCCACCAGGGAGTCCCAGGATAAGTGTTTTGTGTGGGCTTCTAAGAGAACCTCTACATATGTTCATTGCTACTTCTTCATTCTATTCACTCTCCTGTTTTCTAGATCATGGTGACTGGATCTATTATAGTCATATAAAATTGGAGGTCAAGGACATATCCTAAGTATAGTGAATGGTGAGTTGAAAATTACTTGTGTCTGAAAATGTCCATGTACTAGATTCACCATATTAGGTATGATATTTTTTTAAGTGAGAAAATGAGAAATGAATTGTGTTATTTAAGCACTATTGCTTTGTTTTTCCTTGTCAAAGCCACATGTAAGCCTAACTCAGGAATCACCAATTCCATCTGGGATTTGGATAGATGGCAGAGTTATTGTGGAATTATAACTGTATTCTTTACTATGGAAGGTGTGGAGTCAGTAGTTATCAAACTGGATTTAGGTTGTTGTCATATATAAGTCATATGTTCATAGATGCCTTGTCCAGCCCTAATAGCTGGGAATAGCTAAGGAATATTTGTTTATTTTAATAAATTAATCATTAACTTAATTCAAACATACTGTTGGGTTTTAATAAATTCTTTGGTATTTATTTTTTCACTTTTAATCAGCAGACTTTGTGTTTAAATTCTAGACAGGGAGACAAAGGAAAAAGTCAAGAATAAAATGTCTGCCACTGAATCTATTGTCTATATAAAAGGGAAAAATTGACTTTCTATAAAATCCATGTATTAGATTTATTTTTGGATATAATTTATCAGAATTGGTTCACATGCCAGTCCTTGATCATAATAGTCGCACTACTGCCCTGAGAACCATGGGAAATCTATAAATAATGATGGGAAGAACGGTTACTGAATAGGGAACCAAGAATTCCTTCCATATCCCGTAAATCCTTGTTAGTGATGTGTTTTAAGATATTCTCAAAAGAATTATATTTCCTGTGCTACCTACATATGTAAATATGAATGAAGTTTGCTACTCCGAACACCAGAAATTTGTTTTAAGATTTTCAAGGACTGTCATGGAAAAACATTTTGCAACTGCTTATATTAGTTTTCCAGGCATGCTATAAATAAAAAAACCATGGACTGGGTGGCTTTTACAATATATAGTTTATCTATTGTATCACAATTCAGGAAGTTAGAAGTCTATGATCAATAGGTCACCACGATCAATTTCCTCTGGCCTCTCTTTTTGGCATGCAGATGCCATCTTCTCCCTGTGTATTTACAAGATCATCCTTTTTGTGGGTATTTGTGTCCTCATTTCCTTTTCTTATAAATATACAATCATTTTACTAGGGCTGATCTATGTGGCCTAATTTTAACCCTTAATTCTTTAAAGATTCTTTTTCCTAAATCAAGTTAAATTCTGAAGTAATAAGTGTTGGGACTTTAACATACAACATTTCGAGGGTGTGTAGTTCTCATAATGTTACAGGGCATGGATATGAGCACCCCAAGACCTCCAAACCTGCCTTCTCTAAAATAGTTTCTGCCATCCACCACATTATGATGAAACATATAAGATTTTTAGTGAAAAGGAACTTTAATTCAATTAGGGAACAATACAGAAAAGAAAGACTATAGTTACTAAATCAAGCAGCCAAAGTTACCCATCCCCTCATGGGTAAAAATCTAGTCAGGCAGGGTTGGCTGAAAGCTTGCCACAAGTCCAAAGCAACTTCTGGCTGGTTCTACAAGTCTAAAGCATTTTCTGGCTGACCATAGGAAAGAGTCAGACAAGTCTGGGAATAGAAGAGCAAAATTAAAATCAAGAATAAATCTGCATTGTTAACCTCCCCATGGGTCTCTCACTCACATCTGTTCCAACCAGTCCAGGACCAAAGAGCAAGCGCAGTCTCTTCACATGTCTCTCTGCTCTGCGTGCCAACTTGGGATCTCCTTCTTGCAGTCCATCCTTCTTTTCTTCTCCAGCCTCCTCTCCAGTTTCTTCTTCTTCCTGCTCAGCTCCACCCTCCTTTGACTGGGGTGGGGAACCTGGAACTTCCCCTTTCCCTGGGGACTACACTGTTATCATAACATTGCTAAAGCACAGGAGAAACTACAGTAAGAAAATAAAACAAGAGAGAAATGACAAGAGACCATTTCTGGGCTATCGATTTCAGTTTAAATTATGCTTATATTTCCAATCTCACCTCATCATGACCAAAATGGTAGCAAGAAAATAATTACTTAGTTAAATTCAAGTCTAACATTGCCAAATGATTTCCAATTCCTATGATCCATAGACTCTAATAACTTAATAAATAAATTTGTTTAGCTGGAATAGTAGAGTCATATGTAATTGCAGTTATCCACACATTAAACTGTAAGGAAATGGCAAGCCCAATTAGATTAAATCTAAACACATCTCTCTGGGGTTTGTGGAAAACATTTAAGCAGAGACATGCCACTTTCATAGTCCAATTTGCTTGTACCTGTCTACTTAGATTTATTGCGATATGTCCTTGGTTTGTGTGTGTTTTTGCAAATAACAATCAGCTACAGATATTACAGACAGCAGTGTGACTTTGGAATATTTTTGTTCATTAAGTTGGGTTCAAATTCTAATAACATGTGTAAATTATCCCTAGGCTTCTCATGGAGTATGGAAAATAAATGCTGTTGCTCTAATTGGTTTATTTTTTCCCTATTTGATGATATATACAGGGTCTACTTGTTAAAAACAAAGGAAACATAGGCAATTTTGGATGTTTTATGAATCAGAGAAAAGTAAAAAAGTATACAATCCAAACCCATGTAAATCAGTAGTATGAAATGTCTCATCATTAAAAAATAATAGTAATTATAGATTACAAAAATGAAAAAGATCTTAGAATCTTAGGAGGTGGGGACTGATGGAGCTGGTCTGGCAACTTGGGTTGGTGGTTATTACTGTCAACACTGAAGGATTTGCTAAATATTACCAAGTCGAACTGTCTAGGGAGGATCTTCAAAGTTGAGTCATATGAAATTAACCAAGTTAATTAAAAAAAAAAAAAAGATACCAGTGCAATGCCAAGGAAATAATCACTGCATGAGATACCTTGATGAATTAGATTCTGATAACAGAAGGCCTAATACCTGTTTCTGCTTCTACTACTTCTATTAAGTTATTTCCGACTAATGTGAGGATTGTGATGGACAACAAATTTGTACTCTTTATAAGTATCTAAAAATATTTCATTTATTTCACATATATTATTTTGGTGAAATTAATTAAAATAATTCAAAGTAATACATATGGAGTCTTTTATTCATTGCTTTGTCCATTCTAAATACCCAAGACACAACAATAGCAAGTTCTATAAAATGTTAAAGGTGATAACTTCAAAGGGAGAAAAAAAAAACATACCATAGGGCATATGCAGGCACAATAATGCCATGCAATAAGTCACAAAACCTCAGTGGCATATAACAATAAGTATTTATGTAGCTCATGTGTCTGTGATACTGATACAAGACTGGAAAGTTCTTTTAGTCAGTCATTTGATGGTCTGCCATATTCCTTTAACCAAAACATTCAAAAGATGAGGAAATCAACTTTACCTCCTTTGTTAGAAGAACCAAGAAATTAATTTCAAGGGCAGTGCATACAGAGAGGAGAAAAGAAGTAGAGTGGTTAATATGATAAATTTACTATGGTCTGTCCTCATGGAGGACATAACCATTCATATCTCTGTGAAAATAGGACAACGTGTTATATGCTATCTTCTACATTATTATGTACTCTTTCTCATGACTATCAAAACTGAAAAGCCCAACATGCAGTGAAGAAAAAAAAATTACATCAATTTTTTGATGAAAAGAATAAGAACAACAGAACATGGAAATTCTAAAATTTCATTGAGCAAATGTTCTAGGATCCCCTCTGTTTGTGGGAAGAGTCCCTTATTTGTGCTTACTTCTGTCTTAATTACTTCTGTGGGAGAGTGTGCTTATAATATAGAATCTATTTGTCCAGTTTGTAGGCTTATTAAACACCATCTTAATTCTTTCATCAGTTTGCACAAAGGAAATTACAGCTACATCTATGATTTTGTCTTTGCCCATGTCTAACATATAAATTTTTACCATCCTATGAGTTTATGGTTTTATGTTTTAAGACATGGTTTTATGTTCCAGCTAAACAGGTACTGACCTCTAAATTTTGCCTGCATATTGGTCAGTTATTTTCTGGGTTCATACTTTTCAAATGATAACTTAACATTGATAGCAAAAAGTATCTACAGATACTTTCAAATTTTTTTTCCTGAAAATGCCTTTGGCCAAGTCCAAGGTTTATTAGGTATCTGTTCTGTATTTCAAGATACTACAATTTGATAGTCTTTAAATTGTTTTCTCTAGGTTGGACAAAGGTGCATTTTTCTAGTTCTCTGCAACAGTTTTCTTGTCATATTTTCAGCATTTATATCATTTTCCCAGCTCTGCCTACTAGCTGATGGTACATCAATATATGGCCCATGCTATATACTTTGTTTTTTTTGACAGAAACAACATAAGTGAAGCACCAGTTTATGTGTTAATTATCTTTTGCTACAATGATGATAAGTATACTGAGTAACAAACAATAGGACATTGTAGAAAACAAAACCCCAGTTAAATGGTTCACTATGGAATTTACCAATGGAAAGTTACATACCAATATACCGATATATACAAATATTTATGTAAAAAGACTTGCTGAACAATTATACTGAAAAAATGAACATACATTCTTTATGGAAGGCACTAGTTATATCTTTTTTAACAGAAAATGCTTGCAAAAATGTTTACTCAAAATAATGCAGATTCCTCCTCCTAGTAACTTCTGTTTGGGGAGGCACTGCCAGGAATAACCCGATGGAAACTTTGAACTTTTTAAAAGATGATGGCAATCAGATCTACTTGAAAAATTAAGTGCACTGATTTGATTGGAACACACTGTTGCCAATTCTTTAATATTCAACTTCTGGTTCCTGATACCCCCAAAAGGAACACCTAAAAAAGGATGCCTGCCAATACAAGCAACACAGTGTCCCAACAAATACAACAAATTAGAAGGCAGACATCAGGAAGACGAAAAACTACAACTAACCAAGCAAGCCTACAGGGGAAAAATACAACACAAAAAGAAAGCCAAATACAAGAACTCAACAATGACCTAGGAAGAATGTCCAGCCTAATAGAAGAAGATTTCAGAACCAGCATGATTGAAATAATTACTGGTATGTTAAAAATAATCAATGATCTGGAAAAGGAGAACCAGTCATTAAAAAAGACAGTGAAAGACATACAGGAAGATAAAAAAAATATATGGGAAGCAGATTGGATGAGCTGGAAGAGCATATTAGTTCTATAGAAGACTCAGAAACAAAAAGAATCAAAGAAGAAAAGGACAGAGACAAAGACCTAGAACTCATGAGCTTAACAGACATCTATTGGACCCTACACCCAAAAAAATCAGATTACACTTTCTTCTCAAGTGCACACGGAACATACTCCAGAATTGATCATATATTAGGACACAAGACCAACATCAACAGATTCAGTAAGGGCAAAATCATTCCAACTATATTCACCAATCACAAAGGTATCAAATTAGAAATAAATCACAAAAAGAAAACAAGAAACCCACCCACAACATGGAGATTGAAACCAATACTACTGGAAGAACTTTGGATTATAGAGGAAATCACAGAGGAAATTTAAAAATACTTTGAACTAAATGACAATGAGGACACATCATTCCAAAATGTATGGGATGCAGCAAAAGCAGTAATAAGAGAGAATTTCATAACAATACAGGCCCACATCAACAAACAAGAAAAAACTCAAAGAAACAATATAATCTTATACCTTAACGATCTAGAAAAAGAGCAACAAAAAGATCCAAAAACCAGTAGAAGAAATCATAAAAATTAAAGCAGAAATAAATGAATTAGAAATCAAGAAAACAATCCAAAAATTAATGAAACCAAAAGCTGGTTCTTTGAAAAAGTAAACAAAATAGACAAACCTCTAGCCAGGATAACAAAGAAAAAACAGAATAAAACACAAATAAACAGGATCACAAATGAAAGAGGAGAAATTACAACAGACTCAAAAGAGATTAAAAGAATAGACAATACTATGAGCAGCTATATGCTAACAAGCTTAACAATCTAGAAGAGATAGACCAGTTTTTAGAAAGATATAACCATCTAAAGCTAAACAAAGAAGAAATAGAATACTTAAACAGACCAATATCAAGTAGTGAAATTGAAGAAGTAATCAAAGCTCTCCCCAAAAACAAAAGCCCAGGACCAGACAGATTCACAAATGAATTCTACCAAACATTCAGAAGTGAACTAGTACCTATCTTATATAAACTCTTTCAAAAATTGGAAAGAAGGAATACTACCTAATATGTTCTATGAAGCCAATATTACACTAATACCAAAACCAAACAAAGATAACACAAAAATAGAGAATTACAGACCAATCTCCTAATGTACACAGAAAATCCTCCACAAAATTCTAGACAACAGAATACAACAATGTATAAAAAGGATAATTCAGGGCCTCCCTGGTGGCGCAGTGGGTTAAGCAACGCACTATGAAGCAAACCATATCCACGGCAGCAGGAGTTCGATCCCTGCTGCTGGCCAGGGAGGAGATCCACATGGTGAGGCAGACTTTTCCTGCCTTGTCCGCTGCTCCCCTCAGCAGTGTATTTCTGTTGATCTGCCTGTTCTGCTCCTGGCTCTGTCTCTGGTGAATCCTCTCACCTCCCTAGACTCTGGCCTGTATCCTAGCTCTTGTATGCATAAATAAATATTTAAAAAAAAAAAAGGATAATTCACCATGATTAAGTGGGATTATCCCAGAAGCCCAAGGATGGTTCAATATCCAAAAATCAATCAGTGTAATCCAAAATATCAACAAAAAAGAAGAACAAAAACCATATGATGATATCAATTGATGAAGAAAAGGCATTTGACAAAGTCCAACATCCATTCATGATGAAGGCTCTCAAAATCCTTGGAATAGAATGACCATACCTCAACATGGTAAAAGCTATATATGACAAACCTACTGCAAATATAATCCTCAATGGGAAAAAACTGAGAGCAATCCCCTTAAGATCAGGAACAAGACAAGAATGCTCACTCTCTTCACTGCTATTCAGTATAATACCAGAAGTCTTAGCCAGAGCAGTAAGACAGGAAAAGGACATACGAGGAATCCAAACAGGGAAAAGAAGTAAAACTATCATTATTTGCAGATGATATGACAATATACTTGGAAAACCCTAAAGGTTCTACAGAAAATCTAATTAAAACAATCAACCAGTTTAGTAAAGTAGCAGGATACAAAATAAATGCACAAAAGTCAGTAGCCATCCTATACACAAACAACCAGTCTGAAGAAGAAATCAAGAAAAATATACCCTTTACAATTGAATCCAAGAAAATCAAATACTTGGGAGTCAACTTAACAAAAGAAACAAAAGACCTATATAGAAAAAAATTAAAAACACTGTTAAAAGAAATAGAGGAGGACACAAAAAAATGGAAAGATATCCCCTGTTCATGGATAGGAGGAATCAACATTATCAAAATGACCATCCTACCAAAAGCAATTTACAGATTCAACGCAATACCAATTAAACATTCCAATGAAATTCTTTAAGGAAATAGACCAAATGTTGATGAAATTCATATGGAGACACAAAAAACCCTGATTAGCCAAAGCTTTACTTAAGAAAAAGGAGAATGGAGGTATCACACTCCCAGACTTCAAACTCTACTTCAAAGCAACAGTAATTAAAACAGCATGGTACTGGAACAAGGACAGACATACAGACCAATGGAACTGTATAGAAAGCACAGAAGTAAAACCACACAACTATGAACAACTGATCTTTGACAAAGGAGCAAAGAACTTGCAATGGAACAAAGACAGCTTATTCAATAAATGGTGCTGGCAAAACTGGTCCACCATATGCAAAAAATGAAACTGGACCACTACCTCACACCATGTACAAAAATCAACTCAAAGTGGATAAAATACCTAAATGTAAGACCTGAAACTACAAAATTTATTGAAGAAAACATATGTAAAACGCTACAAGACATACATCTCAATGATGTGTTTGAAGATGCATCCCCCAAAGCAATAAAAATGAGAGAGAAGATAAACAGATGGGACTACATCAAGATAAAAAGCTTCTGTACAGCAAAGGAAACATTA